>JADKLZ010006719.1:0-17594 GCA_021533235.1 Biomphalaria straminea
ATGACTAAGTCTGTCTATTCATTTGTCTGCAGGTATGACTAAGTCTATGTCTATTCATTGTCGACAGATATGACTAAGTCTAAGTCTATTCATTTGTCCACAGATATGACTTCGTCTGTCTATTTATTTGTCTGCAGGTATGAATAAGGTGCCTAACAATAAAAAAGACACTTTTCTTGAAATCTCTAGGCCTGCGATAATCTGGTGCCGGAAGTTGGTCACATCCACGACATTACCTAAACATTTCCCCTACAGATCTAGAATACAAGGAACCTTTTCCAAGACAGTACCCGTGAAATTAGTTGGTGAGGTAACATTCGCTTATTGTACTTATAGACTTCATTTTCAATTATATATATTTATATATATATTCATTTTATTGTTGTACTTGTTTTATAAAAGGTCAATCTCTTTTTCAAAGCATCGACATTACATTTTATGTAATGGACTCACGCAATAATAAGATAAACTACCTATTATTTGTTGTTTAAAATTATGTTACACTTATATGCTTACTAAATAGATTTTTTTTTCTCTTTAAGACAAAGTAAACTTTTTTGTAAAAGTATAGTTCGTATGACAGAACTTACTTAACTTAGCAATACAATTGTAAAAAAAATATTTTTTGACAGAAAATCGAAAACCGTTTGCATATAACTGTTAAAAATATGGTAATAATTCTCTCCCTTACTAGATAGTCCCACGTGTTTGTTATTATTAATAGTGAATAGTTGTAAAAGTGGTGTATTTTTATGAAAAAAAAAATGCTTGCACAGTTGATTATAAAAATTAAATTTTTCGCATTCAGAAAAGAAAGAAAGTAGCCGTTGCATCAGAACTCTATGGCGTCTAAAGATCATGACGTCGGATTTTCAATATATTTTCTAGTTTACGGGATCTAAACGGGTTGGACGGATGGACGGACAGACAGACCACACAAAAGTAATAGCGTTTATTCCAGTTTCATGGGCCGCTAAAAATTTTATTTAAATCTACAAGAGCTAAGGTAACTGTGGTATTTATGGAAAACGAGTTCATCAAAAAATTAGATTTCATCTTTTCACTCACTTTGTTATCTATCAATACCAAGTTGTTGTTTTTTTTTTTTGTTACAATGAATTAAATTGTTATAGAATGTACATTGTATAAAGACTACTTCGCGACATTTACTCGTGCATTGTTATACAATCTAGGTATGCTTCTAAATATGTCATTATAAGATTGAATTACCTTCTAAACCCAACGCTGTTTGACAATTTATTTTTTTTTAACTTTGTATTTAACTCGATTGTTATTTTATCATATACATAGGATCGTAAATGACCCGCTTTCATTTTTTTAATATTTATAGACAACTACACCGAGTTTGTGGACAAGGAAATGACTGCTGTACATAAAAGAATTGCCTCTCAAAACGTGCCAAATGTCGCCCCGGATAAAAGGAATCAAGTCAGAAAAGAATCTCAAGTATCAAACGTTGGCATTTGGTTAGACGTCAAGGGAAAGTCGCTACACCTAATTGACAACGATGAGCCAACTGTTAAGAGACGGAACGCTAAAACCAAAAGAACCACAAAGGTAATTCAATTAAGTTCAGGAAAACTACCCAAGTCCAGGAGTGATTCTGAATTCGGGAAACAAAGATGTCGTCTGGACAACTCTGCCAGCAGCTTACCCGTGAAAACCAGGTTCAGGGGCAATACAAACGACGTACGTGTCTTGGGCAGCAGTGATGAAACCAGTCCAGAATGTGAGATTATCCATTGCGCCAAACGACAGCACTCAATACGTATCAGCATACCATCTGGTGAACCAGACTCTGAGGCGAATCACGACTTTTGGAGGCTACGTGACGACGCGTCCCATCCAATTCACAGTCGAAGATATACTGCAATCTGCGACACGGCCGAAAAAAGCGAAATTCTTTCGTTTTCCAGACAACAAGATCGCAGTGCGAAGGATGCGGGCATTAAGAACAATAACTCTCATGCTATGAAATACAGAAAACACTGGTCTCCTTTATCCAGTCTGTATAACGAACGTAGTTTAAGGCCTCCAAGAATGACGTACGTTGACAGAGACGCTGAGGACATTCCTGCCTTAACTGATGCACAGACTAACAACTTATGTCACTGTCTTGAGACTCACAGGTAAAACCTTTTCCTTGAGATATAAAAACGCCCAACTTACAGATAAAACCATATCTTTCTTTCTCTAAACCTAAACCCCTTATATTGAGAAAAAAGTGTAATTTCGAATTTCTCTACTAATATGTTAGTGATCTATGCATGGTCGGATTAACGTCAGTGTTGCCGTATAGAGCCTCACCTTCAAATCAGGATTTCCTCAAACTATTGTTTTCATTTCTTAGGATGCGTGCTAAATATGAAGAAGTAAAATATTCAACAAATACGCTATAATCCTGACACTTATCTTGACCAGTTGAAACAAAAAAGTGGGCGGGGAGAGGGGGATATCTGGTGAATTTTATCATAATCGCTTTTAAACAGTAAATTGTACTAGTCGACCGGCGGCATACCATACGCCGCTATTTTGCAGGGAAGGCCTTAGGCACTGCAACCTATGAGACCGCAGTGGGTCCCGCACTTTCTTTGGACCCGTACTAATTTTTAGGTGTATAAATTATTAAATTGAACCATTTTATAACATGATATAACAGATTTCCCGCGGCCTCTTGATTTACCAAGAGCCCCTGGATATCTCCTGAAATGTTATTAAATATAGGCCTAGGAAAAAGTCCTGGAAATCTCCGGAAATTATTGAAATCTTTTGTAAAATAAAAGTAAAGTAATTTGTGATATTAATTAAAGTACTTCTAAAGTCAAACCCGAGAGTAGTATCTATCTGTGTATTGTCGTTCTAGTTTCAAGAGTCTTACGACACAATATAATCTCTTCCGGCTTCCACTTTTTTTAACCTCCCTTCCATTCACTACACAAATTCATAAGAGAGTTTTATGAAACAAAAATGTGTGCATTGCTATTGTGTGTACTTTATTTTATGTCTATAAATTGTTTTTAATCTCTAAGACTGAAGATCATGCAGTTTTCAAATTTTTCATAATTTGGAAATCCGAATTCAATAGTAGATATATATATATATACATGTTTTCAAGTTACATGAAGTTACTTCCTTTTCCAGTCTATATTTATTTATGAATTATGTCTTTGCTATTTTGTCAATCTAAATAGTGCGGATTGGGATGCACCAGTTTCCATTCACACCATGCTGCGCCATGGGATCTTCCCATTTACTTGTTGCTTGTTTGACCTTTTACTTTGAGGATTATATATATAGATAGTTGTTAACATTTAAACAGTAACTTGTATAGTTTATAAAACTGAAACAGTTACAATAGTAACACATGCTCTATCTAACACTTATCCTTAACAGTAACCTATACAGTTTTTAACGCTTAAGCAGTAACTCGTATAGTTTTTAACGCTTGTACAGTAACTTGTATAGTTTCTAACGCTTTAACAGTAACTTGTATAGTTGTTATGTTTAAATAGTAACTTCTATAGTTTTTAACGCTTAAACAGTAACCTGTATAGTTTGTAACACTTAACCAGTCATTTTTATCGTTTTTAACATTTAAACAGTAACTTGTATAGTTTGTAGAACTTAAACAATAACTGATGTTGTTTTCAACACGTAAACAGAAACTTGTATAGTGTTAGTGTTCTATTGTGCTTGTTGAATGGAGGAGGAAGTCCAAAGCCGCGACATGGCCTAAATCGTGCCATAAAATCTAAATATAAGTCTTCTCTGTCTGCCTTTTCTTCTTTTCCTTCTACTGTTCCCCGAAGAAAGGTCCCAGCGAGCCGTAATCACTCTGTTATGTGGGCATAGAGTTTTAAGGCTTATTTTTTAGTTATTTTGACAATGGTTAGTAGGTTATTGTGGGGTCCAATCGGTGTGTTAATCCTGTACCTACCTAATCTCTTCATTTGTGATACGGTCTTCATAAATGATATCAAGATTCTTTCTGTAGCATCTCGGTTCTATTTTTTAGGATAATCTTCTCGAGATCAGTCAACGTCCAAGATTCACAATCATACAAGAATGTGGCCGTGACCAGGGAGCGCATCAGTCCGATTTTAGTGTCCATGGCTATTATATATGACATAGTGAAAGTGTTTATTATAGTTTTAAAAGTGTACCGGAAAATTTACACATGATATAAAATAGGTTCTTCCTTTTTCTTTGCGCAAAAATCGGATAAATGAAAGTATTTTAAATAACATTTTGTTTTCATGCTTAGTAACTATTCGATTATGTAGTGACAATGTAGTCCTACTATGCGTGCGTTATATTCTATTCTTTATGACTATTATTCGGAATATCATTCTAACAGTAGAATGCTTCTTTCCAGCAGTACCAATGGGCCCTGGTCATCTGCTAGGAGCAAGACTGACTACATACTGCAATGGTTAGCAGACGTGAACGCCAAGAGGAAGACGTAATCTTCGACAGACAATTTTGTCTTTTTGTTGTGTGTCTGTCGTCGTGTCGTCGTCCTGTTGTCTTACACATGACAGTAGACACACGTGTACAAAATCTCGTACTAGTATGCTTAATACACTATAAGTAACTAGCATTACCCACTGGGTACGCCTGTTGACCTGTTCCCAGGCTATATGTTTTGTTTTGACATGGAACCCCTTTCATTTTTTCTTACCTTTAACAATATAAAGATATAAAGTTAATTGCTTTCTTTACTTTACTTTGTCCAGCAAATTCTAGTATTCATTACGTTGAATTATAATGCATCTCCTCCCTTTTCTTACTAATAACAATATAATGATATAAAGTTAAAGACTGTTTAAGTAAAGTCCTTCTAAGCAAGTATTTCATTTTTTTTATTGATCCTTAGTGTGGCACAGTGCAGGCTTATAATTAAACATTTAAAGTAAACATCATTAACTTTCTATTGAATTTTCGAACTAGTTTTGCTAATTGGTTTGTTATGTTCCCAGTAATACACAATCTGACTCTGATTAGGAGTTCATCCTTAGAACGTGAACAATGTTTAGTGTGAACAAAATGTCGATTGGATTTAATCTGTATGAAATGACTAAAACTAGTTTTATGACTAAATCCTTACCGTAACTACAGACCCCAGCTACATAAGATCAGTTTGAAGTATTGCAATGACTGGTTGACTCTTTTGCTGTTCCGAGACAGTGTATCGCTACATTGTTTCCAAATAGAAACATTTTGCTATTATATAACTTATATGTATTTTGATATAAATTTACGTAATAAAAAAATGAGAAAAATATGTGTGTATGTATTTTATCATAAAATTACTATTTCAGAAAGCGTGTTTTTATATTTGTGAACTGTAAACACAAACACACATATATAAAGTTCTGTTGACGGATAAAAACTGAAAATGTTATTTCTTAAATTTTAACATTTTAATTAGTTTCACTCGAACCTAGAGTTTACACATGAACATGCCTACCATACAGTGTAAGGATCTAAGGTTTGCCTTGAAGTGGTTATTTTATTTTCACGCATGTACCCCGCATACGTGCATAGTGCATTACCAATGGACCTCATTCACCATTAGTAAACAAACAAAATTTAGCCACGTGGTTCTCTATCTCTTCTATACAAATTACATAACACACACAGGCTGTCAATTAACAGTTTTTATTCTCGTTTTTTTTTTTAATCAATATTTTAACGTAGCTAAATGTTGTTTGTTTACGATTGGGGAATATATAAATGATGGCATTTCTGTGGACAAAGTGCACCGACGAATTTAGTTAATTTTAGATTAATTTATTTTTGTGCACATTAAATCCCCTGTTCTCTCTCTCTCTCTCTTTCTTTCTTAACATAAACTAAAAACATGGAACAACTAGTTTTTTTTTTAGACCAAAATCATATTTTTATTAATGCTTAACTATTCAATATTAACAAAGTACAGTTGTTCTATTTGCATTTATTATACTTGACAGACCAATGTTTCCCTGACTCTAACGCTTCCCAGTTTCTTAAAATTTAGTAGAATACTTTGCTTTCTTTTATCTTTAGGTCGTATTATTTCCCATTTGTTTTGTTTTAAAAATGTTAAACAATGTTCTTAATTGATTCATAGTTTTAATAAGAAAACTATAATAAAATGTACAGACGTGTATCAGAAGGTTTATTGACTTGGATGGGTTATATATCCGAAGCGCTTAACATCTTGATATCAGTACGATATTGATTAGTTATAATCTAATGTCTGGTAGAGGCATTAAAGAACTTGTTTCTAGAATCTAGATACGAGTATATTTTAACCAAACATGATTTTGAAAATAAAACTTCTCCCAAATAGACAGTAAGAAACAAAAATAAAATAACATTATCTTGTTTTGAAATAGTAAGGAACTCTTCAGACAAGGTCGACCAGAAATCAGTTTAAGCTTGATCTTTGTATTTTTGTTTCATATCAAAGAGAGTTCAAAGCTTCATCTCATGTTGTTATAGCTTCTTTTTTTTTAGTTATCGAGAAGAGCTGATAATTAATTGTTTCAATAGTTCAGGCCTCATGGATCTGAAGAGTTCCGCTGAAAACAGGAAAACACTATGCTAGACTATCCCAAGATATACTCATTAGATTCACCAATATAACAAGCTGACAGTCTCAGTAATAAGAGAATATTATGTTGAGTTACATTGTTAATAAGAATGATTGCAACTTTCTTCTTCATAGACTTTAAGATCACTGAACTATCAAATAATGTTTTATCTTCACTTCAAACGTAAACAAAAAACGGGTACCATAAAACTAGTGTAGAGTTGAAGAATACCCTGGATACAATATTTGGATTCATTTAGCAGGCAAACATCATAACAGATGATATCATTGCAGATACACATAGTAAACTAAGGGAGGCGATTCGTAAAATAAATATTTACAAATGATGTACACACTACAGTTTAAAACAAACGAAAGCAATTTTACCAAAATCACAACGTAAATATGGTCTTAGATATTGTCATCTCCGAATCACTTTGAAGCCTGTAATATTACCATAATTGTCGATCAACCTTAACCGTAAGAGCGGAAGTTCTAATAGCATGAAGTTGTAGAATGGTTAAAATTGGCTTTCAAGCGACCCCCTCCCTAATTCTTAAACAGTGGAATGGGATAGGTAAAAAGTTCTTGGAACATAATTACTAACATAGAATGCACAATTGATGTGCTGGGTTGATAACATGTTACATAAATAACTGTTGTAATTAAAAGGTAAATAAGATGTCTTCTTGATAGGTGATATAATCAACCAAGGTGTATTTCTGATTTAAAATTACTTAGCCGAAATCAAGACTAATAATTTCATTGCAATATTGATAATGCCGTAGGCTGTAATAATTAATGCTTACTTTGCATTCATAAATAATAAGGAACTGTGTAGACGTTTTCATTAACTGATGATAACAATTTGCGAATAATTATCTTCCCGTGAGGTTTTTTTTTTTGTTTTTTTTTTTACTTATAACTGAATTGGAAAAAAAAAGCCTACATCCATCATTTTATTCATTACAGTCAGTTTGTCTACCTTTGCTTTGATATTAACTTCATAAGTAACTTTATTGTTTCAGGAAGTTTAGATGACAAAATATCATTATGTATGTCATCTTGATATTTGTATTGAAACGAGTTATCACTGAACTGGAGATGTTCCTGTGTCAAAGTCACTCACTCACTAATATATGATATAAATGGGACATATTACAAATGAGCCGAGCAGAAACAGAATACAAGAACTATTTACAGCTTTATAAGATGAATATATTCAAACAATGATTAAAAATAGAAAAAGTATGTTTTTAACATTTACATTATAATCCATTGATCTATGGTACAAAGCACAACTCGTGGTTGTCAATTGCAGAACTACTATTTACTTGTTACTTCCCTTTTTCTTTGAACCCTTAATTGGTCTGAAGGGAGAGCTTACACAGTGAACAGTGATCTGAATCTTTGACAACTTAAGAGAAGCGCATTCCTATGGCACGTGTTAGATTCGCGGTTAAATCTGCATATTGAAATACAGATATAACACAGAGTTACATGTTTACATCAATCACTTTACAGAATATAGAGATAGAAATATAAGCCCACAGTCTTGTTTCATTACAATGGGAATAAACAAAATAATAAAGCAATTAGCATCATATATATGCACATTAATGTTCATATGTAAAATACACATACATATATTTTAAATATAGTATATATTCACTAGCTGTAATCATAATCTCAACCTTTATTTTGTTTTGAACATGTAGGTTAGAAATTGATCAAAATACTCGAGCATACACACAATAAAATCTGAACATACACACAATAAAGTCTGAACATACACACAATAAAGTCTGAACATACACACAATAAAGTCTGAACATACACACAATACATTCAGTTATAATAGTGGGGCAAGAATGTGGCTGTAAGTTAATTTTTCTATTCATAATGTCCTCGACCTGGACTCGATACTATTTTGCGATAAGCTTTCTGAGATGGGTCAGCTTGACATATCGGGCATTGTTCTTTCATCCTACATTGGTTTCGGCCTTCGATCGAAAGCAAAAGTGAAAGTAAATAGGCCTATCTTTGACTGCAACAAGTTTATGTGTACAACATGATTAAGGCTTTATTGTCGGTTCTCTGAAGTGCTGGAATTACTGATAGGAAACATAAGCTACGATTTTAGGGCCGACACTTTTTGGAGGGCCCATCTGTAATAGTTCAATGGATATTATCTAAGGAAAAAAATGCGTTATGCTGACTACTAGGCTCTCCACATATCAAATAGCTTAGGGCTTTATCAAGTCTAAATCCGGCCCTGGTTCTGGGTTGTGTCAATATAATGTAATCATTAAATAGAGATATAGACTGTATACGTGTCTATGTTGTTGATAAAGTAGCCATATGTTGTGTTCTATCATAAACTTTGTGTACGCTACATTTTACAGAGTTGAACTAAATGTCTAAGGATAGAAAAAAACACTAAAAACTATTTTGTTTGTGCTCTGAACAGAATGTAATATTTTCCAACGGTAAGAAATGAACCAAGAAAAATTCCTTTCGGTTTGTTAGAAACAGAACGCTCAAAAAAAAAAGTACATTCAGGGCGTATTCAAAACTTTAAAGAACATTTCTTAAGGTTGCGATCTTTTTAGGGAAGCGATACAATTTCATTTTTAAAAATCCTCTCACCGGGAGATTCATCCTGATGTTGTATTTTCTAATGAGTCACTTGACGTCACACAAAGTGTATTAGACTGGAACTCAAATATTAGATCTAGCTGATACCCTTTAAGTTTATTTGGAACCTATTAGAACCTTACAACATCTCACCGGGAGTTGCATCAAGCAGGTATTTCTTAATGTGTGACATGCATTTAGTTGGACAAAAGTCACCAGGAGTTTCATCCTAGTGTAGATTCTCTTGTGTGTACTACATTCGACCTAGTCAACAGAAGCTTATCTGTAGTTTCTATGTCATTTTTTTTGCAGGTCATTACAATTAGTCAATAAGAACTGTATCGCAATTTTATTATATTTCCTTTGAGTTCCTCGTCATACAACATTTGACTTTGTCATAGTTATTAATGAACTTTATTCAGTGGTAGCAAGCCAAAGGAACTCACCAGAAGCTTCGTGCTCCTGTTTCTTCTTTAATGTATGCTAGTAGTTCCTCTGAAAGCGTCTTACATTTGATAGACTACGTCACGACGAGCGGGTTTTACAAAAGTGAAGGTTTCTATAATTTGTCATCAGTAATTTCAATCGGTTGTTTCAGCCCGTAGCCAAACAGAGGCCTCGTTTTCAGAACAAAGTCATTCATTAGAAATGATTTCAAAACACGAAAATAGCCTCATACACATTTTAATTGACACAGCTTCTGATTTCTATATTTCAATGAAGTTCGTGCCTGAAAAAAATGTTTGTTATTCCTATGACTCCACACCTTTATTTTATCTTATAAATCACAGATTCTGAGATTAGTGGCCTGCATAAGGTCTTGAAGCAACTAACTTCAAGTAACTTCAGACATCTCCAATAGTCTTGCACTGTCAAGCAAACGTTTTGCATCGTTGTTTTTTTTGGACTTCTCTTTGCTCATGAACTTGTGGATTTTTGAACATATGTTAATTATTTAACTGAGTTAACTTTATCATACCTTTACATCAAACTATACTAAAATAAAAACTAAAGGAACAATATAAATATTGATTGTCTTAATTTTATGGTGGTACTATCGGGATTCCTTACTTTCAATTAAGTTTGTTCCTCCACAACACTATGTTGAGAGCTCAATATTTTCTTACAGGTAGCAAACAATTAGGATGTAGTGATGAAATCATTTGGAATCAATTTGGATTTAGCAACGGTTAATTTTCAGGAAATAAAGTAGGTTTAGAATAGCATCAAAGTAGCTAAATGGTAGCTATAAAGCAGCCATAAAATAGACTTCATTTAGCCTCAAAGTAACAT
The DNA here is from genome assembly GCA_021533235.1 of Biomphalaria straminea. Taxonomy (NCBI): domain Eukaryota; kingdom Metazoa; phylum Mollusca; class Gastropoda; family Planorbidae; genus Biomphalaria; species Biomphalaria straminea. Next base: position 10,529 of record JADKLZ010006719.1, read on the forward strand.
TAAAGCTGCTTTAAAGTAGGCTTTAAGTAGCCACAAAGTAGCTTTGAGGCAGCAATAAAGTAACTTCAAAGTAGCATTAATGTAGCATACTACTCATTGAATGTGATAACTTATATTGAGGTAAGCTGATATCAGCGTTTGCTCTGGTAATGTGATTCTTTTTCAATCTCTTACTAAATTATAACACATGACATAATGCCCAATTTGTTATAAATATCACAAGCAAAACAAAATGGATTCCCTTAGCAACAGACAACAATGTATGAATAACTTCTCTGTCTTCCTCCCACAATAGAACTGATTACTTTCGAAGGTGAAAGGTTACCGGCAGATCGTCCTCACATTTGGTCACCGGCAAGTAGACCATGTTAGCGCCAGGGTTGTGAAGCTCCCAGTCCACCAGACGAGCTAACTCAATCAGAAACACTGACATCTCCAGGACGGCAAGAGACTTTCCTAGACATGAACGAGGGCCAGCTCCAAAGGGGATATAACTACAGGATTCAGGCTTGCGAAGAGTTGTCTTTAAAAGAATATAGAAATACAAAATGCATGGCAATAGTTGCATTACATTTTACGAAACAATTTTTTTAAAGTTTATTTAAAATAGGCAGAAACCTTTATTTCCGAAGCATTTTCTATCAAGCATCGAAAAAATATTTTAAAAGTATCTGAAAATAAGAGTTTGTGTTGCTTGGTTATTGAATCAGTTATCATAGTGGCATCCATTTAAATTTAAATAGAATCAACATATTTCAACTAATTTCAAATCAAAGAAAGCAAGGCGATGTCATCAATCTCAACATATTCAAATGTGGTTACTCGAACATTAAGCAATTCTTAATACATATATATTTAGTTATGGCACTTTCTGTTAGGGAAGATGACTCAAAAAGTATTTATAAGAAGAGTAATAAGCCATAACATCTTTAAACAAAAAAAGTAGAAATATCTTTATTCCAAAAATTAAAAGACACAAACCCTTGATAATGACCCCATGTAAAATAGAAGAGATCATAACACGAGGTATGGTAATGTCGTAAACCAGACACATGCTCCATTACAAATACTGATTGCGTACTACTCTGGCTCTAAGATTGTTTGTACTGAATCCTTGCCTTACCTGCAGTGTTGTGTCCTGCCAACGCTCAGGTAGGAACAAGTTTCTGTCATGGAACAAGTCCGAAGTAGAGTGTGTGTCTCTGATACTGTACATGACCGACCATCCTTTGGGGACCTGGTAGTTCTGAAGACAAAACAGACAGGTGGATATCAAGTCACCCAAAGTTTAGCTTCAAATGTATACGGAAGATGGAAAACGTGGATGAAAAAAAGAGAGGTTGGGTCAAAAAAATGTAATAATTTTTCAAAGCCACATTTCTAAATATAATGTGTTGTCAAAGTCTATATGTTACAAAACAAAAGATCAACTTTACTGTTGTTACACGAAAAAAAAAATAGTGAGCCCTAAAACTTCAAACTGTACTTACTCCAAGCTTTAGAGTCTTCTCGGCTTTTCGGAAAGCGCCTCCCACTGGAGGAAGGAGCCTTAAAACTTCTTTTATTATCCACTGAGTATACTCTAGTGTCAATATGTTCTCGTAAGACAGAGGTACTGTTTTGTCTGAGAAATTATCAACCACAAAATATAGCGAAATTCAAGTAGCAAGGTAGTGATAGAACAAATGCATTATTATAAGCATTATAGTTATGACATCGATAAATGAACATTGTAATTACAATTTAAAAAATACTTTGATTTAACATCGCATACATTAGCTCAACTTATAGGTTAGGACTTTGGATTAAACCATAAACTACGGCACGGTAAATAACTCTTTTTTTTTCAGTAAGACAACCATATATACTATTATCTACTATATCTATCAACTAGTTTGGTTTCACTTTTTTTTACTATTCTTTTAGATTCTTAGCAAAACACAATACAGTTTTAAAAACAGTTTGTAGCGTTAAAATGTATTAACATCGCATACAATTTAAATACAAACACTTACCTGCATGCAGCAATCCTTTCTTGTTCAATTCCGCGCGAAGAGTTTCCAATACATCCGGGTATTTACCCAGCATGAGTATCAAACAGCTAAGCGCGCCAGAAGTGGTTCCTGAACCTGCGATCAGTGTTGTTAATGCATTGTCGACGATCTCCTCTCGACTGAGACCACCACCGTCAGCCTCTGTGTTGTCCAAGGATTGATTGACCAGTACGTCCAGCATGCTGATGTGATCTGTGTCCCCTTTTTGGGACAACCTGTTTAGGATGAACTCGACTAGGACTTTCCTCGCTTTCTGGGCCTAAAATAAAGAGTATTAGAAAAGAAATATAACTGCTATTACTAAACCTAATTAATGTGTTTCCCCTATATAGAGTGTAGTATTTTAATTCATTTACTACAACCGTTGAAGATCATTTCAAGTTCTCTTTTAAAAGTCTTGTAAATCTTTGACAGCTAAGTCAGATTTCTACTTTCTCAGACTTTATTTACCTCCATAGAAATCCGACTTTAACGGCCATTAGTCGTATATTTTAGAAGTAACACTAGGTCCCTAACTGAGAGTCATCACAGACATACCAGGAAAATGAGATGATTCCGTAAATACACGAAACATAATTCTATGAAAGTCTTCTATCTAGTCTCCTCTCGTGTCAAGTAGTATAAATTATAATGTCATTAAAAGTGGATTTAGCAGATTTAATGTTAACTGGAGGACAGAAAAATCTGTTACTTTGTCTACTAACTTTCAACTCGACTGGACTTTAGGCTGGGATTTTTATGGTCTCGGCAAATAATTAAATTATTTGTTCCTCCAAAGAGCTCACAAATATCTCCCTAGAACCTTATTATCAAAGTATTATTAAGCCAAGAGTGCAGACAAGTATGGGATATAGGCTATTAATCATATATTAGTGTATTATTCTTGCCTGATAGTAACCTAGTCCTGGAACATTGAGAGGTAGGCTAATCAAATTCTTGTTCACAGTTCTGAAAGACTCCCTCACCAGGCCGTCGAGATCGTGTTCCCTGCGGCACCCTAACGTGATCTCAACCATGATGTCCGCCATCAGCTTCTCGCAGGCGGGAAACGCCAGCATTCTACCCTGGCAGCACCAGTCCAGCAGATGCCTCCTGATGTGTTCTTGTATGCAAGGCAAATAGTCGTTCAGCCTAAATAGATATATATAGTGAACATTTAGTGTCCCTACAACAGAAAGACCAGTCAATATTTGTATACAATTACAATGAACAATGCAGATCTATCCTAGTCTATCGTGTAGACTTTTTCCAAATTTTGATTTTTGAAAACTGGGTAAATTGTTCGGTAATTTTAAAAGTAGAATTTATTGAAGCGGTTGTTGAAAGATGGGGAATAAATAATTACAAAGATACGAAAGCTGCATCTTTCTCAGAAGAATGTGGAATGCGTTTCTGTTGACTTCACAATAGTTTCGCATTTTAGACCACCAACGCATCATAACCACATTCCTCAACTCTTTCAGCCTTAACAGTGCAGTGTGGGTAAGAATTGTTCAAGAGACTTGACAGCACCGCGTCACTAGCAGGATATGACCTATGACTTAATTTGGGCATCGGTTGTCCATGGATCCAGAATTCAGAACTCAATCCCCAACAAGCCCAAACAAGGAGAATGATGACTATTTCCAAAAAGAACCTTAAAACCCACTTGTTCAAACTTTACCATCGTTTGTCGGCTTAGAAGAAAATAGCTGGCACCAGAAAGAGACGGAGAGCTCTCACCAAGGACGCGGGGCATACAGGTGGGGCACACACAAAAAAAGCCCTTGTAGAAGACAGGCGCAGAAGACATAAAGAAAACATAAATACACCCTAGCAGGACATCAGCTTTGTTGAATCAGATGTTGGACAATATTCAGGTCGCAGCTGGGTTTGCGTGGCCATGCGAAACACTGCACTCATCCTTAATGTTTGAAGTCAAAGACATTCATATTCATAAATTTAGATTTTTTTTCTAGATATGTATATAGATCTAAACAGTGGCGAAGCTAGCCATGTGCGGGTGGTGCGGGCCGCACTGGGCATCAAGGGGTGAGGAACATCAATCTAAGGATAACTTTTCTCAACACATTCTAGTATAAATTTAGTTTCAGACATTTGGAAAAGAATTCACCGCTTTTTGTAAATTGAAATCCCCACTAAGTAATGACAATAATAACAACGTCTTTTCGCTGTTTTCTTTATTTTTTTTGGGGGAGCAATGGGAGTGTGGTATCATGGGAAATTGCCGCACCGGGAACCATATACCCTAGATACGCCACTTGATCTAAATTATGTAAACTATTTTATGTCTCAAACGTTCAAAAAATCACCTTGAAATAACTGTTTCTTAACATCGCTATTTAAATGAAATTGTTCTTCATTTTTTTATCATTTTATGGCGAATCTTGTCCTTGAACCAGACTCTCAGTACGGTGATTTATGAGTACAGTGATTGCGCTGTGCTGCACCCGATTCCTACACGACAACAGTATTTACCCAAAGACCTACCTGATTGGAGTAAAGGCAGTCAACAGTTTTTTCTTCAGTTTGAAATGTTCCACACCTGTGTAGGTAACAAGACTGTTCTCTCCAAACATGACTCGACTCGACTTGGGTACATTCATTGACAGTAACTGAGATTCTCTGCTGACCAGTGGCCAGATATAATCCACCCCAGTTAGCCTGACCATCGGACTGCCAAAGATGTGGGTCTTGTAGATACTACCGTATTGGAGAAAATTGTCAACAAAAAACTGAGCTTTCTGTAGACAGATTAAATAGGGAGAGAAATGTATTGATTTACTAGTTATAGTCTTACTCTGCTAAGCCTTTGACTTTCATATATTTAATTTTTATGTTACATTGTTGGTTAACAATAATTTAATAATAGTTTAGCTTTTAATATGAAATATTTTTAAAAAATAATATTATGAAACTTATTTTTAATTATAAACCGTTCTTAGCTGTCACGTAATTATAAATCTCAAGGTTAATGTTGATTTAAATTAATACATTTATAAACAATAAACAGGATGTTTACATTTGGAGGAAACAAAACAGTAAACTATCCAATAATACATGAGTTCTTAAAACTGTGGTCGCGGACCCCATGTGGTCTCTGTGAGACAAGCGCAAGGGTCCGAAGAAAGGTGAAAATTGTATACGATATTTGGTTGTTGTTGTTAAAAGCTAGTTTATCTGATCGGATAATTTGAATACGAATAATCGACATTCATTACCGTTTAATATTGTCTATTACGAACTATTTTACGACGACTTATTAATTAAACCAATGTTTTGAAGACATTCTTCACTTTGATATTTCTACTGGGTAATGAACCTTTTATATATATATATTGTTTGTTCGTATTAAATTAGATTAATTTAATTTTATTATTCAAAGCAATTTCTAATCGACTTCTTTGTGGCAAGTTACGATAATGTTTTTTATTTTTTGCTTGGGCAAAGGTGATTGGGTGATCTATACAGACACTGACCTTCCAAGCAAACTGGAGGTTTTGACCAATGAATGGCCAGCCCATGTCTCCCGGGGGAAGAGGGAGGCCACACGTCTTGTCTTTCATGGCGTCGAACTTTCGTTTCCATAGCAAGTGACTTAAGTAACAAACACATACAGTGACTAGTAGGACTAAGGCTGGTGTCACTAGCGGAGTCCTGGGGAGAGACAAAACAGGGTTCAATGAGTTAAAAACATACAAACAAAAAGATTTAGACATAAAAATGTTTGCTCCTCGTTCGGAAAAGAAATAGGAAAAGAATTAGGAATACGAGCGACAGTGGCGTAGCTAGGGTGGGGGAGGAGGGGGAGAAATTGAAAATCCCACCGGGCCCCCACTTGAGAGGGGCCCCCAAATGAGTGATTTTTACTGTATAAATTAACTATTACGCAAAATACAGGGCCCCAAAGAAGTCAAGCCCCACGGGCCCCCAAGCGATGGAAAATTCCTAGCTACGCCCCTGACAAGTGACATTGGAAAGACAGTGACACGGCCAGAAATAGAAAAGACTGTGTCAGAGAACAAGGAGACACAAATGGGTCACGAGATATTGATTACACTGACATGATGATGTACTAAGTGACAAATCTAAAACAAAATCTGAACAACTGAAAGATCATAAGAGACAGGCAGAGATACAGGAAGAGAGAGATACTGAGAGATACAAGCGGACACAAAGAGAAAGACAAACATAGAGAGAAAGGAATAGATCAAGAGAGGGAGACAGAGAAAGAAAGAAATAACAGAAAAAGATATAGAAAGAAAGAGAGGCAGAGAGAGAGAGAGTGAGTGAGAGAGACGGACAGACATAAAGAAACAGAAAGAAAGACAGAAACAGGGAGACAGAAAAAGAGACAGAGAGTCGGGAGAAAAAAAAAGAGAATGTGACATCAAACTATAAAAAGAATAAGCAAAATAATTTTTTTAATACTTAAAAAGTCAAAAGCCGCAAAATTGCAACAATATATCTCAATACTGTCTGATTTATCTCATCTCCTTTTTTTCTATATTATATAAAAATTGAATTAATTACCATTAATTTATTAATTTATTTGACTTTCTTAATCGATTCGTGTACTTTCTTCGACACTAAATAATTGTTCTAAGTTTCAACTTGATCCAAGAATGAGAAGTAGGAGACATAACGTGTACACAATGTGCAGCAGACAGACAAAGATGATTTAATTAAGCTTTGTCAAAACCAAAACAAAAAGCTATCTCAATTAGTTCAGAAAAAAAATGTAAACTATTGCCTTTAGCTTATATGTACTTACAGTAAAACACGAACTATGATGTTCAATTTTCCCTACTTACCAAAATCTATATTCATCTTTCAATAGCTACAATAGCTACATATCTTTCTCTGTGCCCCGTCGAATAAAGGTTGAATTTATTGATTATAGAACTGTCACGGTAACTGTCACTTCTCCCAATTAAGTCTCACCAAAGATTCCAGATATAAAAGAAAAATCGATAACATCTAGTAAAGAAAAAAATAATTTAGCTACTGAC
>JADKLZ010006719.1:17694-28648 GCA_021533235.1 Biomphalaria straminea
AACAGACGTACAACGAGCGATCTGAAACCGACTGGGAGCGACTAAAACATTGCCCTGTTCTGCAACCACCCCTCGAATGGACGATCTTCTTTCTTGTTTGTATTTTTTTTTAGGTCGGCCTTGCCTGGCCTTGTTTGACCCAGTGGCCTACTAACTATGTCCTCACTGGGTCACACTGTGCTGCTCCGTGCCCTGGTTTGACTGCCGACTGTGTCGATGCCCTGTTCGCAGGGCGCTGGTTTTCCTCCGTCGCCCTCATCGTGGCGCTCTCCCCGCCCCCCTGGGTTGCGGTGATAGAACCCGAGTCACTCGGCGACCTTTTGCTGCGTCGAGCAGGTTTGTGTTTATCTTGAGCGACAGAGCTCCTGGGTTATTTCTGTTGATGAGCGGGTCTCTTGGAGAAACAAAAAACACTCACGAGTGTACACACAAACGCAGAGTTGACCTCATTAAACGTCTATAACATGGACTGGAATGTTTGATTGGATTGTTTTAACCTAGGCCAGAGTTGTCATGTTATGTAGGCTTAAAGAAGCCTTGTTTTAAACGGGCTAACCTAGTCTCAACTGTGCAATTAGCACGGAGCCCCAGGACATCTAAAATATGTCATATATATATAGATATATTTTTTAATTAATTTTTCGCAGGTTTCTTTCATTATCATTTTTAATTTCATTTCGTTCTCTTATTCCATAATGTGTATGTTGATTTTTCTTCAACTTTTTTTTATTTGTTCAATGTTGATTATCTATGTAATTCAATTTAATATATTTCCTTTTTATGTTGCTATTTGTTTTCTTTATTTTATCAATGTTACTTTATCATTGGTGTAAGTTATAATTGTCTTATTTGCCTTTTTTTAAATAACAAATTTTTTATATTTTGTAAGTCTACAACTCGCGCCCTTAAAATGAGGTCATTTGTACAAAGTTTATAACAACTCACTTTTCCTGAAAAAAAGTTTGTACATCTTATTTCTCCTGCACCCAATCTCGAATCAAGCTGAAATTTTGCATAATTATTTCCTTTACCTGACAACACAAGAATCATTTAAAAAAGAAGTGTAACCATTTAGTTTATTAACTATTGGTAATTAATTACCATGTTTAGTATCAAACAATGGAAAGAAATCGTACTTGACATAAATGGTAGTATAAGTTGAATTATTCCCTTTAATGAGGCTTAAGCCCAGAGTGAACAATTTTTTAAAATCCATTTAAAAAAGCGATTAGAGATACCCCTTACCTTCAGTGGCGTAGCTAGGGAGGGGGATGAGGGGGGAGATTTTGAAAATCCCCCCCGGGCCCCCACTTGAGAAGGGCCCCCAAATAAGTGTTTTTTACATTAAAAATTAAGCATTACGCAAAATGTAGGAGCCCCCAAAGAGGTCAGTGCCCCCAATCGATGGAAAATTTCTATCTACGGCCCTGCTTCCCCCTCCTTTTGTTTTCCCAACTGGTCCAGACAAGTGATAAGATCGTAGCGCATTGAACAATGTTAAAGGAGGATATAGCGCTAAACTAAAACAATTGTTTAAAATATATCTAATCGCACAGTTCTGTTATTGCTACTCTAGATCTATTACGAATTTTAACACATGACTGATCCAAACTAATTGATACAATTGCTTTAATATGAAATTTTAGAACGTGTTTCACCCAAAAAATGAGAACCGCTGGTCCTGACATTAACATCGATCTCCAACTTTCCGAAATGAGGTCAAGCTGACTAGCGCACATCTAGGGTAGGCAAACTCTCTGATCCGGCTGGGCAGAAAGCCAAAGAGAATTCATTACTGTGACCTGAATTCTTTAAAATGTAGGTCAAACCTCGTGGTGTTAGATTCAGGGAATCTCAAATGTGAACGGCTGAGTAAATTTCGGTAACTATTGACCTGAAGTAAGTAGTAACTATCCCCTTTCAGACCTTACGATCTATAGGTCAGTTCATACAAAGGTCAACTGTTTCTGTGCTCATGATTAGCGAGAGGTTCGTATCTATAAATATATTTTATCACAAATCCTAGTATTAGATTACTAAAAATGCTAACTCTTCATGGGTGGACGGACGCTGGGCACAAATTTCAGAAAAAGGCTTTAACGATTGTCCTGAAAATGTGTATATCTTTGGGGGAAAAAAATTATTACTTTATGAATATTCTGGTTTTAATGTTATAATTTTTAAATATATAATAATCTTAACATTAAATTTGGCCATTCTGAACACGCGTTCAATTATACTATTACTAGTAACAAAGATAAAACAGAGGAGGCTATATTAATAAAGGAAGATTTTTGTTCTATATATTTTTATACCAAGCAATTTTGCAATTAAAAAAAAATTAAAGTTATTATTGAATGGGAGTAGCCAGGGGGGTAGGGAAAGTTTCGGGGTTCAAAAAATCATAGAGGGGGGGATTTGGTCACTTTTGATGACTGTAGCTTTGTGCTTTTTTTGTATTATTATTTTTACTAAAACAAAACTACATGAAAGAGGCTGAATGTGTTTAAAGGTTTAAACTCTCACTCAAATAAGAAAAAAAAAAAGTAAAACGAGTCGCCGAACCCACGATTGCAACCAATGGAATTTTGAGGTTCCAACCTCCGCCATTAAAAAAAAATATAGCAAATCTACATTCACTAAATTTCAGGAACGTAGACAACGTGTTTTTTTTTTATTAAAACCACCCCAAACCTAAAGCCACTGAATTTCATGCGCGTAGCCAAAAGTGGATTTAGTGTAGCAGGGCTCAAAAAGTAGGCCTACATCTTCGAGACATTCAAATGCGGTGTAGCAGGGCTCAAAAAGTAGGCCTACATCTTCGAGACATTCAAATGCGGTGTAGCAGGGCTCAAAAAGTAGGCCTACATCTTTGAGACATTCAAATGTGGTATAGCAGGGCTCAAAAAGTAGGCCTACATCTTTGAGACATTCAAACAAGAAAATGAGACAAGGTAAAGCAAAATAAGGTCACAAAATTCCAGGTTAAGGGTGAGGTTCAACCTCAAAAACTCTCCTAAAAAACTGAAAAGCAAAATTATGGTTACCACATGAGAGTAACAATTAGGATTTTTAGATGCAAGACCTTCACCCCCCCCCCTTCCCCCCAAAAAAGAAACATTTCTTACTTTGATCTGTCTTCCTACCAGTTTGCTTGTATCCATTAATACAGTCAATCTAAGGTTACAGCCTTTAATAAAAATGAAGGTAACTTCAGTCATTTGAGTTCGTATCATAACCCTATTTATAACTATTCACATATTGATGTGTTTTCTACCAATTACTGAGATTCATTAAGGAAGTGCTGATAATAAAAGATTGTATATTTGACATTCAATTTATAGTTAGAAGAATAGCGTTCATTACAATCTAGAGCGGCGACCTATAAAAGGGCACTAACTCAGACTATACCACCGATTCCCTTTATCGAGATACCAACCCTGTTACCTGTTACCTATCCCTTAGTCTGGTGGACCGTTGGGGCACCAAGCAAGACTTGTGGACCATCTTTCTCCATTCCTCTCTATCCTTTGCCCTGATTAAAACCTCGTTCAATGGTAGGCCTGTCCATTCTTTGTTATCTTCCCACCGCTTTCTCTGTCTGCCTCTTTTTCTTTTTCCTGGTACTGTTCCCTGGAGGAAGGTCTTTGTGAGTCCCGAAGATCTTGTTACATGGCCATACATTTTGAGCTTTCGTTTCTTCGCAGTATTTAGCAGGTCATCATGGGGTCCGATCGCTGCCGTAACCCTGTCTCTAATCTCTTGATTTGTGATGCGGTCTTTAAATGTGATGCCTAGGATCCTTCTGTAGCATCTCATTTCCATTGCTAGGATTCTCTTCTCTAGCTCTGCAGTCAGCGTCCAAGACTCACAAGCATATACAAATGTGGCCATGACCAGGGAGCGCATCAGTTTTATTTTGGTGCCGAGGGCTAAGCCTTTGTCTTTCCATATCAACTTGATACGAGATACCAAACAATTACAATAACTAATTACCAATAGTTTACTTATTAAGTAATTGGTAATTTTTTTTTAATTAATTCTTATGTTGTCAGGTAAAAGAAATAATTGTGCGAAATTTCAGCTTGATTCGAGAGAGTATTCAGACTATTTCTTCTTTATAACTGTTGTAACTTCGGTTAAACCCTTGCAAAGCATCTCATTTAGACGACTCCAACATTGTAACTTGTATATGAAGAATGAAATGATGAAAGTAGCCTTCAGATGTTTAAACCTTCTAGGTTATCTGAACAACTTTGTAGCTAAAAATAAAAGAATTTCTGCCATTACAAACTAGAGAAAGCAAGTCTGTGAATCGTGAATCGTGAATCCTGGTAAACTGTCAAGAGAAGCAGCATGGTAAAGCTAGCAAACAAAATGTTCCATCTATAATATTGCAAGCGCCTTGACAAGAAAAATAATTTAAAAAAAAACAGCAATGTTTATATAGTTACCTTCATTTTTTGAAGTAACATCTGTATAATATAAGATAAGAAGTTATAATAAGCCTGATAGGTTTGTGAAGAACAAATCATTATCAGAGAAAGAGAACTGCATGGGTTTCAGGTATTTTTATTTAGAAATATTCAATCGAGCTACTCCCCCCCCTTTTTTTTACACACATTTAAAATCTTTATATTTAATTTAACTAAGATTGATTACCTAGATTATTCTAAATTCAATATCTGAAAATTGCAATATAATAATTATGAGACGAGAGTAGCCTACATTTATTTTTTATGTTTAATTACTAGATCTAGATCAAAAAATTAAATTTTATGTTACATAGGTTATTATTTTTAAAAAATACTTTTCATATTTCAACTTCTTTACAGAACAACGCCTTGATCCAACTTTCTAAAACTTTTTCACGACATTTTTGTAGTTTTAAAAAGTCTCCATGTCCCGTCTAGGTATAATATATGTCTATGATTTTGACTTTCCTCAACGGATGTCATGCAATGACCAAATTTTCTCATCAGTCCTTTTCTCACCCCCTCCCCCCAAACCATACTTTATTTGGCCTAGGCCCGGCCTAGGGTAAATGAAAGGACATCGCCAGCAGACCGTTTAAAAGGTGAGAAGCAGCGTAAGTCGTCTATGTAGGATGTCTGGTCAAGAAGTTGTTTAGGGAACTGCCTTAAGACCGCTCTTGAAACCTTTTTTTACTTGAAGGCTAGAGAACGACCCGGTCTGTGAAGGAAAGTAAGGACAGAGGACTGAAAGACCTGACAGCCAAGACTGACATTTATGTTTATTGTGACCCTCTCAAATTTCTTGTCATTACAGTAAACATTATTTTTCTTCAATGGGTTACCTCCCTTAGATTCGCTTCCCGGTGAATGCACAAATAATGTATGAGTATTTGTAGAAAAAAAAAGCAATCAATTTTCTATGGCATGCTTCTAACCAATGAAGACCTAATGTAAGTGAGACATGAAGACCTAACATATACAAGTGAGATGAGGAGACCTAATATAAGTGAGACATGAAGACTTAATATAAGTGAGACATCAGGACATAATATAAGTGAGACATGAAGACCTAATATAAGTGAGACATGAAGACCTGATATAAGTGAGACATGAAGACCTAAAAAAAAGTGAGACATAAAGACTAAGTGACCTTTACGATATCCTCAGAAAGGAATAGAACACGTTTGTCTCCCTTCTCCCACATCTCTTGTTTTTTTTTTTTTTTTAATTATTTGAACTCAATCGAATTAATTTAATTTTGCACAAACGCCTCCTATAAAATTAATGTATTATTATTGTATCACATTCGTTAAAATGTTTAATCTATATAATACCATATTCAACATTCAAAAATACAAAAACACAAAAATTATATTTAGTGCAATTCTATCAATGAGTCTGGATCAGTCATGTAAAGCTACATAATATGGACCTAGACATACACATCTGTGCGATTAGAATTATTTTTACACACTTGTTTGTTCTTTAGCTTTGAGCTTATGCGCCATGATCCTATCATTTGTCTGCAAAAGTTGTGAAAGCAGAATGGAAGAAGAGATATCTTTGTGAATGTTAACATGAGACTGTTTTAATTGCATAAAAATGTTAAATCAAGAGTCATCATGGGGACTAATTCAACTTATACCAACACATCTGTCAAGTAGTATTTCTTTCATTTCACTTTTCAAGATACCAAAGAAAATAATGAATTACCATTAGTTCATTTAATGATTGGTAAATTCTTGTATTGATTTTGTCAAGTAAAGGAAATAAGAGTTTCAAAGTTCAGCTTAGGGAGAGATTGGGTGTCGGAGAGACTACGTGTACAGACTTTGTAACCATACAGACAGAGAGTGTTGATATAAAATTTTGTAAAAATAAGTACAATATTGATTTTAGATTTTGTTTTATTGAAGCTCTGCCAAAACAGAACACTTATCGCGCGTCCACTTACAGCAAAGAATTATGTCCACGTTTAAGTTTAAATGCTTATGTTTAATTGTATTGGAACATGTCAACGTTTTCTATTAAGTTAAATCTAGCTAGATATGGTTTAATTTGAAACAAAATTTGATACATTCTTTTAATCGAGAAAGATACCATTCACAAATTTACATTTTTGAATTTCTCCGGTGTGTCAGTGCGGGTGTAATATGTAGTCCCATCATATAATCTAGCGGCCTAGCCTTTACCCTAAGAGTGGCTTTTAATAGAGGTCCATTACAAAGTGAAAAAACGTATTTCTTTATTTTTTGTTGTAGTTGTTGATGTTTTAGTTTCTTTTTGTATTTTGTTAATTTTATGGGACATTCTTCAATATTAAATAAATCAGATTCGTGTTTGTTTTTTAATTGTAGGCCTATTTTTGTAAATAAATAAAATCGAAAAGGAAAAAAAAAAGTTCGACAAGTAGCGCTTGTCTCCCTTTCTTAATTGTTGTATTGACTGTGGACGTCATAAGTCAGTACAAATCTTGTTTGCTTTGTACTTTGTTGTCTTATAGGTTGTTTGTTGTTTTTTTTTTTATTTGTACACAAAAACAATGAAATTTTAAAATAGTATATTTTGAAATTTTAAGATGGGGATATATTATCTATAAATCTAATTACAGACCTACTGAGATACATTTTGAGAGGATGGATTAGATTTGGATTCGATTGAGAGTACAATCTGTACATGCGGGAAATATGAAAAGCACTCAAGGGTAAATGAAAGATCCACACATTTTAAAGCATGGAATCAAATTTTATAATTTAACGCTCTAACATATTTCGTAAACTGTAGATTAAAAAGGCAAAATGTAAACAAAGATCTAGACCTAGACCACAACTTACATGCTGCTCTTCTCTCTTGTTAGTTCCGGCTTTTATTTGTATGTCTAGTCTAAATAACCATACTGATAGTTTACTGGAACTTAAAACTATCAAAATTGAACTCTAAAGGTTGCACTTTAAAAACAAAAAAAAACCTGTATAGCACGTTGACACCTATAATCCTTGACTTGAGCGAGACATTGTGACTTTACATAGCGTAAATACAAAGCAAAATGTTACGTTCAAATTGCAACAGAGTAGGTGGGAATGCAGCTAGCATTTTTTTCCCACTGTTTCACATTCCCCTCCCCCCTCCTCGAGCTCCTCATTATTACCCCTCCAATACTTTACTCCCTTCCCCCAGTGCACCTTGGCGTTGCAGTGCAGCGGTTCGCCAGAAATTTTGCATACATTGAAATAGCGGGGGAAAAAAAGAGGGGCCTAAGTACAACCAAACGTGATCTTTTTTTGTTAGCAAAGTTCATTCATCGAGCAGTCGGCCAAAATTAAATATTATGGTTTCAAAACCAATGGGTGCCAAAATCCTTTTGACCTGGAAGGGGGATGTGAATTTTTTTTTAAAATTCAGAGATATGTGTCACAGGACGCATCCTCAATTTAAAAAAATGGAACCGAGCCTTTGTGGCTTCATAACAGTAGCGTAGTTGGTATACGACGCGCGTAGACGCAGCTTCTTATGATACCCCACGACATGACCTAAATTGTACCAATGTGCTAGAAAGAAATTTATATGGTGAGCCCCCTGATTTGGAAACCACTGCGCAGTTCATCTAATGTACTGGTCTAGTCATCTGAGCGCTCTTAACGTACTTCTAATTGGCAAAACACAAATTAATGCTATACAAAGTAACTAATGTAAAAATAATAATTTTATCGAAATTCACTTTTACTACCTTGTCAGATGTCCAAAAATGGTTCGAGACTTCGCCCCTTTAATGAACCATGTGACCCAAGAAAGGCTTTTATCTCGTGGCCAGGATGAGAAATTGGCTCTTCAGCGATCATTTACTACCAGCTCTTGTTCAATACACAAAATTACAAAATTAGTAAGTTGTAAAATTTTCATCATTTATCGCAAGTAATTTTTTGATCAACTTAAAATTGAAAAAAAAAAAACATCGATCCCGTGTTACCATACCTATCGCAATTGTCAGAAATATGCAAATCAAGATAACGATATTCGGGGCTGAATGCTTGAGTCAAGAGCTCAACAGGGCATTTTGGGGAAAGTTTGGAGTCTCTGAAGAACCTGAGAAAATTTACTTGCTGGTGTTGAAAAAAGGGCAAGAATGTAAAACAATTGATCAGAATGTTCAAAAAGCTAGTGAAATGAAACCCAGTGTAGCAAATAGTAAAGTAAAAGTAAAGTGTCCCCTTCAGACCTTAAGATCTATGGGGCAGATGATGTTAAGGTCATCTGTTTCTTTGGCCAGCGGTTAACGAGCAGGGTGTTGTGTGGCCAGCACATGACCAACCGCCTTTACTTTCCCCAACCGACGTCAGGTACCCATTAGAGTTGGGTGGACTCAGGGGCTCCCTATACATCTCGAAATTAAAATCCCAGTCTTCACCGGGATTCGAACCCAGAACCTCAGGTTCGAAAGCTAAGCGCTTAAACATTCGACCACCACGCCCCCGTGTAGTAAATAATGTAGCATCATATCTTTGTCCTTCATATAAAACCAAAGCATTAAACAATAAACTAAGAATGTGAACCTTGTGTCTTAGTAGAAAGTTGGCATGTAAAAGCGCGTTGCCTTCAGTGATTTAAACGAAATCGAGTAAATTTGATTCAAGCTAGTCTCATCGCTTTCTAAATGGAAGTTGATAACCGTCTGGCCAGGTCCAGTAGTGCTTTTGGAAGCCTCCAGGTGAAAGTTTGGCGGAATAAATCGCTCCCCCTACCCACAAAAATCAATGTCTTCCAAGCAATGGTTGTCTCTTCTAGTTCTATATGGATCTGAGTCATGGGTATTATACAAAAAGCAACTAAGACTATTTGAACTCTTTCATCAAAGATGCTTGCGCTCAATCATAGACATACGGTGGCAAGACAGTACTAGAAACAGCGAACGCTGGACAGTATAGAAGGACTTCTTATGGTCCGACAGTTACGCTGGACAGGGCACGTATCCTGTATTGCGGACGTACGTATGCAAAAAGCAGTTGTTTTTGTTGTTGTTGTTTTTTTGGTGAGCTGAAAGGTGGGCGACCTGATAGAGGTTGCAACGAAAACGCTGTAAAGACCAGCTTAGGCGCCAACTTGTTTTAACTGACATAGAAGAGAGCACCTGGTTTCATGCAGCTTCAGAACGAGTCAGCTGGGATCACTCACAAGACCGCGAGATACACACTTTAGATTATAAAAAAAATTCGCAGCCGAGAACAGATGTAAACAGCGAAAAGAAAATCTAAATCGATTACCGGCGGACAATAGTTTGCCTGCGCTGGATGTGGCCAAATATGTAGGTCATGGCTGGGGCAGCATTAATCTTCCAACTCGAAGACAAGCCTTATTAGATGTAGACTAACAATAATAAATCTGAGCGATTACAAATATTTTATCACTTGTCTGGACCAGTTGGGAAAGAGGTGGGGGAAAGAAAGCGGATGTTGTGAATGTTACCGTGATCGCTTTATAAAAGCATTGAAAAAACGTGTTCATTCAGAGCTCAGGGAACTAATTCAATTTATACAACCACATATGACAATAACTAATTCTTCCCTTGTTCGATATGAAAGAAAATAACTAATTACCAATAGTTAAACTAATTGTTGTTGTTGCTGTTTGTTTTTGTTGTTTTTTTTTTATTTATTCTTGTTTTGTCAGGTACAAGGAATAATTGTGTAATATTTCAACTATATATGAGATTGGGTGTGGGAGAAATAATGTTTTACCAGACAGACACAGTGAGTTGATAAACGCTTTGTAAAAAAAAATATAGGAGATTGATCTAAAGTAGCAAAATAAAAAACTTTTTTGTGTATGTGCAATGTGTAGTGTTCATTGATAAAGTTTTGTCCTTAATTTGATGTCCCTCGCCACCCGCGGCCCGTTTCACCAACACATCCCTAGGTACGCATCTGCCTCATTGTGAACTGTGGACAGAGGTTTCGGGGATAGCATGGCGCCAGAGGTGAAATGTGCTCGCGGGACGAAGTTGGACATTACTGTATTAAGCAATATGTTTAGAGTCACAACAAGATTTCGTCGTTAAGCTGCCTATTGTATTTTCTTTCTTTCTGGCACAAATTATTTGTAAAATGAATGATATTTGCAAGCAAAGTAGGAAATAATTTAATTCTGTTTCCGACTTTGCCTAGCCCTTCTATAAACTAATTAAGTAGGCATCTTATAGAACTTTATCAGGCAAAGTGAGCAATGATCAGTCTATGAATAGATTTATAAATGACATACAGACAGAAATGTAGACCCTTATGACAAAACGTTTTCACACTGCCATTAAAATGGTCATCGTGTTAATTGATTACTCTCGTGCTAGTGATTTTAAAAGTGTTCTTACTTACTGGTCATGGCCTGTCAAACCGATGGTCAGGTGGTCGAATCGTGTAACTCAACGTGGAAGGAGTCGACATGAAAATGTTCCAATAGACAAATTCGTCTTCGTTTGTAAAAAAAAAAAA
>JADKLZ010006877.1:0-11259 GCA_021533235.1 Biomphalaria straminea
GGGGGGGGGGGGGGTTAAGCTGTCCTTAAATAGATTTGTAATTTATCCAGCCTAGAAAAAAAAGAACAATTTATAAAATATAAAAAAAGAAATTACCTGATTTCGAACTTGTTGGCTAAGTATTTCTCAAGCTTCTAATGGCTCGTAGTAGCAACCTTGCAAGTCAAGAGTCTATGAGCATGGAAAATATTATTGTTTCTATTTCATGTTTGTGTAAAAAAAAAAGGGTACTGAATAATCTTTTACCTCCACTTCACTTAAGTACTTGAAATTGTTTGAAATGTCCATGTTCAGCAATGATAACCACAAAGAGTACAGAGATTAGGTTAGCAAACTAGCACAGCAAGACAACCTGGTGACAAAACTCAAGGAACAGATGAGATGAGTTAAGATGATGAGATGAGATAAGAGTTTAAAAAAATCAATAAGACAGTTTTAATGAAATGTACCGTTGTATATTAGCTAAATAATCCACAAGTGACAATCTCAATTCATATCGCTTTATGTCGTGCATTCTGTGCAGCAAAGACATCTATAACATCATCTACATCGATACTTTCTAGTATTTGTGACTTCACTGACATTAAAGCCATGATAAGCCTTTCTTGCGTCATTGGGCTCCTGCAATAGTTTTTGATAAACTCAAGCTTTGAGAATGACGCAATGGAAGTGGCCTGAGTTAGTGGCATTCGGAGAGGGTTGCAAGGTTTGAGTACACGAAATTACCATATGAAGCCTGTTTCCGCAAAATGTCTATTGGTTTGCTGATCAAAACTGCTCGTACATCAATGGCATCATTGAACAAGCGATTTGCCATTTATTTTATCATACAAACAGGAAAAAGTAACACAATTTGTCATAAGCGTGTCATCATCCAACATGATTTTTCTCATAAAGTCTTTTCTTTCTTCAGGTTTTTTAGATTACAGGCAATCCATAGTATTCACTACCTTCTTTTGCTTTTTCGATGGATTGGGTGATCAGTTTCGTCCGTTTCTCATCATTTTGCAGAATGTATGAACGGGTTTCAATTTATGTATTGTTTATTTTTTGTGTTCGAAAACAAATGGATTCTAGGTAAATAAAAGTGGGAAAAATCCATAGATTATGCTATGCTCTAGTATAGAAATACTCCGATAAGCATCACACTGCTGATTAGTAGAAGACACAAGGATGTCATTCCAACTGATCTCAATCTATTGAAACAATCAGTAACCTAAGATGCAGAAATATTCCTCAAAAAATGACCATTGAAAATCAAAGTGAAATACGATGCAAAAGCAAGACTACCTAAAGATTACTCTGTCGGAGAGAAAGTGAGAGTTCGTATAGGACAAACAAGGCAGAAAGCAGTTGTCATAAAAAAAAAATTCCTCACCCAGATCTTACATCATAAAGAAACGATGGAAACATACAGGAGAAATACAGGAGAACAAGGGTTTCGATGACGATATCTCTGGGTACTATGATACCGATGAAGGCAACGAAAAGTAAATCGTAAGAACAAACGAAATAGACAGTTATAGACCAACGTCTAGAGAACCTGTTGTGCCAGTCAAGACTACCAGAAGTGGTCGAATTGCTAAAGTTCATAGAGCTTATCAGTCTTAAGAACTTCAAAAGGAAGGATCTCTGAGGATTATTTGGAAAAAAAAGTTGAACAATTCATGTATAGTTCCTAAGAAGGTGGCGATTGTTGGATTTATCTCAGCTGAATAAAAAGCTGTCAGGTTGAGAGTGATTATCACAGTTCAGAAATATTGCTTTTGGATTTATGCCTAACAGACGTATCCGCAGACCAGACATACGGCCACTCATTGTGGCTACTTTATCATAGGTTTAACCAATGCCTCACTCTGTTTTGTAGCCTCACCCTGGTCAACAAGAATAATGGACGATTCTAGCATTATTAAGAATAACTATTGGATCTGTTATACTGGAATTCGCTGTTCATAGTGCTTATCAGTCTTAAGAACTTTAAAAGGAAGGATGTGATAATGAGGTCACACAAAACTAATAGCGTCTTTTCCCCTTTCGAGGGCCGCTAAAAAGTGAGCTTAATGTTCTGGCGTGTGTTAAGTCAGCACTAATTTAAGTTACAGACAGTTAAACCAGTGATGCAGTCAGTGTACGACCTTGTGAGTAAAGTTTTCTTTTCACACCTTGCGTTCTACAGGGCAGATGATGTTTAGGTCAAAAGTTTCTTTAAGAGGTGCTCGCTAGAATTAGGTGGACTCACGAGCGTCCTAAAAATCGGTGGATATGGCCAACAATATACTAAGTGTGTTCCTCTGTAAGGCAGCGCTACTCCATGGATACGCGAAATATAAAACATAAAGAAATAATCTCGGCAGGTTACACACGAGGTGAAGAAACGACAGAAGGAGAACCATTCGAATTAGTTTGATCTCTTTCTTGGTTAGCTGACATTTGATGTGATCCGAATCTTTAAAAGGTTCTCATTTATTGCGGATTCTGGATGAGTGCCTTAAAGCGGCCGTCAACAATATAGAACACATGAGGAGTACAGACTGTGATATAAAAAATAGAGACAGACTGCAACCCAAACGTAACACAGTCTACACCAGGGTAGTTGCTTTTGTGAGATAAATATTTCTTAGTTTTTATCAGCTTTCTAAATTACTAGCCCAAAGAATACATTTACATACACGTGAATAGAAATTTGGCCCTAACCGTGGGGAATATGAGCCAACTGGACATGTGCCTGTCCTGCACTCTGCTATAATAGCTTGACAGCCTCCGTCACGGTGAAGTCAAACCTACGTGGCTCGGTACCCATTGTATTATAACATGGGCGCAAGAGCGTAGCTTTGTGTATTAAATATAATTAGAATTATGTTATCATACCCACAATACTCTACATTATCACCGATCTATGTTGTTTTGTTTTGATGTTGTTTTTTTTTTAGCTATGAATACGCTTGATGTAAACAAATAAATTGTCTATTAACATTTCTTTAAATAAACAGTTGGTTTAATTTATGTTATTGTGTCGTTACGTAGCGAAACAACGTATTTCTCAAAATGTATTTCGGTTTGCTATTAATGCCTGTTTTGCTTTCTGAAAGGAATTCAACATCGTTCATGCAACAAAGTAAATTATTTGGTTTATTTTAAATTTGACATGGAGGAACAAAAAATACATAAAAATAATAACAAATCTAATGAAAAAATTATGTCTGAAAGTGATTGCTACTATTCCTAGTTTAAAATTGTAAAACCTTAACGAAATCAAATACTGAAACAAAGCAAACATTTTTATTTTTGTTTTATCAATACTTCCACAGGCCTAGCAAATGTGTATGGGCTATAACTACTAACCTATGCACTTATTAATTTTGATAAATTATTTATTTAAGTATATAAATTTATAGTGGATAAAATACCTAAAAGAGAAGAAAAAAAGCACTCTCAAGCTTTAGATGGTGTAGTTCTTATAACATAGATAGTTATTTGTAGCAGTGTCTGCTTGTTTGTTTGTTTTTTTAGTCGATTTAATTACAGTTCACCGGTGGTAAATAAAGGGAGACAATACATTATTGATCTGTAAAACGTTGTGTTCTTATACTCTATGTCATGTACCTAATTTGAAACTACGTTGCTTAGTCTGGTATATTTGATAGGTCAACTAAAGTTACAAATTCAATCCAGATGTATACCCGTAGATAAATTATCATTGTGGTGTCCAATATTAAAGCACTGCCTTAGCTGATAGTCAATGAACCGAAAACTTTTTCTCCAGTACAGAGAATAACGAAGGCCAAAGCTAGTTAGCCCAGTGAGTTATAATCGCTGAACTTATCATTTTTACTGCCTTGGTAAGCTCGTTCAATGCCTCGTTGTGGTGCTCGTGTGGACATGATGATTAGAGGGTGGATTAGGCCGTTAGAGAAGAAAAAAAAAGACCCCCCACCCCCGGTAGGGATGCATAGAGACCGAGTCTGTCGCTATAAAGGGGATGAAAGAAAGCCCCGACTAACATGTCACTATCAGCAAACCGTTCACCATGGTCCTGTTTTTATGTCTGACACTTGCACAACTAATGCATTACCAGTGGCGTAGCTAGAGTATATGCTGCCTGGTGCGGTACCTCATCTTGGTGCCCCCTCCCAAAAAAAAAAAGACTAACTAAATAATAACATTGCAAAACCTTACTTTTTTGTTAAAAATAATATGTATTCATTAATCAAATATTGTTAATTAAAAAATATCTTTTACATAAACATACTACAAGTGAATTTCACGCGATTTCTGGCTGGCAAAAATATCAATAATTTTATCAAAATCAATTTTTTCCACCAGCTCTTGTTCAATGGACAAAATGGCCAAATTAGAGAGTCGTAAATTTGTCATTGTTGATCGCAAGTAATTCTTGATCAGTTTAAGTTCGGAAAAACATGCATGTAGCGACGCTTACCGCAATAGTAAAAAATATGCGATTAATGATGACGATATTCGGGATTGAATCATCTAGATGATATTTTTTTAAATTAAGAGTTCAACGTGCCCTTGTTTTGGAAGTTCGGAGGCTTCTGATGAAACTGTGACAAACCTTTGAAGCCTCTTTCGCTCCAGCAGAAATTCGTTTTTATCATTGTCGCTAGTAGTACTATCGAGACTGATGTCGACCTGAGGATTTAATAGCTGGGAAGGCGAAAAAAATTCATATCTATCTGCTATATCATGAGGTTGCTCGAATCGGGTGATTATTTCTTGATTAATCCTGTCCAAGGTAAAATAAATTTCCATTCGTAGCTCTTCTTTGTGTGTAAGTATAGAGTCGTAACTTTTCTCACCAGGCATCTTTTTCTTATGGCCAATACGTTTTTGATGATCTGTACTGATTCTCATATCTGAGAATCGCTTTCGGCAAAGGTAATGCTGGCTTCAGCGATGTCCTCTCGATTACTTCTTAAAAATTTCTGTTTTTAGTTTGAGTGAGCAGTCTCGAATAGACAATCCTTGTTTTTGAAGGTAGACTTGCACATCATTAATTTCAGTTAATACAGAAGCCCAAAATCCAAGATAGGTGAGAAAATTAAAAGACTGAATAACAACTAATAATTCACTTGCTTCAGATCGAGTCGATGAATTTTCATCTCTGCTAGTTAATGTCTCCAGAGTCTAAATAATTTTAGAAAATGTATCCATAACCATCTTCTCCTCTAGCGCTCCACGGGGTCTCAACTAAACGTTTAAGGCTAGTTCCGTTTATTTTGATGAAGATATCCCAGCGGTGTGTTGAGATGGAGAAAAGGCACCATTATCATAGCCTTGACTCCTGCAGTCCATTATGTCTAAGCCATCCGAACGCAGTTTCTCTAGAATCATCTCAGCGATTCCAGCAGCATGCTTGTCCTTTGTGTCGATGAAGTCAATAAAAGATTCACGAGCTTGCACCCCGTCATTATCCATGACGACGTACCGTATTATTTGGAAAGTTTGATCTAGCTTTGAGATGTCAGGTGTACTGTCAAAAATAATAGAGAAATATTTGGCTTGTTTTACTTGCTATATGATTTTTAGCGGCCCCCGTAAGGGGAAAAAGCCGCTATTAGGTTTGTGCAAAGGGTCCGTCTGTCCGTCTGTCCGTCTGTCACACTCAGGGCGCCAAAACTAGAAGAGATACGAAAGATAATTTTTTCACCATTAAATGCGGCTTGAAAAGTTTAGGTGCAACGGCTACTTTTAGTTTCTAAAAGCAAACCGTTTAATTTATAAAAATTATTATGCAAGCGATTTTTTAATAACAAAACACCAATTGTGAAGCAATTACGTAAATCTAAGGGAGGAAATGTTACTAGAAAAAATGCTCTTGGCATGTAGATATCACAACATTTTTTAAAATGAATTTCTGTCTGTCTGTCCGTCTGTCAGACCCAGAGCGCCAAAACTAGAAGAGATACGAAAAATATTTTTTCACCATTAAATGCGGCTTGAAAAGTTAAGTTTGCAATGGCTACTTTTAGTTTTCTAAAAGAAAACCGTTTAATTTACAAAATTAATTATGCAAGCGATTTTTTAATAACAAAACATCAATCCTAAAACAATTACGTAAATGCAAGGAAGGAAATGTTACTATAAGAAATGCACTGTATATCCGTATATCACGCACATTTTTTTAAATGAACTTTTAGCAGTGGCTTTCGTGTACTAGCGTAAAGCCCAGAAATGACATGATTCTAAACTAATTTCTTAATTTTTTTAAAAGTCTGATTTTTTTTTAAAATTGTTTAGTGCCCCAATTAGAATGAAACAAGCATATTTTTGTGCGTTTTATCTGTTGGTTGGTCTGTCCGTCACGGTTAGAAAAAAACACTAATGGCTTTTGAAAATATGATTTAACCTTTACTGCTCTTTCAGAAATATTGCGATAGTTTAAGGATGGGAGCATACAGGAATTGAGCCAGGGATTTAGAAGGAACATCCGAAACATCTTGCGAATAGGCGGATCTGACAGGGATCCGACTTTGACGGGGGCCGCCTCTGAGTTTGTGTATCACACAAACTCTCTTTGTAATCTTGTTTTATTTAAAGTTGTTAAGTGATCACTTGATTTTATTTATCTGTTTCAAATGATACACGTTATCTTTTTAAAGGTATTGAAAAAGGGAGGTAAAAACATAATTGATTTGCATTTTCAAAAGTTTTTAACAAAAACAAAATAACTAACTATAAAAGCGTCATGCATATTTAAATATAAAAAATTTAATATATTTCAACATGCTTTGGATTTATAGATCTACAAGAATGAATCATAAGAGATAATGATTTATATTAATGTTTTGTTGTACAATCAAAGTTTTTTTTTAATAAAATTAAAACTTAAATTTAATTAAAACTTTGTAAATGAATAAAATCAATTGAACATACATTAGCATTACAAGTGGAAACGGACATACATGTGTCAGTTAAAATTGAACGACATATTTATTTTCAATTTATACAACAAATTTACAAAAAAAACAACATTTACTTACATTTTCTATACATTCTGAACTACAAAATCACTTAGATTAATGATGTCCTGTTATTTCTTGTAAATTTTGTAATTCTATTAGCTAATTTGATAAATTCTTATAAACAATCACATATGCTACAATCATTGTCGAAACAAAGAAGTCTGCATAAAAGGATAAAATAGAAATTGTAAATCTCAATCCACTGAATTATATCATTGTAAAAATCACTCACATATATTTGCCATCAATTTCATTTTCTTTGGATGTTCTAATAAGTTCTATCAATGTAAAAGAAGCAATTTTCAACTGATAGGGTTGCATGAGCTTGAAATATAGCATGAAGTTTGAACTTCTTTTTATAAAATTCATAAATTATTAAACAAAATTGCACCTTCAATATTTACTTTAAAATATTTATACACTTCAATATTGCAATGACGGCATACAATAACCAACATGGATTTAGAGTGTATTTAGTGTTAATTGTTCTTATTTGAGTAACTAGGCAAATATTTATTACGTGTAATTGAGTAATCAAGCAACACCCAAGCGAGCCTATAGAGCAAAGTTAAGCCAAGCATAGAAATCAACCCTCATATGCTGTTATTACAATTTCAGCTATGAAACTATGAGACGTTAACTATCAGATATTGAGAGAATTTTTTACTTAAAATCTTGTATTACATCAAGTATCTCAACTACATTACGATTGTGTAGCTATATTAGATGTGTGTATGACTCTTTACATTATAGGTAGCTTAAATATAATGCGTATTGATTTACTTCGTTAATAAAAAAAATAAAAAATGTAGTCTTTTATTGCAACTAGAGACAATTAAGTCTATACATGTAGATCCAGATCATGATCTGTCTATATATTTACTTTTCTTAAATAGACCTCTCTGAGCTAGCTAAATAATATAATAATGATATTTAAAAAATATTATTGAAATGGGAAATATTTTGTATTTCAAAAAGCAATTTGTTAATTATCAGAGTGTAAATCTATTTCTATGAATTAGATCTAGTGGTATAGAGATAGCGATGGGAAGACATTATAAAAAAATAGACAGGGCTGTCATTGCAAGAAACTCTTGAAAGGGAAAAAGACCAAGGGAAACGGACAAAGACGGTTAATAGATTATGTGTGGTGCCCGACGGTTTATCATACTAAGGGATAGGTCAAAGTGAAATAGTGTAGGATAAGCTAATAGAATAATCTAAAACATGTTATCTTGATTTATAAAGGTTTTATTTTAGGCTTTATCCTTATTTAACCGGACACAACAAAATAAGACTACATATGTTATACATAAAATAAGAGTTAGCAAAACTTGCCCCTGTGGAGCTTAAAAAGAGGATGCTGACAATGTCCTTCAAAGATGCATAATACATGAATCATAATCTTCAAATACAAAAACAAAATCTAAAAAAAATACTCAGAATGTTACAAAGATAAAGGCATATTCCTAGTCCCTTAATGCTAGGACAAATGTATAAAAAAGCTCCTTTTTATCTAGTGCTATTAGAGCATATAATGGGGTGCTTGAGTTAACCCTGAAAACCAATGACTTGGCGGAGTTTATGTCATTGGTAAATATGCATGACTAAATGCAATCATCTTCTTTATTGTAGTACCGTCTGTAATAAAAAAAAGGGATTAGCTAAGAGGCAAAGATAAGAATATGGCCCCAAATTCCTTATAAAGTAGAAAAAGTATACGGAGAACTGTCTGATCTGAAAACCACTGCGTGGTTCATCTCAGATATAGGTTAACTGATGTGAATTCTCCAACATGAAAAATGAGAACGAAGAAAAATAAACAAGAAGAAGAAACTTATTTTACTTATACTTACATATAGATTTAGGATATATATATATATATATATATATATATATATATATATATTAGGGGTGTACCGGATAGTACTTTTTGATATTCGGCCGGAGCCGGATATGGCCGGATAATAAAATTTGATATTCGGCCGGAGCCGGAGCCGGAGCCGAATACCTAAGTATTTTATAAATAACTTGTATTGCTGAACATTTTACGAAACTGTTATATAACATACCTATATTTGTTGGTATTATTTTTTTCCTTTTATATACCTTATTGTTTTAAACTCTATTACTGATTGATTTATTAAAGATTAATAGTATTTATAAACAGAAATTAATCTGTGTAGCATCATCATGAATAGCATGAGCGTGTCTGTGTGTATGTACGAAGCCACCAACCATATGGGCTGTGTGTTGGAGGGTCACTGTAAAATATGTTTTATGTATATATTTTACTAGTTACTAATTTAAATCTCTCATCTGGCTTGTATGGTGCTTGAATGTATGTGTTCAAGAATTTCGACCAACAATCGGTCATCAGACTTGTATTTTTAAGTCCAATGACTGTTTCTGGTACTGGCTTCAAGAACTTAATACTGATAGCTGTTAATTAATAGTTGGAATCTGAAGCGTAGTAGGTCATATATTTATTAATCCGTTTGCGGCAAAAGATATTTTATTAACAGCAGGAACATCCATTACACCTACATTATTGATGTTTAGATCTACTGATATATAGATCAAAGAGCATTATGAAACCAAATATAGACGAAAACTCATCCACGCCCTACCTAACAAAAAAGAAACATAAATGGATTTTGTGTTCGATTGATTGTAACAACCTGGTCAGATAGACGTTGTGAACCAACACATGTTGTCCTAGTGTAGTGTGTATAGATGATTGTGTTGACCTTCACCCGTTTTTTTTTCCTTTGGGCATACGCAATAGTGTTTAGTGTGCAGGCAAAAAAAAAAAGATAACACATTGGCATGGTCAGTCAAGCAAATAGATAGGCTAAATTATCCGTACACTAGTTACAGAGGTCAAGTGTTTCTTAACATTCCAGCATACTATGGTGCTTTAGATCAATTTATTTTCTGCGATCAATTTATTTTCTGTGATGTTAAATTTTACTGTAAGGTTTTCCTTTAGGCCCTATATATTAAGTCAATAGCATTAAGCAATGAAATTTCTTTCTAAAAGTTTTAAGACTAGGAAAAAAACTACATACACCCATACAAGTACTCTCCAAGTAAACAAACTTAGTGTCATCATCTGTTGACATATAGACAATGTCAATATGTCTTAACAATTTGCGTTAATCCATTCTGGCTTAAGTATGGTCAATGTCTATCAATACATTGTCATGGTTAAACAAATAAGAAGGGTGTTGAGTCTCTTGAGCCCTCCCTTAAAGATACCACTGGTCAGTGTCTGTTTGGCTTGTAGTCCAGCCTCCTAATTGAGACTTAACTCAAAGTAAACAAACTTATTACCCGGCCAATGGTATAAAAGGTGTGGCTTCTGGTCCTTTGACCCTTTGATTGACAACCTATCCCATAATAAACAAACCCAAACCAGATTAACCTTATAGAGAGATGGCTTGTAGTCCCGCCCCCTAATAAAAATTCTTCTCCAAGTAAACAAACTAAATTAGTTCCCTCTTAAGATAGACCTCTAGACAGTGTCAACACGTTGACATCTGGCTTAATGTGGTCAGCTGCCTATTTGTAATGTCAATGTTATGGACTAAACAAACAAAAGGAGGTGGGGGTTGCTCATCTCTACCTCTGTAGATATACCCGCACATCTAGACAGATTATCAGCGTGACGTAGTTAATGAATATTACATGTTTACTAGAACACCCAAAGGTCAAAACAGGCTTTTAAAATGTGCCAGACATCGCTGCTATGTGATCTTACAATGTACAGTTTTATTTCTATTTAGATTAACACGCCTTGTCTGTGTACTAAATACGATTTGGTGCATAGCCATTGTTTATTGTTTTAAAAAACAAATTCTTTTAATTGAAACAAAAAAAAAAAGTAAATGTATTTCAGAACTGACATTATTTAATCATGTCCACTTTGTGATTATTTGTATATTTTTATCAACATGGAGATTTAGTTTAAACTTCTTGTTGGACATCGTTTATCAGCGTCGACACCCTTATATTGTTTGTCTTTCGTCTGTGTTGTTTCGATATTTAAGTGTTATGGCGTATCTGGAAAAGACTTAGCGCGCGGAGGCGCTTAACAATATTAACAGAAATACAGGTACTACGCTGTAGTTTTTACTATCCGGTTTACTATGCGGTAGTGATATTCGACCGGAGCCGAATAGTGCCGGATAGTGAAAAAGTGCCGAATATTCGGCCGGAGCCGGAGCCGGAGCGACTATCCGGTACACCCCTAATATATATATATATATATATA
>JADKLZ010007020.1:1256-11544 GCA_021533235.1 Biomphalaria straminea
AAAAATGTGCGTGATATCTACATGCCAAGATCATTTCTTATAGTAACATTTCCTCCCTTAGATTTACGTAATTGCTTCACAATTGGTGTTTTATTATTAAAAAATCGCTTGCATAATAATATTTTTATAAATTAAACGGTTTGCTTTTAGAAAACTAAAAGTAGCCGTTGCACCTAAACTTTTCAAGCCGCATTTAATGGTGAAAAAATATTTTTCGTATCTCTTCTAGTTTTGGCGCCCTGAGTGTGACAGACGGACAGATTGACAGATGGACAGACAAACAGACGGACATTTTGTACAAACCTAATAGCGGCTTTTTCCCCTTACGGGGGCCGCTAAAAATTAATAAAAAACACAGAAAGACACAAATAAAGGAACATTCCTCATCTTATATGCTAGGACAAATCTGTACAAATGCTCCCTTTCCTAGCGCTTTTAGAGCATGGAATGGGTAGCCTGAGCTAGCCAGGAAAACCAGTGGCTTGGTAGAATTTAGGTCATTGGTTAGTACGCTTGATTAAATGCATGACGATTAGAACGTAATCATCTTCTTAACTGAAGTAACGTTTGTAACATATAAGATAAGATAAGATAGTAATACAATGCTGTCACTTTCAAGTAGTAACACCAACTGAAGATACTAACATCAGTGTCATAACTAAATGTCGCGTAAAAATTTAGTAAACTGATACACATGAGTGTCATCTAATTTTCTTTTCCAGGTTCTATGATGACTTTGTATCATGCCAGTGCCTTGGAAGTAAAATCATCTTTGACGTATCCAAGTGACAATATTAAAGGGAGAAGTGCAGTTCTCAACTGTGCTTGGACTACTAGTGACAGTGAAAAAGCTGGTGTATTAAATATCAATAAAAATGAGACAAGATATTTTAATTGTCCTGTTAGTAATCCTAGTTCATACTCTTGTATCAAAGACTTTTCAACACTTCCAGACAGATTCACTACAACTGTAAATGGTGTAGGAAATATTTCAATGAATATTGGCAACTTGAAATGTTTAGATGAAGCAACGTTTAGCTGTGAAGTTGTTCTGTATAAACCTCTTCAATCCCATCAAGCAGACAAAATTTTAAGGATAAAAAGTAAACTTTTTTTCTTTTATTATATTCATATGTGTACCCTATAAATGATTATAGTTTTAAAAAAGTCTTTATTCTGGATTATTTAATTCACATGTTGACCCCTTATCTTACTACTATCTTACTACTAGGCCTAAGTTAAGACTAGATCTAAAACAACTATACTTTTAGTTTTACTTCTAAGTCTTTAGTCATTGACATTTCTTAGATTCTAGATCTATAAGTTGAAGTCATTGATTAACATGACTTGACTCATCTATGGACACAAATAGGACGTAATCATTTTTTCGAAGTAACGTCTGCATAAGATTTAAAGTAATATTAATAATAAACAACAAAAAAAAGTATTCGCTAATGTTAATAGCTAAAATTTCTTTTTTTTCCTTAAATTTCTACCACTATATGTTCACTGTGTATGTGTGTGCCTATAAAAAGATACAAGATTTAGATCAAAGGTGACAATGTTACCACTTACATGTTTTGTTTGGCTAAGACTAGATTATATTTTTTCTATTATTCTAATATTCTTTTTTAGCTTTAGACGTGAACATTCAAAATTCCATTGATTATTCACCTTCAAATGTGTATTTTAAAAACATTTTAGAACTACACAATTTTAGGCCCACTAGACTTCAAATACATCGAAATTAGATTTAGGAAATTAGATTTAGGTCTACATTACAGTTTTATATTTTTAAATGAACAATTCTAGACCAGAGTGTTAAGTTGTGACTACAATGGAATAAATATTTCGTTGATTCTATATCTATATAGTTTAAAAGAAACAACAAATTTTATTTGTAGGATTTTTTATCTCTAGTAGAATGGAGAAAGACAGTTGACAGATCTTGTTTGGTGCCCCAATGGTCTAACAGACAGAAGGTTAAGACATGTTAATATTGACTTTCACCTTCACCTAACCCTTAGTCTGTTGAACCATGTGGGCCAGGCCCAGGACAATTAACTTTCTCTATTCTTCTCTACCCTTTGCCTTGGATAGATTTCATTCAATGACAGGCCCAATCATTCTTTCATGTCTTTCTTCTTCTTTCTGGTACTGCAGCGGCGTCACTAGGGTGGATGTTACCCTGTGCGGTCTACTCAGGGTGTCACCTCCTGGCACCCATTACAATGTTGTGTTTTCGGTTTGGTCGTTTAGCCATAATGTAGATACTTTTTTATACAATTTATGGGAAATCGGCACACGACTTCTGAAATTACATCATCATCATCATCATCTTCAGAATTCTCAATTATTGCTTAATTAATTTCGTATCTACAAAATTTACATATGCGTGGAGAATGCCGTTATTTGTTAAACACTGACTATTTGGTTGGTATCCTGTTATTACGATGCTAGCTACTATTTTAATAAATTCAATAAATATCTTGTTAAAAATCAAAGCAGCGTTTATATAGGCCTACACATAGCTACTATACATGTGAAAGTAAGGTTTTACATCTGCTTGTAATATAAAGTATGATGCAACGTTTTGGGCTTTTTGTATTATTTCATTTACAAATTAAAATATATTTAACCGAAATATTTTAAAATATATGTTTAGCCAATGGCACTTCCTTTTTTTAAATTGTCAGTTATTTCAAAAGTGAATTTTTTTTCACTTTGGTGTCACCCCAAACGGGTGTCAACAGGTGCGGACCGCACACCGCACCCACCCCCCCCAGTAACTCCACTGTACTGTAGCCTGAAGGAAGGTCTTCAAGAGCCCTGAGAACCTTATGATTTTCCAATTAAAGCGTGGTCAAAACATCTCGCAAGTACGAGGCGATGTCTTGATCTTGCTTTGAGATAAAGAAAGACATAACGAGCCCAGTGTGTGAAATCAGTTCTGAACACTGGAACCTAGTGCAAGTCCGGGATGAAGCGGAGAGCCCAGTAGAATATTGCGGTACAAGAATTAATACGGCGCAACATCAAATATGGTTAAGCTTTTATACGGGGTCAGTGTTACGTCGTTGTACAGTACTGGCTGTGATTTATTGGACATTAAATCGTAACGTTTCTTTGGAGCCCTGTGTTGTCAAAAATAATTGAATAAAATTAAAAGCATTGTCAAAAGTGTATACCTTGTGGAAAAAAGTATTTTTTTGCTCTCAAAACAAAAGGTTAAATATCCAGCTCAATTGACTACTTTAAGAGCTAAACATAGTCACATGGTAAAATAAAGAAACCGCAAGTAATAAAAGATCTTTTTATTAGGACACACAATTCTAAAACGTTGTTAAGTAAATTTATTTCAAATTTGTTGTGGCGCTTTCGCCGAGATAAATATCAAACGAACTGAACATGAGGTAATCTCAACCACAGACGAAATGATAAACAAGTAATAGATGAAGTCGACCAGCGTTTTAAATATAAAACACGTTTAATACTCAATAAGGGATCCGTCTGTGTCTTTCTGTAGCCTCAATCAAATAACGTCTTCTTCTTGGAGTCGACTAAAACCATTCTACTTTTTAATCTAACTATTCGTCATTTCCGTAACTAATTAAAACTAATCCCTTTATTATTCCCGAAATAAATCTATGTTCTAATCATGTCATAACAAATTTCATTTTTTTTTATTCAGTACCTCCCTCAACTCCAACATCAGCCCTTGACCAGACTGAAGTTGTTGAAAACTCAAACATCAATGTCTCATGCACTGCAACTCTGGGCTATCCAAATGTTGGACAGATTGTTTGGAAATTCTACCAGAAAGGAATACAATTTACTCCATCACCTTCAGACATTGTTATTAGCAGCGCTAATGGTAAAATAAATAGCTTTAATGTTTTATTTTTTTTTGTTGCTGCATTCAACACTAGAAGGCAGGCCCTCACGTGAAAATCTTCCTTCCAAAGAAAAAGCAAGAGTGGACAGCCCAGGAATACCTGACGCGGCGATATGGAAGTAGATGTGAAGACGTGGGAACAATTAGAAACTCGCCAGAAACCCAAAAAGCCTTGAGGAAGCTGTTTGGTTGCCAATGCCCCAGACAGAACCAAAGTACGCGATTCAAAAAGTAGATAAGGTTTTGAGACTCAAATAATATAACACTCATCTTTTTCTTTGGTAGACGGTTAATGATAGTGGCATGTACCCATTAAAAAGTTCTGGGGTGAACTTCTCATAAGTTACGAAATCTCTTTTTAATATTGATTTGAGAACGTCGAATAAAACTTTAATATAATATCACTTTGTCACCAACTCCTCAAGTGCTGCATAATCAATTCTTGAAAACATAAACTGAAACAAAAAAAGAACAGATGTAAAAGGTGTCGTTAACTATCTGTCGTCAGAAATTGTAATTTAAAGAATGTAATATCTTATCTTATAAATTGCAGATGTTACTTCAAAAGAGAAGATACTTACGTCCTACGCGTGAATAAAGTTATGCATATTAATTAGATCCTGCTAAGTCGTTGATTTTCGTGAGTGTTTCGATAATTTTATCACTATATAAGTCAGACATAGGATCATTTGTGTGTGTGTGTCATTTATGTGTATGTCTTTTTTTTTTACATACTATTTCTCTATTCTATAATTTTTCAATGCAATAAAAAAAATAAATAAATGTAAATTTCGCTAATGAACAAAAAATATTCATTTTGAACGGACTTCATGTCTTCGAGAATTTCCGCATTCCTTGAAGAGTTTAAAAAGTTACTGTTCTGAATGTTCAAGAAAATTTTGCGCAAAGTCTAAATCATAGACCTAATCGATCTATAAGTTGTACAAAGGAGGATTTTTATTTTTACATTTATTTCTTCTTTATATTTACACTGAACAAAAGTTTATTAATTAAATATTTTGTGTTCATAGAAAAGTGTATTTATGGAATAGGCCAAGTTTCTAATTGATTTGCAATATTAAGATGACATTAATGAACAAACATGTTTTTATAATTTAGTTGTAGTTTAGAATGCAGTTTAGTGAAATGTTTGATTGAAATTATTAAATGTTAACATGTTTAAAACTGTTATAACGTTTTTATTATTTAGTTGTCCAGCCTGGAGATGACACATGTACAGTAAGGAATCGAAGCAATGTTCTTCTAAAAACCAGCAGAAACAATCCTAATATCAGTTTAGCTTGTTTTGTTATCAATCAAGATTTCCCCCCACCATCTGATGACTTCTGCACTAATCCAACAGCTCAGTGGTGTAATTTGACTAGCACTGTCAATATTGTTTGTAAGTATGTTTAGTAGTTTGACAAGTAGTAATGTATTGGTTTATATCTACTTAAACAAAACATTCTAAAAAATTGTTAAAATAAATATATTGTCAAAACAAAACATTCTAAAAAATTGTTAAAAGAAATATATCGTCAAAACAAAACATTCTAAAAGATTGTTAAAAGAAATATATTTTCATTCAATTATAAACTATCAGATCCAGTATCCAACATACAATCGACCATAGTGCCAAGCACTGCCCTATATCAAGGAGATGACATTTCTTTAAGATGTTCTGCTGAGGGAAATCCTTTACCAACTTTTACTTGGACTAAAGTGGATGACAATAAACCATTGACAAGTGAAATGGATGGATTAGTCAGTATCCTGAGACTAACCAATTTGAACCTATCCACTGATGCTGGCGACTACAAGTAAGTCTTACTGTTGATGCAAGCATCGAAGAGAATGTCAATATCCTTTAAATTCAGAATATTTTTCATTTAAAAATCCTTCTATATTATTAAACATAATAAAGCGGCGTCACAGTGTCAACAGGTACGATAAGCTCCTATCACATACACCCCGGCCATCATCCCCTTCCCCCCACAAATAACTTTTATAAAAAAAAAATATAAAAAAAAAGTTGCTTGTGTTAAATCATAAAAAGAAAAAAAAAGAATAAATCAGGAGCCATTGACCCTTCGGTAGCTAAATCAACGTGGCAGAACCTGCGACGCTACTGATCGAAAACTGTATCGGTACTTACAGCTCCATTAAATCAGTGATGCTTAACTTAACTCTACCTGAAGGTCATTCTACTTTTCAATACTCATTTCGAGGGCCACATCACAAAAACGAAATGACATTGGCCTGAAACAATTTTATCAGAAACCTGTGAATCTAGTACTTACATTAAGTAATAGGATTGAAGCTAGCTAGCCAACAATTCATTTTCTTATCTCTTTTTGGTTAATTTTCGCATCGGTCCTCCAATATTTTTTTTTTGCGGCTCAAATCATGAAAGTCGCGCATATTTGTTTTATAATGACATACAGCCACACATTCTCTACAAATCAATTATGTTGTTTTTTTTATCATTTTCCACAAACAAGTAAAAGATCCGTTCAACTTTTCCTTTTAGACTCTAAATTCAGAGTTTCTTCAGCATTCCTATTTCATAGATAATTCCGAAGCTGTTACCTCCATTTTTCTAACTACCAATCAAAAACATCACATTATTGTGCTTTCTATACAGGCTGAGAAACAAGAACATGGATTAAGTAATTTTAATTTTTTGTATTTAAAACACTCAATTCTGTTTGTTTACATTCATTCATTGGCCTCCTTCAGTCGTAAAACGACTATGGTTCATCTCGCACACTTCCTTGTGTGGCTGTAGAGCCCTATTTTGGAGAGACACTCCCGTCCACAAGTATTGCAGGTAAAGGTGGTCTTCGCTACAGTGGTAGAGGAGCTGGCCAGTTTCCGCGTTGTCCCCTTTTCTTCCAGAGCTGAGGCCCATGCTCTCTCGCTGTCCATAGCCTTCTTGGTCACTGTCTCTCTCCATCTGGTGCGGTCTAGAGCTATGTCTTCCCACTGATCAGTATTGATGTTCACTGATTTGAGGTCGCGTTTTATAATATCTATGTAACGGAGGTGGGGGCGACCAGTTTTTCTTGAGCCAGTCGCAAGTTGTCCGTAGAGGATGACTTTCGGTATGCGATTGTCCTCCATCCGGCAAACATGTCCAAGCCAGCGCAGGCGGCGTTGTCTGAGGGCTGTAAAGATGCTGGGAATACCTGTTCGTGCAAGGATCTCAGTATTGCACACTTTTTTTTTCCATGTGATTTTCAAGATCCTACGAAGGCATCGCAAATGGAACGAGTTCAGTCTTCGCTCTTGCTTTGCGTAGGTGGTCCATGATTCACTGCCATACAGCAGCGTGCTCATAACGCATGCCTTGTAGACTTCCATTTTGGTCGCTGTAGTTAGCTTCTGGTTTTCCCAAACTCTTGACCTGAGTCTAGCGAAGGTCGATGCAGCCTTCCCTATACGTTTTTTTATCTCCTCATCTAGAGAAAGGTCGTCTTGAATTGTGGATCCCAGATAGCAAAATTCGTTCACGGCATCCAGCTTGTTATCGTCTATGAGGATAGAGGGTGGTGCTGTAGCAGGAGGTCCCATAACAGTTGTTTTCTTTGTGCTAATAGTTAAGCCATATTCTTTACAGGCCTGAGAGAAGCGGGACATTAGTAGCTGAAGTTCCTCTTGTGAGTGTGCCACAACCGCTGCGTCGTCCGCGAAGAGCATGTCTCTTATGAGGGTTGTTCTGGTTTTAGTTTTGGCCCTCAGTCTAGCAATATTTAAAAGTTTGCCATCGAATCTGGAATGGAGATATATCCCTTCGGTGGAATTATCAAATGCGTGGTGGATTAGCATTGAAAAGAGTATTCCAAAAAGGGTTGGGGCCAGGACACATCCCTGTTTTACTCCGCTGTTTATATTGAAACTTTCGGAGCAGGCGCCATTGAACTGTACTGTACCCATCATATTTTGGTGGAAAGAGACAATAATATTTAGAAGCTTGGGTGGACAGCCTATTAACTCTAAGATTTTAAAGAGGCCTTCTCTGCTGACAAGGTCAAAGGCCTTGGTCAGGTCGATAAATGCGATGTACAAAGGCATTCTTTGCTCTCTGCACTTTTCCTGAAGTTGACGGATAGAGAAAATCATGTCAATTGTGGATCTCTCAGAGCGAAAGCCGCACTGTGATTCTGGGTAGACTCGATCAGCAAGTTTTTGTAGCCTGGGGAGTATCACTCGAGCAAAGACTTTGCCTACAATGCTTAGGAGAGAGATTCCCCTGTAGTTGTTGCAATCACTTCTGTCGCCTTTGTTCTTGTACAGGGTGATGATCTTTGCATGTTCGGATTAATGTTTGCATGTTCGATTAATGTTCGACCCATCTATGCATTTGTTGACACTTGTCTGTGATAATTTCCCCAGTGGTTGATTTAAGAGGTGCTGACTTGTTCTGGGAGGGTCCGAGAGCCTTTTTAATTCCTTCATACATCCCTCTTATGTTGCCCACTTGAGCTGCAAGCTGGATATTCTCACTGAGCTCTACCCAGTATTCATTGGCACAGATCCTTGCTGTCCTCTGTACAGTGGCTCTAGCTTCTTTCAGGTTTAACAAGTTGCTTTGGTTAGGTTTTGCCTTATATGTAGCGAGTGCATCTCTCTTTGCTCTGATGACAGGTTCTAGGATAGCTGATTTAGAGTCAAACCAGTCATTTTGTTTTGTAGTTTTTCTTCCAAAGATGTCCAAGGAAGACTTTTGTATGGTGGACTTAAGGTGTTCCCATTTTTCTGTTGCTGTGTTTCCAGAGAAAGTTTTGTACTCGCATTCGAAAGATTCCGCAAACTGTATCTGGAGATCAGGGTGACACATCTTGCTCACATCTGGTTGGGGTCTTCCAGTCTGCTTGGTATGGTGGATTTTTTTAGGAAGAAGATTTATCTTGCAACATACCAAGGAGTGATCTGTGTCGCAGTCTGCACTGTGACAGGACCTGGTAAGTTTGACAAATTTTAAACACTTTTGTCTTACCATTATTAGGTCTAGTTGGTGCCAGTGCTTGGAGCGAGGATGCCGCCAAGATACTCTGTGCTGTGGTTTGGTTTTAAAATATGTATTAGTGACACAGAGGGAGTGTAGTGAGCAAACCTCGAGGAGTCTTTGTCCGTTTTCATTTATTTTGTCGACACCAAAACGCCCAATACAGCTGCGCGGAGAGGGGGGAACTGCTGTGTGGGTGACATCGTTCCGACCATAAACAATGCCCAGGCTTTCATCTCACTCATTCAAAGCCCTAACCCCAAAGAGAAAACTGGAGAGGACACTCCAGCTTCGCCTATTGGCGTCGGCCAAACACGGGAAGTGGCAGTCACCGGTTATAAGCCCAAATGCTCAATTGACGTAGAGCTGGGCGCCAGGGGCCACTTTCGTCGGTGGGAGGGATCCTAGGATTCCAATGGACAGCTACCGCCCGCCTCAAGCTGGGTAGCCCCCAGCCAATAAGGTGCTGTCCCGTCATGCATGTCTTCCTCGTTTGGATACACGGGGATAGGACAAAATCTGAAAAAGCAGGCACAAAGCCAATGTACCAGGCAACACAAAGGGAAAAGAAAAAGAGGAGCTCCACTCTTAAACTGGGCACATGGAACGTGCGAACTCTACAAACCTGACTTAACGAAAACTTACCGGACATAGAAGATGCCAGAAAGTCCGCTATTATAAACAATGAACTGTCTAGACTCAATGTAGACATTGCCGCCCTCCAGGAATTCGCTTAGCTGACTCTGGGTCAATCAGAGAAAGAGACTACACCATCTTCTGGCAAGGCAAAGCTGAAAGTGAGGTTAGGGAACATGGCGTTGGCTTCGCAGTAAAGAACACACTGCTGAACACAGTAGAGCTGAAGTGCAACGGTTCAGAAAGACTCTTATCATTACGCCTTAACACATCTACTGGACACGTGACTTTGATAAGTGCCTACGCTCCTACTCTGTGTTCCACACCAGAAGCAAAAGACTGGTTCTATGACAACCTTTCTTCTGCTCTCAGCGAGATCCCAAACACAGAACAGGTGATCATCCTCGGCGACGTTAACGCACGTGTTGGATCTGACAACTCTGATTCCGCAAGGTTGTTAACGCCGGAAGTGGTAATGAGCCTAAGCCTATCATTACCTATAAAATGCTTCCAACGGCATGCGTCTCAAGTAGCCTCTGACAACCAGTCCAACTCCTGGCCTTCACGTGTGGTTCAGATATTGAGCCTGGCGGAACCGTTACCACAGACAGGAGAAGGGGCAAAGGCGAGTAACTGGCGCCTAAACCAGTAAGCTTCGGGCAGAAGGGGCTCGTTAGCCTTGGTTGGCTACCCATCTAGGAGAAGGTAAAACTCTGAATCCAAACCTCCGCTGCCTTGCGGCTATACCC
>JADKLZ010007059.1:3118-13381 GCA_021533235.1 Biomphalaria straminea
AGAGAGAGAGAGAGAGAGAGAGAGAGAGAGAGAGAGAGAGAGAAGGTATAGGAAGAAGATCATATCTTATATTATACTGATGTTACTGCACACAAAAACTACGCGTCATGTATCTAGTCATGCATTTTAAACAATGACTTAAATTATGCCAAGTCATTGGTTTTTCTGGCTGCATCAGGCAACTCATTCCATGCTCTAATAGCGCTAGGGAAGAAGGAGCATTTGTACACATTTGTCCTAGCATATGGAACAAGGAATGTGCCTTTATCTTTGTGTCTAAGTGTTTTTATTAGATTTTGTTTTTGCATTTGAAGAAGAGTCTTCTCTTCTGAAGGCTTTCTAAATTTAGCGATTTTACTAAAGTTACTATTGTGAAATGAAAATATTCCTTTGCTATGAATCTCACTGCTCTATTATGTGTCTAGTTTCTTAATGTTTTCACAAGTTGAGATGGATAAAGAAATTCAGTTGCGTACATGTGTACTCTGTGTTATTTATAACAAGAGGCAAAATGAGACTTGAACAAAAAAGGTTTACCATAAAAACGGTCAAGTTTGTTGGTAAAGTAAGATGCAACAAGTCCCATTAGTCCTTAAGTACAAAGTATTGTGAAGACATTCAGGCAACAATAAGCACCGCTGTAGTGGAAAAAAAAACAAAATTAAAATTAAACAATACAGTTTGTGCAAATGTGTCTGTTTAGTGTTTTCTTTTTGTATTACAATAATAAGCCTTTTCTTACAATAGGTTTACACAATAATCAACATTTTGTAAGCACTGCTTTTAACACACGCTTTTTTAATAAGGATATTTCAATATGGCGTCCTTGAATATGTTCGGTTAGTATATTTCGAAATTTTTCGAAATCTAGATCAATCTTCTTTATATTAACGATAACCGAATGGGAGAATAGCCGCTTTTAGTTTTCTGTGGCCTATCGGTCCGCCGTCCTGTTTAGATCTCCCAAACTCAAAAAGATATTGAAATTCCGACATCATGTTATTTTAACGGCAACTGATCCAACGGCAACTTTTTTTTCTTTTCTGAAAGCGAAAATTTTTTTTTTTTAAATCAACTGTGCAATCAGTTTTTTTCATAAAAATACACCAATTTTACTACTCAACTTTACTAGTAAAAAAACACAGGAGACTATCTGGAAAGGTAAAAGACATAGTACCATATTTTTAATACATTTATGCGAACTGTTCTAGATTTTCTAACAAAATTAAAAAAAAAAAAAGAAACAATAAACAGCATTGCCTATCTAAGTATGTACTGACATACAAACTATCAACATATACAAAAGTATGCTTCGTGTTTTTACATGTAGGAGTCCAGATAGCAATGCATATATGTATAAGAGAATTTTAATATAAAACAATTAACAGTTTGGTGTATTTGTCCCAAATAAACAACACGTTATACTGTGTCACCCATACATACACCTAATTGCGATGTAGATTGGATCTGTATAACAGAGAGTAAATTTTATAATCATTCACATCATAAACGTCTTTAATGATAATAATAATAATAATAAAGGGAACACGATGAATTTTGTCTCCCTTTAAAAATACTCGACCCTGGCTCCGCCAAAGAAAGAATAGGCCTACTCGTTCTTTTCTAACATAATAATAATAATAAAATAATTACAATAATGATCTTTATTATCAGTCAGGAATTATTTTTTTTTTACATTTGTGGATTGCAAAATACATTCCCTCATATAAAGATCTATATCTAATTAAGCAAACATTTGTGCGATAGCATTCATGATACTCATTCATAACCTAGCTAAAGTTTCTGTTTAACATTTCAATACTTAGTCTAGATTCTGGTCAAGTCTAGATTAATCACAATGTTGTATCTAAGAACAATGAAACCTACTTGTACAATTACAACATCGTAGAATCTGCAGACTAGATCTATCTTAATATTTCTCTTCTGTCATCAACTTGCTTGTAGATCTAAGCCACCTAATGGCTGCCTAGCTGCGCAGTGTGTACACAACGTAGTGTGTTATTACCTCATACGTGATACACACTGCCTCATAACTGGGTCAAGGGTTATCGTGTCGCTTTACGGACTTATTCAACAACTATGTCAAGTTGTATTTCTTAATTAGAGTCGTCTGACTGGCTATTCAAACTTGACTCGTAACAAACATTTATTTTTATTTAGACCCCGGATAAAAAAAATATCTAAGGACAATATGTGCAGAATTCAATATTAATATTGGAATATAAATATTGTTTTTATAGGCTGTGCTACCAAGATAGATGTTAAAACTTATTCGTAAAATTTATGACATGTTTCGGATGTTCATTTAGAGTTGATGATAATCTACTTCCTACTTCGAATCTCCCACAGTACGACCGGGGATGGCAGCGGACATGACATGAACCCGGGAACAACGAGAGAACCGCACGACCAGGTAGTCC
Source organism: Biomphalaria straminea (assembly GCA_021533235.1). NCBI lineage: Eukaryota > Metazoa > Mollusca > Gastropoda > Planorbidae > Biomphalaria > Biomphalaria straminea. Next base: position 5,560 of record JADKLZ010007059.1, read on the forward strand.
TCCTGATAAGTATGATAGATAAATAGACCTACCTTTTTTGTGTCTTTAACTATTGAATGAAATGTGTATCACTTTTACTTTTATTTGTAGATCTTTGGTTTCCTTTTGAATATATAGTTTATTGTTTAACCCTTAAAACGCGTGAGGTAGTTTACCATCTAAACATCAGAATTGTAATTCCATTTTGTATACATTCAGCGCAGAAAACTGCTCAGAACACAAAGGTTGATTTTACTTTTTTTTTCCTTTTTGTATTGGAAAATATTTAACTAGTAAGAGTCCTTTTGAAATGCTGTTTCGGAATGAAAGACTAGGCCATGAATGTTTGAACGTTTCCATACCAGCAAGAATCAATATAATCAATTTGTTGAAGTATTTTTTCTTCTTTTCATCCTGTGTCTGCTTTATGTGCTGTCAACAACATTATGTTATGATCCAACCTTTACATGTGAGTTTGTGTCATTTATAAGCAAACTTTACCTATACTAACGTAACATATTTTACCTAACTAATTATAACCAACGCATGTTAGTAATTTGCCTATATTTTACATTACTAGATAGAGGCTACTCAACACAAGTGTGCAGTTGTATTTTACCTGAATAAATAAAGATAATTAGGCCTACCACGTGTTTGCAATTTATTTTATCCTACTAAATGTGCTTAAAACTTGTTTGTTATTTTTGAAGATTTTTAATTTAATTTAACACATAGACAAATAAAAAAAAAAACAAAGTGATTTGTAAACATAAAACACATGTATCCAAAAATCTTTGTTATTATTGTAATATAATTGCAGCAATATCTTATTTTCTCATTAAAACGTTCGATAAAAAAGTAATTACGAAATGGAATACAAAAGAATATGTGAGCGTGAGACCCCAGGTCTATTTTTATCCATTTCTTATCTGTATTTATTTATTTTTGGCAGTTGTAAATATATTATTTTTGGCATGTAATTCTGTTGATTTTACTTGGCCAGGGGTGGCAGGCAGTGACCCTTATAAATTCAGCGGATGTTATTGTTTCCCTTTTTTTTCTCTATTGATTGACGCGGCCATAGGTGGCTAGTTGAAGACCATGTAGATCTAATTAATTAATTGTTAGTAGTGTCAGCGGGACTGCTTGCTATAATTCCTGCAGTTAAGTCTGCTCGCCAACGAGGCTGCTCGCCTCGCCATTAACCTGCCATTATGCCTGTTTGTGTTAGTGTAAGATAGTTCGATTAGGGTTTATTAGATCTATATAGGTTAAGTTGTAGTGGTTGTTTTTGAGTTATTGGTTAGTGTGTGGATTTAGGCAGTGGATTAGTTTTAGTTAGTTGTTTAGTCTTAGTTTGAGATGAGTTGGTCTGTCAGTATTTTTATTATTCCCTTCATTTAGTTTAATTTTGTGTGAGGGTACATTTTATTATTGATTGATTTTGATTTATTGATTTATTTTGTTGTAAATAAAAGTTTTATATATTAGTTGTTTATAAATTTAGTTTAGTTGTTTTATTTTAGTTAGCTAATTTATTTATTAGTTTTAGCTAGTCTAGTGTGCCGGTCTGGTCACTCAGGTGAAGTCCACCCTCTGGTATTGCACCAGAGTGTACAGAATGAACCCGCCCAGTAGCGTCACCACCTGGCTACTGGTAATTAATTGTTAGCTGCGTCAAATTGGCCGAAGCGCCTGTGACGCCAGCGTAACAAATACATTTATCTGCAGGGCCGGACAGTGGCGTAGCGTAGGGGTGGGGGAGGGACTGGGAGCTTTTGAAAATCCCCCGGGCCCCCACTTAGGGGGGGGGGGCCCAAACGGGTGTCCGAATTTTTTTTGTAAATACATAAATTAATATATTTGAATGGCAAATAGTGTCAACAGGTGTCTTTTTTTTTTAAACATTTATGGATTAAATCTATAACAAAGAATAAATCTAGATCTGACTTTGTTGACATTTTAAAAATATTTTTCCGGCAGAGAAAAGTAAAAGTGAGTTTTACTTTTTAAATGCAAATCTTTAAAAGATTTTTTGCCGATTTATTTTCCTTTCAAAAGAGATCAAACATGTGCTTGCAGCAAGAACTAACAATATTACTCTCTTTGTTGCCACGAATAGGTTCGTCCTTAGCAGTGCGCGGGGCCCTGGGCGAGTGTCATGTGCGGGGCCCTGAGCCGTAAGGATAAACTATATATACCGTACCACATCACGCTAACCGGCTAATCCGTCTCTTACCTTGTAACAATAACAAGACAGTATGTCCGCCTTAACGCTGTGGGCCTTCCTTTTTTGTTACTAACCATATAACATTGCGTAGCTATTGTTGGGTTACTATGGGCCGCGCTAAGTGCTATATAGGCCTATTGTATTGTATTGTAATTGGTCTGCAAAAGACAATTCTTTCAACTTAAAAAAGTTTAACAATTACTCCCATGGCCATAGCCTATTGAGAAAAAATACATAGGCGGAAGTAACCAATCCAAATATTTTATTTCATACATTTACATCGACATCCAATCGGATTTTATTCGGAAAACGTGTGGTCATCAAGTTTGTGACAATAAATTCTCCGATCGCGGGGCCCCCCTCAAGCGCGGGGCCTGGGGCGGCTGCCCCACTTGCCACCCCCTAAGGCCGCTACTGGCCAAGAATAAAACTGTATTATATTGATATACAGCGAATTCCAGTATAACAGATCCGATAGTTATTCTTACTAATGCTAGAATTGTCCATTATTCGGGTTGACCAGGGTGGGGCTACAAAACAGCATGACGCATTGGTTACTGTTAAACCTATGAAAACGCAGCCATAATGAGTGGCCGTCTGTCTGGCCTGTGGAAGCGTCTGTTAGTCATAAATCAACTTTTTTTCCCATATTAACCCCAGAGATCCTTCCTTTTATTAACTTATTATCACATCCTTCATTTTAAAGCTCTTAAGACTGATATCTACTAGGAACTTTAACAATTCAACCACTTTTGGTTGTCTTGACTAGCACAACAGGTTCTCTAGACGTTGCTCTATAACTGTCTGTTTCGTTTGTTCTAATAGTTTACTGTTCGTTGCCTTCAATGTTATCATAGTACCCAGAGATATCTTCATCGAAACTCTTTTTCTAAAAGCGTTGATTTCTTCTGTATGTTTTTGCATCGTTTGTTTATGATGTAAGATCTGGGTGAGGAATGCTTTTTTTTTATGACAACTGCTTTCTGCCATGTTAGTCCTAGACGAACTCTCACTTTCTCTCCGGCAGAGTAATCTTTAGGTAGTCTTGCTTTTGCATCCTATTTCACTTTGCTTTTCACCTGTCGTTCGTTGAGTAATATCTCTGCATTTTTCAGTTACCGATGGTTTCAATAATTTGAGATCAGTTGGAATGATGTCCCTGAGTCTTCTACTCATCAGCAGTTGTGATGCTTATCGGGAGTATTTCTATTCTCGAGCATAGCAAGATATGGATCCTTCCTACTTCTATTCAATCGAGAATTTTTGCTTTCGCACACAACATAAACAATATATAAATTGAAACCCATTCATGCTTTCTGCCAAATGATGAGAAACGGACGAAGCCAATCCAACGAAAAAGCAAAAGAAGGTAGTGAATACTATGGATTCTCTGTAATCAAAACAACCAGAAGAAAGAAAAGACTTTATGGGAAGTTGAGTTCTAATGTAGGACTGTCAATAGAACTGCAATTCAAACGTTTTGCGACAGAAGTGCTGGAAAGATTTCATATGGGGATGAAGGACAGATTACAAAGGCTGGAAAATAATAACACCGAAAGAAAGGCTTGTCATGGTTTTAATGTCAGTGAAATCACAAAAAATTAGAAACTAGAAATTATCGATGTAGATGATGTTATAGATGTCTTTGCTGCACGATGTGAAGCGATATGAATTGAGATTTGTCACTTGTGCATTATCTATCTAATAAAGAACGGTTATATTCATTATAAGAGTCTTAATGATTATTTTTTTTTTTACGTTTACTGATATACTGAACCAATTTGATCTTGGGTTTATATATTTTTTGCGTACATTATGTCATATGTCGAATGTCAAAATGCAAGGGGCCCCCAAAGAGGTCGATACCCCCGGGCCCCCGAATCCCTAGCTACGCCTCTGGGGCCGGATTTAAGTATGTTGATTTTTATGGAGGCCGCTACAATTTTTCGAAATCTTTAATAATACATATTCACTATAAGTGAAAATAATTACATCTAAAAGCATGCTTTAATTTATAGAAGAGAAAAAGAGTTCCTGTAATTTTAATCTCAATTAAGACAATTTTTTAAACATTTTTATTATACATATTTTAGTTTTATAAGTGCATATATTTTTTTTCTAGTTTGTGCAGAGTAAGGCCCTTGATAGACGCAAAACCGTAAATTATGAGCTGTATTACTCTTTACGAGCATGCTACAAGCGGGCACTTCTTAACTCTTTGACACCTTAATTATTTTCCACGTTTGGACGGAATTTATAGCTTTATATCTGGATAGAATCAACGATGGGAGTGTCCTTGCGAGGTCAAAGAGTTAATCAAACATTTTCGCCAAACGTGAAAATGCGAAAAAAAAATGTTAGAAAAAAAAATTCTGACCCATCGAGATTCGAATACATTTTATCTCTTAAGTGAAATCCCAGTTCTTGTGGAGGCCCGGAGATGTAGCCTTGCCTGCTCTCCCAAAATCCGACCCTGTTAATTTGAAATTAAATGATTACGTTACAAAACCTAATCAATATCTTTCTATTACTGTATTATCCTACAGAAGACAATCACAGCATGGGAACAAGTCATTCAAGCTCAGCAAACTCATCGAGATTTGACTACGGTAATTTTAATTTTTAACATATATCATTGGCGTAGCCAGGAATTTGTCTGGGTGTGGGGAGGGTGATATTTTAAATTTATATATATATATATTATATATATATATATATATCTAATATATAAAAGGAAAACAAAGGCGTGTGTATGTATGTATGTATGTATGTATGTCCCCGTATAGAAATCAAAACCGTTTCACCGATCCTGACATAACTTGACAGAAATGTTCCTTGGGTACTAACTTAGACCTGTATGTATGAATTGTAGCCCTAAAACAAAGTTAAAACCCTCAAAAAAAATAAAGTTGCCTAACTCTATTAAACTATTGTATCTATAAATGTAGGTCACCATTTCTTCTTGATATGAACGCATCGACACTCTTTTCCATAGCGAGCTAGCGTAGTGATACAAATGAAGTTGACGTCAGAGGTCATAATACCGCGCATTATACAATAAAGGCATATTATTGAACTAATAAACTACGTACACAATACACTTTACTTTTCCATATGTGTTTTTTAAGCATTTATGCCCACAGCTACCGATTCGGTTTTATTTTAAGTCTTTATTTTCAATTTATTTTTTTCTTTCAGGTTTACTTATGCGCATTTAGACCTTATTAACACCGTCAAAGTGGGCGTGTAGCTAGATCTAGATCTAGGTCAAAGTCAAAGTGTTTAGTCATTTACTTGGCTCAATGTGTTTAGTTATTGACTAGACTACAATTGCATTCAAGTTTTATTTTTAGATTCTTGATTTATATCTACATAAAATTAATTATTATTGATTATAAATTTATATGTTATCGCTTTTTGTCACCCATTCATGTGTCATGCACATCGCTATGTAAACACACTATGGTTAGAGAGGCCGCGTAGTGATACGAATGAAGTTAACGTCAGGGGTCATAATATCGCGCATTATAAAAGGATATTATTGAACTAATAAACTACTTACATAATGCAATTTACTTTCCAATGTGTTTTGTTTAATCATGTAAGCTTACTGTTACCAATTTGGTTTAATTTTAAATCTTTATTTTCAATTTACTTTTTTATTTAAAATTTACTTATGCGCATTTAGACCTGATAACGACGTACGAAATGAATGAATGATGATGAAATGAATGAAATACGGCTTATGTGTCTACATCAACACGCTAAGTGTATCTAGGCAAGGCCAACGGGAAGTCACGGAGGTCACGATCTAGGTCGACAAAAGCACACACTCACAGTATTTATAGTCTTTTACTATAATAACTACTGTGGCATTCAAATTGTTTAGATTTTAGATCTAGAGCTACATACAATTAAACAAACAATGTTATATTAACAATTACATCCACGTCTTCGATTTGATTATAAAAGATATTTTATTGCTTTTTGTCGCTTACAGAATTCACCAAGGCAACGCGTATTGAGGTCATGAACTTTCGGCTGTAAATAAAATTAAAAAACAGATGTTAGCTTTTGACTAATAAATTGAATAAACTCTATTTTGAGTTATTTTTATATTTAGATCATTGACTATGATTGAGTTTATTCAATAATTTATGAAACGTAAACAAGACAGCGAGATCTATACTAAACTATGTATTTAATAATGGTATACAGTGTACACTTTGCAGACGACTTAGCTCTTCTTTCTCACACACAGCAGCAGATGCAGAAAAGATAAATGTTGTTGCAGACAATTCAGCTAGAATGGGTCTTACCATAAACAGAGGGAAGAGCAAGGTATTGAAGATAATGGCATCCAACTATTTACCCACTACAGTCCAAGGTGAGGCGCTGGAAGAGGTGGAAAGCTTCACATATCTCGGCAGTATCATAGATCACCATTAAAGAACAGATGCAGATGTTAGAACCCGCATTGGTAAAGCTCGAGCAGCATTCCATCAGCTGAAGAACACCTGGCAATCTAGGGAAATAAGCACCACCACCAAGCTTAGGCTCTTTAACACCATTGTTAAGCTGATACTACTTTATGGAGCAGAGACCTGGAGAACCACCAACACCGCCATAAAAAAAAATCCAGGTATTCATCAACACCTGCCTGAGGAAAATTCTTATGATCCGAAGACCAGACAAGATCTCAAATGACGAACTGTGGCAATGAACAAAACAGCAGCCCATTGAAATAGATGTCCTTCAAAGACGCTGGAGATGGATAGGTCAGAACCTTCGCAAGCCTGCATCCAACATAACAAGGCAAGTCTTAACCTGTAACCCCCCAGGAAAGAGGAAGAGAGGACGGCACAGGAATACATGGCGCTGCGATCTGGAAACAGATGCCAAGCAGATGGGCGAGACATGGGGACAGTTGGAGAGATTCGCCCAGAACCGAGATGCCTGGAGAAAGATGGTTGGTGGCCTATGCCCCAGTAGGGACCACAGGCAGAGATGACATGAGATGATGATATACAGATAGCGATAAACAATCTCTAAATTTTAAAAAAGTTAAACTCTATTAAATGACGTCGAAACAGGAAGATGCAACAACACATAAAAGCTGTATGTTAGATTCTTAGAAAACGATACAATGATCATTTGTGTTTTTTTTCTTTTTTACTGTTAAATCTCATGAAGCCAAGACGAGGATATCAAATTTAGATCCACTTAGACAAGCTGCTCTGGCATATGTGTATGTTATGTAACAGAACACAAAGTTTGACTTTTGTGTACACATCGTACGGATAGTCTGATTGACTTTATCTGTTGGGACACTTCAGCATAATATGAACCAGGCATTCGATCTGATTACTTAAACACAGTATCAAGCGAAGTTTTTACTACACTGAATAAAGTTTCTTTAACAATGGGAGAAACAGATCTGAACAGAAAGTTAAAATCACCTAACAAAATAAAAGGTTGAAATTTTCGTAGACAATCTATCTTTTTTATTACTAGATGAATCGATTTATTTTTTAAATTATCATCTTTTTTGTTCACGTCATTATTGATTATTCAAACGGACTAAATGCATGATATTTGTAGAAAGAAAAACCC
>JADKLZ010007088.1:0-20981 GCA_021533235.1 Biomphalaria straminea
ATAATTAAATATATAATATTTCTTATTTAGTTTCTTTTTTCTGTGTGTGAATGTTATTGTGTTGTTTCTTTTCTGGCAAATATAAATAACAATGCTCTGTTAACCTGTGCGATACTAAAAAATTTTTTTTAAAAAAAAGGTAATTTGGCGCTAATTATTGATTTTCACAGTTGTGTATTCATGCAAATTTATTAGCAGTGATTTTTTTGACTGATTTTGTGTGCAAAAGAATATTTTATAAAAAGTTATAAACATTTGCATTTCCATTAAAAAAATGTCAAATAATCCAAATTAATATTATCACCCATAAGAAAAAAACATCGTTACCCTGCAAGACAACCAAGATGCCTTTCTTATTCCTTATGCTGGGACACATTTGTACAAGTACTTTTCTTATTAGAGAATGGAATGGGTTGCCTAAAGCAGCCATAGTTTAAGTCGCTGATTAACATGCATGACTAGATGGATGTAATTTATTTCGTTTTTTAAATAACGTCTCTAATCTATAAGAAATGGCGGCAATCGCAGTTATAACTTGGCTGACATTAAATAACACGTTTGCTCTTAACAAGTCAAGATGGACACTTCTGCAATTCTATAGGACTGGTAGGCCTATAGGCTTGTTTAAGGAATGATGGTATCAAAGCCATACAAATGCACTCTACATATTTTAATTTGCCTAGGTGTTAATGCAAGTTACTTTGTGATCTTCTAGCTGGATATCAAGAGAGGGGCTGGGTCCATTCTTTTGTTCTCCAGCCAACTTTTCTTTGGATGAACCTTTCTTGGTGCTCCATCCACCTAACCTAGAATAAAACATTTTGATAGAGAGTCTTGCCTTACAACAATGATGCCCTGAAGAAACGTCGGCACAAAATATAGAAAATGACCTCTCTAAAAAACAAGGTTACAAAGACAGTTTGTGTGGACTTTTTAAGTACTTACTATGACGTAACTGAATTTTGAAGGAGGTTTAAAACAAACAAAAAAAATTTAGATTTAGCTGATATAGCGATAATTACATTAATCATGGAATAGTGTCTTGTACTTGAATGGCTGCTTTGTCGCCTGCACTGGAAAGTCGTGCGGAAGGTCTCGGGTCTATAGGCCTACCATGAAATATCAAGGAGCACACTGAAGAAGTTAAATTACTGACTGAAAGTAATTCATTGAATAGTGAATGTTAGCATGCAACAACCTTTCATTTAGTGGTCATCCCATAGTGAATGTTAGTTTAGCATGCAGCAACCTTTCATTTAGTGGTCATCGCATAGTGAATGTTAGTTTAGCATGCAGCAACCTTTCATTTAGTGGTCATCGCATAGTGAATGTTAGTTGAGCATGCAGCAACCGTTCATTTAGTGGTCATCGCATAGTGAATGTTAGTTGAGCATGCAGCAACCTTTCATTTAGTGGTCATCGCGAACCGGAGAGTATCGTCTAGGTAAAACAAGTAACAACGAGAATGTCTTAGCAGTAGGCTACATACATTCTAAAGCCCGTACCTCAATCCACAGATTCAGAATAATAGACACGTTGGGCAATGCAATTTCAGCAAAAATACTTAAGGAGATATAAATAAAATCCAGGTCTAAAACTATATTATTAAAACTATATGTATGCAAGGGAATAGCTTGGAATTTTCCATCGTTTGGGGCCCTAGGGCTTGACTTCGCTGGGTGCCCCTGCATTTTGCTTAATATTTAATTTTTAATGTAAAAAAAAAAAAACACTTATTGCTCCCCCCCTTTTTTTTTAAGAGGAGGTTCCTGGGGATTTTCAAATTCTCCTCCTACTTCTGCCATTCTGCCTCCAAGCAAATGTTTAATAAAAATAGATTTAGGTCAGAAAGATAGAGGCATATTTCTTATTCCATACGCTAAAACAAATTTCAAGTGCTCCTTCTTATCTGGTGCCATTAGAGAATGTAATAGGCTGCATGAATCAGCCAGGAAAACCTACCATTTAGCAGAGTTTAAGTCATTGATTAGCATGCATGACTAGATTGATACATGAAGTGCGTAGGATGTAATTATCTTCTTTTTTTTTATAGTAACGTCTGTATTTTGAAGATAAATCAGTTAAAAGTCTAGCCTACACATAGTGAATGAAGAAGAAATAAAATGGTTGTGTTGAGACAGTACACACCTAATACAAGAATCTGGTTCTAGATGTTGACACAAGTGACAGGAAGATCTAAACATCAAAAAGATTGTGTAAAAACAAAGCCAATTGAACGACTGAAAGAAAAGAACGGATGTTTCGGCTTCTCTTGTAATATAGATTGGTGCCATGAATAGAGAGAAAATAATAAGAATTGCCTTGAGCCAGAAGATGAATGATGAATGCAGTAGTTCCTTAAGGCTACATATCTCTCTATTGCATTTTACGTCTCGTGAGACGATCTTTTCCCTTTGCAACTTCTTGTGTGGCTAAAGAGGCCAATACTTGATACAAAGCTGCGGTTGCAGGTTGGGCATATAAAATCATCAGGCGTAGCTGCATTTTCAGCCTTCTTTCTGCTTCTGTTGTGTATGGCATCTGCAATCCGAGACCCTTCTCTTATACTCTCTTTCCATGTGGATCTATCCAGTGCTACTTTTTTCCCAGCTGCTAGTGTCGATTTTAAATAGCTTCATGTCGCGTTTGCACACATCTGTATACCGTAAAAGTGGGCGACCAGCGGCTCTCCTGCCTTCAATAAGATCGCCATACAGAATATCTTGTGGTAGTCTACCTACTGGCATTCTGCGAACGTGGCCGAGCCAGCTAGGGCGTCTGCTGCTGATAACAGAGCGGATGTCCTGGCTCCGTGCTCTTTGTAGCACTTCCTCATTTCTTATCTTATCTTGCCACCTTATTTTAAAGCCAGAAGATTAATGATGAATGCAGTATTTCCTAAAGGCTACGCACATATGATAGAAGATCATTGTTGTTTCATTTTGGTGAAATGCCCAACCGTTTTTACTTGTTTAGAGGTCATCAATCGGCCATGAAGCACTTTCGACGCTTGGATTGAGCAACAAAAATTCGGTATATGAAATCTGTATGAATATATTTAAGAAGCTTAAGGAACGCTAATAGATCTACTTTGGAAATTGAGCTATCCGAATTTATATTTGTTCTTGATACAGTAAGTTTTTTAATTCACTGCACATTTTTAAATCTCAATTTATTATTTCATTTGGGGGCACCCATTTCACTTCGCCTAGGGTCTCCAGTTACCAAAAGCCGGCCCTAATGTAAATATCCTTTTCCTTTGCTATCAATGCTTGGTGAGTTGCTTCTGTATTCGTGTTATCATAGCAACCAGTTATTTGAATACTTGAAACTAGACTGTAATTGACATGGTTACGTGTTTCGTCCTTGAGAATAACCACTTCACATGCAATTGTGTCCGTCCTGACACAGACTTCACAATTTGAAACTTAACTCAATGACTGTCTCAGAACATTACCGGAAACGAGTACATGACATGTATTTCAGGGAAACATTTAAGTCACAGGAAGTTGTGTCAAGACCACGGGAACATTTTTGACCAATCTGCTCTTTTTATTACAAAGTTAAACTATTCTTAGCAGAATTCGAGTAGCTAGTTTTTTAGACTGGAAAGTATGAATAGACAACTTTAGTTCAGTTGTCCCAGTTCAAGGCCCGCGGGCGATATCCGACCCATATATATAGCTCCTCCTTCGTGGTCGAAGATGAGCACATTTCTCATTTCCTATGGACTCGAAGAAATCGGCAAGGGAAGAAAAAAAGTATTAAATGACCAGTGACACTAATGTGATCCCCCGATCTGAAAACTATTAGGCAACACTTATTTAGTCAAACTATGATAACTATTGGGCAACACTTATTTAGTCAAACTATGACAAACCATTAGGCAACACTTATTTAGTCAAACTATGATAACTATCGTATGGGTTCGGGTCTTTTGGGATCAGATACACTTCAAAATAACCCATAGCTATTAAAAGATTACAGCAACGAGTCTCAAAACAGTGGCGGGCTTTGTGGTGGCGAATGGGACAATCGCTCCCGCCTGAGGGGACCCTGCGATAGCACAAATTATTATTATCTAGTTTGTTGATGTTTCATGATACATGTTGCTGAATCATTTGTTACATCGATTAAAGGCCATTCAATCAATATTAGAGGACTGGGAACAAACTCTTACGTGTACAACACTGAGTAGGCCCTCGTGTATGAATGGCTTGTTTGGTGTCTAGGGGATGATTATTTTGAATTTACAACACACTAGGCCATCAGAGATATATCGGATAAGTCGGGGATAAGCAGGCACGCTACAAAACAAACAATGGAGAAAAGTACATAAACTTAAAGATTTGATGGGTGTTTATTTTTAAAAATATACATAGAAGAATAAGGAGGGACGATTGCATCTATCTTTTAGTAATACTGTATCATCATTCTTTGCTCTTCATGAGTGAGTATATGTCACTTTGCCTCTAAACTTATCTAATTGTCCTATCAATGTAGTAGCTGGCTGTGCTCCTGGGTGAGGGTCTTGCAGCTGGAGGTGGCGCTTTAGGTCCTGTGGTCTGTTGTGGGCACAGTAGGGCGGGTGGCCGAGTAACGTACGTGGGCACGAAGTGCGCTGCGGGCAGAGCTGATCGGCCGTGGGCAGCGTTATTAACAGAATACGTCCAGTAAATTGCGATGAGTTAGCGTGGTTATGAAGTCTCGCATAGACACGAGTTCTCGGGAACGTAGCGCCAAGTAGGCAATCTAATAGGCACGTAATACTAAATAGACAGACACCAGAGTAGTAATATAGTTATAAAATAGTTGAGGGTAAAAGAAGACAGACTACAAAGAAACGAGAGAGAGAGAGAGAGCACGAGAAAATAAAGACATAATGAATCAATTATTATTACGTTTAAAATTTCTCTCAAATTGACAACTGGTTTCATTCATAGGCAATGAAAGGTGTGCATGTCTGAACACGTAGACACTATCGAGGCATAGTTCTACTAAGAAAAGGTCACTCGAAAGTTTTCTATACAAATGTACGTATGTCCTGGCTTGGATGTTGTTTGTTGTCTAACTCTAACACTACTCCACTTAAAGCGAGTTTGAAAATATCCAAGGGACATCACAATTAACAATAATATACTTAATCGAGACACTGGAAGAATTCAGCTGGTATTTATTTATAGATGGAGATGATAGTCTTGTCTCTCTTTTCGTCTCTTCCTCTCTTCTTATTTCTCTAAACCCTACCCACCTTATTCTCCTATCATGTGCCCGTATTCTGCAACGCCATTCGTCTGTCTGACTACGTGACAACGTTTACCTTCGTTAAAAACAATGCACAATTCAATATCTATATATATAATTCTCAAAGTCGACAAGTTTAAAAGCTCAAACAACAAGTAAGCAACAACAAGTAAATAGGGAAGATCCCATATGACGCAGCATGGTGTGAATGGAAAACGGTGTAACCAAATCCGCACTACTTTGTGAATGAAAGCGGTGTATATAATTCTCTTCTTCTCAATTTTTTTCATAATATTAAAAGTATTTCCAGATTATTGTGTCGTAAGACTATTGAAACTAGAACGACAATACACAGATATAGTCTACTCTCAGGTTTGACTTTAGATATACTTTCATTAATATCACAAATTACGCACATTCTTTCATTAGACATGATTACGAAAGGTAACTCGTCTTTCTATTCCTAGATCTAGATCTAGATCTAAAAATCGAATTCAAATCTAAGATTATAGAACTTCTCTTCGCAAAGATAGTTTTATGCTTTAGAACATGAACATACTAATTATAGTCCATTCTTTTAATATTTTAATCAAATTAACATTCAAATTTGTTTCTCTAAAGCATTGTTACATGAGTGCAACTCTATTCTTAATATCGAGTAAATTAAGGTCAATTAACTATTTGTAGCTCCATTCATACATTTTTTTATTCATGAATTCACGCATTCGCTTTACTTATAACAAGTAAATGGCGCAGCATGGTGTGAATGGAAAATAGTCCATCCAAATCCGCACTATTTTCATTCACAAAATAGCATAGCATAGCCTGCTATTTTGTGAATGAAAGTGGTGTATATAATTCTCTTCTTCTCAAAGTTCAAAAGTTCAAGCGATAACGACAATCCTTTACTTTTACTTTACAAAAGATTTTAATAATTTTCGAAGATTTCCAGGACTTTTTCGTATTTAATATCATTTCAGCAGGGGCGTAGCTAGGGATTCGGGGGCCCGGGGGATCGACCTCTTTGGGGGGCCCCTTGCATTTTGACATTCGACATATGACATGACATAATGTACGAACAAAAAATATATGAGTCCAAGATCAAATTGGTTCAGTATATCAGTAAACTTTAAAAAAAAATCAATAATAATAACAATAATACCGTTGTTTATTAGCTAAATAATGCACAAGGGACAAATCCCAATTCATATCGATTTATGTCGTGCATTCAGTGCAGCAAAGACATCTATAACATCATCTACATCGATACTTTCTAGTATTTGTGACTTCACTGACATTAAAGCCATGATCAGCCTTTCTTGCGTCATTGGGCTTCTGGGATATTTTTGATGAAATTGAGCTTTGAGAATGACGCAATGGAAGTGGCCTGAGTTAGCGGTATTTGGAGGAGGTTGCAAGGTTTGAGCACACAAAATTACCATATGAAGCCTGTTTCCGCAATATGTCTATTGTGGATTGTATTACTGGTTTGTTGATCAAAACTGCTCGTACATCAATGAAATCATTGAACAAGCGATTTGCCATTTATTTCGTCATACAAACAGGAAAAAGTAACACAGCTTGTCATACGCGTGTCATCATCCAACAGGTGTCTTGGTTCAAGAAGAAACCCAAAGTTATCCATTTTTTTCCCAGCCTTTATAATCTGTCCTTCATTCTCCATATGAAATATGTCCATCACTTCTGTCGCAAGCAACACGTTTGAATTGCAGTTCTATTGACAGTCCTTCATTAAGTCTAATGAATTTTTTGCTTTCTTTTGGTTGGTTTGATTACATGGAATCCATAGTATTCACTACCTTCTTTTGCTTTTTCGTTGGATTGGGTGATCAGCTTCGTCCGTTTCTCATCATTTTGCAGAAAGCATAAATGGGTTTCAATTTATTTATTGTTTATGTTTTGTGCGAAAGCAAAAGGATTGAAGTTATACAGCGGTGTGAAGGATCCAAATCTTGCTATGCTCGAGTATAGAAATACTCCGATAAGCATCACAACTGCTCATGAGTAGAAGACTCAGGGACATCATTCCAACTGATCCCAAACTATTGAAACCATAGGTAACTGAAAATGCAGAGACATTACTCAACGAACGACAGATGAAAAGCAAAGTGAAATACGATGCAATAAGCAAGACTACCTAAAGATTACTCTGTCGGAGAGAAAGTGATGTTTCGTCTATGACAAGCATGGCAGAAAGCAGTTGTCATAAAAAAAAACATTCCTCACCCAGGAACAAAAAACACCCGTTGACACTATTTGCCAATCAAATATATTAATTTATGTATAAAAAAACAAATTTTGGACACCCGTTTGGGGGCCCGGGGGGGATTGTCAAAAGCTCCCCCTCCTCCCCCCCCCTTAGCTACGCCACTGCATTTCAGGAGATTTTCATGGGCTCCTGGTAAATCAAGAGGCCGCGGGAAATCTGTTATATGTTATAAAATGGTTTAATTTAATAATTTATACACCTAAAAATTAGCACGGGTCCAAAGAAAGTGCGGGACCCACTGCGGTCGCATATGTTGCAGTGCCTAAGGCCTGCCCTGCAAAATTGCGGAGTATGCTATGCCGCCGGTCGACTAGTATATATATTTACAAAACTAACTGTTGTACTTAATAATGAGAACACCATGTTACATTCAAATCTTTATTTGACTGAATGATAAACTACACACATAGTAGAGATCACAACATGAAATAAGGTCAGTACACAGGCTAAAAAATGTAAACAAATACTAAGGGGCAGGGCCGGTCTTAGGCCAATGCAGCCTATGCGGTCGCAGTGGGCCCCGCGCTTCCATAGGCCCCGCGCTAATTCAAGGTGTAATTATTAAATTGCAAAATATATACGAAAAATTCCTGGAAATCTCCTGAATTTATTAAAATCTCCTGGAAACTCTTTAAAATCTCATCTACAGAAAAATAGACAAATTGTCATTTGTGGTCGTTATTAATTGCGGAAACGCCAATCATACGCGCGATAAAAGTTTTCATGTAATAAAATGTAATAATCGGGCGAATTTTTACCACAATCGGAAGTTCCAATACTTAATTTACTTTTAAAGTCACTGGCATATAAATATGCAATTGTTTACAAGGTTTGTAAAGTACAGGTCGCAATTTGTAACTTAGTTAAGAATGAGTACAATTCAAAGTTAATTTTTTTTTCTTAAACAATATCTTTATTTTCACTGATTATCCTTATTCCCACACAAACTAGGCCCCGCGCGATCAGTTTCGCATGGGGCCCCGCAACTGCTAGGACCGGCCCTGCTAAGGGGTGACAATCAAAAAAAGCTAATGGACCTCATTCAACAATCGTAAACAAACAACACTTAACCACGTGGAGCTCTATCTCTTTTATATAATTTACCATCTAATTTTTAATACACGATGGCAGTCACGTGACAGTTTTTTCACGTTGTTTTATCATGCTCACGTGACTAAGCAAAGTGAAATATGATGCAAAAGCAAGACTGTCTAAAGATTACTCTGTCGGAGACAAAGTGAGAGTCCGTCTAGGACAAACACGGCAGAGGGTGGTTATCATTAAAAAAAAATCCTCACCCAAATCTTACATCATAAACAAACGATGGGAAAACATACAGAAGGAATCAACGCTTTTTGAACAAGAGTTTCGATGAAGATATCTCTGCGTACTATGATACCGATGAAGGCAAAGGCTTCTGCCTATGTGTTTTTTACCCAATAGGCTATGGCCACGGGAGTAATTTTTAAACTTTTTTAAGTTTGAAAGAATTTTCTTTATGCAGAACAATTACAATACAGTATAGGCCAGATGACCTTTACATAATCTGCCCTATAAATTGCAAGTTCTGAGCGGCAAACTTTACTTATTTTACTATACCTTCACATGTCTCTTAGTTTCTGTTCGACCGTTGTGGCACCACATGGGATCTGTTGTCCGTTGTACTCCATTCCTCTCCATCTTTTGACATGGATTGAACCTCTTTCAATGTTATTTGATCCATTATTTATACTTATATAATCATATATATATGACCATATCTGTGAATACTGAAGAATTTATTTCGCTATGTTGATATCAACATATATAAATATCTGCAGCCTCTTCCCACCTGGTGTCCACTGTTCTGAGGTCCTCCATGAAGGTATGACGCCAAGTTATACGAGGACGTCCCTGTTTGCGTTTTCCTCGTATTGGCCTCCATGTCATCGCAATTCTTGGTATGCGTAGTTCACATAACTTAACAATTAAAATATGAAAAAAATATTTCTGAAATAAATTCTACAACCGTTTGCATATTCTGTTAAATATGTGGTAAATGATCGTCTCCCCTATAAAGAGTACGCAGGAATTAGATACTAAGATAGTTTATACTCTAATTTGAAATAAAAAAAAAAAAAAAAAAAAACCTGTTTCAAAATACATATCATAACATTATTGTCTTAAATTAGGTCTACTTTGTAATATGGTTTTTCTCTTTAAAAACTGCTTGCATAGGTAATTTTTAAAAATTAGATTTTGAGCTTTTAGAAAATAAAAAAGTAGCCGTTGCATCAGAACTTTGAATGATTAAAATTATTGTGATGTCCTATTTTCATTTTCTTTTCTAGTTTCTGAAATCTAAACGTGACGGACGGTCAGACGGACAGAATTTCCACTCAAAACTAATAGTGTCTTTTCCCCTTTCGGGGACCGCTATAAAAGGAGTGTTCAAAATACGAAAAGCTAGAGTTTACTGAGGTCTATGCTGAGGCTGACCGCATACAAAGACATAAACGATGGTGTGTTTCTCCATACAAGATCCACTGGAAAACTATTCAATGTTTCAAGGCTGAGGGCTAAAACCAAGGTCAGGAGGTTGCTCATCAGGGAACTCCTGTATGCTGATGATGCAGCTATTGTGGCTGATTCTGATACCCAGCTACAGTCCCTAGTTGACAAACTATCTGCTGCCTGGCAGAAGTTCGGCTTAAACATCAGTCAGAGCAAGACTAAGATACTTGTACAAAACACAAATGCTGCACCTCAAATACGCATTAATGGCCAACCACTAGAGATTGTAGACCACTTTTGTTACCTTGGCTCCATCATCTTATCTTATATAATACAGACGTTACTTCAAAAAAGAAGATGATTACGTCCTACGCGTCATGCATTCAGTCTTGCATATTTTCCAGTGACTTAAATTCTGCCAAGTCATTGGTTTTCCTGGCTAGCTCAGGCAAACCATTCCATGCTCTAATGGCACTAGGGAAGGAAGAGCATTTGTACAGATTTGTCCTAGCATATGGGACGAGGAATGTGCCTTTATCTTTGTGTCTTTCTGAGTATTTTATTAAGTTTTGTTTTTGTATTTGGAGATTATGGTTCAGTGTTTTATGTATGATTGCTACTTTACTCTTAAGTCTTCTATCCTGAAGGCTTTCTAAATTTAGTGATTTTACTAAAGGTGTTACTCTAGTGAAATGTGAATATTCGTTTGTTATGAATCTCGCTGCTCTATTTTGTGTCTGTTCCAGTTTCTTAATGTTTTCCTGAGTTGAGGGGTCCCAAACAGAGGATGCATATTCTATTATTGGCCTAACCAAGGTTAAATAGCATTTAAGTTTTATGTTCTTAATTGATTTATAGAAATTTCTTTTAATAAACCCAAATGCTTTGTTTGATTTTTTATAGTTTCATCATATCCAACAACACTCTACTGAATAATGACATTAACAACAGGATAGCCAAGGCAATGGCCATCATGTCACGGTTGCAGAAAAGAGTCTGGGACAACATATTGCTGACTAACAGCACTAAAGCTCTAGTCTACCGGACCTGTGTATTGAGCACGGTACCTTGCTATACGGAAGTGAAACGTTGTCAACCTACTCATGGCAGGAAAAAAAGCTGAATGTCTTCCACCTCCGATGCCTTAGGAGGATCTTTAAAATAAGGTGGCAAGATAAGATAACCAATGAGGAAGTGCTACGAGGAGCAAGCTGCTAGGACATCCGCTCTGTTATCAGCAGCAGACGCCTTGGCTGGCTTGGCCACGTTCGTAGAATGCCAGTAGGTCGACTCCCACAGGATATTCTGTATGGTGATCTAATAGAAGGCAGAAGAGCTGCTGGTCGCCCACTCTTAAATTATACAGATGTATGCAAACGGGACATGAAGCTCTTTAAGATCGACACCAGCAACTGCGAAAAGGTGGCACTGGATAGATCTACATGGAGAGAGAGCATAAAGGAGGGTTCTTTGATTGCAGATGCCATACACAACAGAAGCAGAAAGAAGGGTGAAAATGCAACGGCGCGTGGTGACTACATATGCCCAACCTGCGATCGCAGCTGTGTATCAAAGATCGGCATCTTTAGTCACACAAGAGCTTGCAAGGGGATAGGATCGTCTCTCGAGACGTAAAATGCCACAGACATGCTGAGGCCCTAGAGGGCCTAGACGAAAAAAAAAAGTGCGGAAGTAAAAATGAAAGATAATTTAGTGATCGCTTTTTCTGTTCTTTTTTTTTTTTTACTCTGGCTGCTCTTGGACTTGGAAATGTATATATATGTTATCGACTACTTTAGACAATGACCTATTTAATGCATATCTATAAATAATATAGATATAGATAAAATCTATACGGCTTATCTTATATAATACCGGTACATAGAATGATAGATCTAGATGTATATATATTCTAGATCTACGTCCAAAATCTATAAATTTAATGTAATAAATGCTTAAAACAATAAGTTTTGAAGTAACGTCTGTATCATAAAAGTATTATAAGATAAGACAAGAAAAAGGCTTGAAACTTGGCTTGGGAAATTTCTGATTCAGTTCAGCTCAGTGATTGATGACTTGGACTTGACTTTAACTTTTACTTTATGATTTATGATACTTTATGATTATCATCTTATGACTTAGATCTAGATCTAGACGTTTTAGAATGACTTAGATCTAGATTAGAATTGATTAGATCTATGAGTCATAGTTAAAGTATGAGTATGATGCTAATTTATTAATTAGTATTACTAGTAGACTAGAACTAGATCTAGATCTAGATCTATATTGCGGAATAGTAAGGCTAGTACTACTAGTAGATCAAGATGATTAGATGGTTAGTTAGTATCCGTTGGTGACTTGGTCTTCTCAGTCTTCACATTTTTTTAATTTAAATGACCAAATGTTAAAGAGTAGATCTAAGTATATAGATTCTATAGTCTATATATAGTTTCAGGTGAATTCATAGTTTCTAGATTCTAAATTTGACAATAGAAAATTGATAGATTCTGATAGATTATAGAATCTGATACTGATAGATAGTTTACATGCATTATTATTCTACAATGATTCTACATAGTTATAGTTATATAATAGTAATAGTATAGAATCTAGATCTATACCGGTACTTTATTAAATATTATTCTTTATTAAATATTTTCAGAATATTAATGAGTAATGTGTTACATTGTGTAGAATATTTTATATATGCCTTGGGAGTGTAGTCAATGTATCAGGTGGGATAGATGACATTAAACTATAAACGTCCTACAAATCTAGCGTTTCCGTCCGACATTTAAACAGCTAAAACCAACCTGGAAATCTCCTCAATCTCAAACAAGAATAAAATTTAATAAGAATCTTTAACTCTAAGGTTAAGGCTGTCCTACTGTACTGTTCTGAAACATGGAGAACAACTGAAGCGACAACAAAAAAAGTACAGTCCTTCATCAATAGACGCCTGAGAAATATCCTCTATATATAATGAATACACACTACGGCAAAGTAGAAAACACCAAACTGTGGGATATGAGTGGGCAAAAAAATGTAGAGTTGCAGATCTTAGAGAGGAATTGGAGATGGATTGGTCACACCCTTAGAAAAGAGATACCAACAACAGAGCTAGGCATGCCTTAGAGTGGAACTCCCAGGGAACAAGACGTAGAGGAAGACCAAATAGAGCATGGTGATGCAATGTACTAGAGGAAGCCGTGATGACTAAAAAGAGCTCGGAAGCCATAAAAAAAACTAGCAAGAGACTTTGGAGAGTGGCATGTTTTTTGCTGAGGCCCTAAATGTGCTACGAGGAACCCAAAAGAATGATGATGATGAATGTGTAGAATAAGAGCACTTTTGACTCAGGACCAGACACAACAAAATGAGAAAACATTTGTACCGTAAGCTCAAATTTGAATCCAGTGAAATCTGCCCATTTGGAGTGTCATCAGAGAATGCTGACAATGTCCTTCAAAACTCTTTCTCTGTACCATTAGGCCTGTACAAGACACTGGAAATTTATCAGAAGCAACTGTTTCCCACACTGACTACAACACACAATTTTTTACTTATATTTATTTATTTTTATTTGCTTTTTCAAAAACTTATTAAAACAAATGCGTATTTCAAATTAGCTTTATTTAAATATTTTTTCTTTCACACCAGGACAATAAGATTAATGTGTAGACATTGAGATCCCCTCAAAGTTCCATGATGACTGATACAAGTCATGATGCTACTCTTGCTCTGAGCTATGCATTAAAACAAATGAAAGATGAAATGGATGAAACAGATTTGTTTCCACAGCAATGTGAAGAACAAGACTTTAAGGTATCAAACATAAAAATAGAGAAGTTTGAAGAAGAAAAATCAGCCCTGAGTAGGCAGCAATCAGAAAGTTGTCCCTGCGCTCAAACCTCAGATTCAAACTCTGGACATCAGGTATTTTATTATTACCTTTTGTTTCATTTAAGAATTCATCCTGTGTACCAAACTATTATGATCTTGTAAACCAGTGGTTCTCAGTCTGCCATCCCCCAATACAATTTCCCTCTAGGTTGCCACCCCCAACTAAAAAAAGTTGTTTTGATTATATGCCTATTTAAATGTGATTTAGCTTGTGTTATAAAATCTTTATCAAAATGTAAATAACTGATATTAGTGATATCCATGATGTTAATTCCATTGTTACAGTCTGAAAATAACAAATATACTTTATTTAGTTTTAAAATAAATTTGTGCTTAAATTACAAAAAAAGTATATCTTTTATGACTTTCATTTAATAATTTTTTTTTAAGTTGCTTTATAATATTCATGTAACCATGTAGCATAAATATCTGACAGTTTCAAAAGTATTGCCAAGCATGGAAAACATAGTCTTCGATTCAATAAACTACTTTGCTACAAGATTTTAGGGACTGTATTTTCAAACACGCCACAATAAGTGCGAAGGTTGAACTTGTTTTTATTTCATAACATTAAGAATTCACATCTACTGTATCAAGTTTATTTCTGTATTTAGACTTGATAACAAACAGACAGAAAGCACATGTTTCTCAAAGATATTTTGAAATAAATCAAAATTACTGCTAACAAATGTTTCAGAATTGTGTAACAGGCATTGTAGAAAAATTATATCGAGCTGCATTAATGTAGTGGCAGTGTTTCTGCTGCTTATATTTGTCAATGAATTATACAGTGAGTTAAGATGGATTCTTCTGGCGACTCATTCTGTACCAAACATCGAAATCCATTATGACATCCAAGCATAGTTAGCTAGAGCACTATCATCACAAATATTTTCCCCAAGAGGTCATTTACTTTCCAAAAAAGAAACCAACTTTGTCAGTTACATCACGTGCTGTAGAAATAGTTACAAGAGGTTTGCATTAAAACTAATCTTTAAACTCGCCATAATTTACAATGTCTGTGGATTCATCAGACTGAATGCTAATAATGTAAAAGGAGCAGACATCATTTCCTGAATTCGATTGTTAATTTCAAAAGACATTTGAACTGTTTTCCTGTGGACGATGTCAATAGAAATGGAAATTGCACTAGATTTATTAACGTATTCGTCTCCAATCAGAACTTAAGCAATGTATGGCCGCTGACAATAACTCCTTGTTAATGGTGTGAATGAATAAGAAGCTTCTAGTGCTGCTATGTTTTAATTATAGCACTTGGCCATTTGATTAAAGTCTTGATTTATTGACTTCACCAACTTTCAAAACTAGAACACTGAATGTCCTTATCGGCAAAGCTTGGACCTTTTTTTAGCTACATACCTTCAGCAGATAGAACTTCATTACAAATGACTCATCAGGTCATTTCAATTCCTGCTTTAACTATTGAAATTAAACATTCGCTAAAAGTTGTCAATTTGTTTTCTTAACGTTCCTCTATCCCTGTTCATGGGTTGTTCCATAATGATTTAATTCCTTCAATAACATGGACTATAATTTGATGGCATATTATTAAATAAATTTTATTCACGATGTTATTAAATCCTTACCACAGATTGTTTTTTTAATTTTTTGATCCCGCAATTGTGTTATGACACATTTAATGGACAATAATTTCCATAGTTGAACAACTTTATTCTGCAACAGCAAAATGTGGTCTGCAAGATCTATTTTCAAAAGAAAATTGTAAAAAAAAACCAAAGAAGATACTACTAATGAAAAAACATATTATTAAAATAATAATGTAATCTGAGCATTCTCTCTTTCTTCTAGTACTGTAAATATTAATCAATTATTGCACAGATTTCCTTTTTGCAACACCTTAGAAATGATAAAAAAAAACAACTTCCAATGAAAAATAGCACCACCACCGCACCACCACCAAAAAAATTTCTGATGGTAGTAGGCAACCCCTTGGAAATGGTCAGGGAACCACAGGTTGAGAACCCCTGTTGTAAACTATGTAGCAGTACCCACAGAAAATGGCATCTGTTTTAAAATGTATACTTTCTTTATATATTCTCTAAATTGCAACTTTTAAAGTGAATATTTATTGTCTAGCTTACCTAAGGTAATGAACACTGTTTAGATTCTCAACTCCAGTCACAATTCAGACTAGCAAAACTTGCCCTTAAGGAGTGTCATTAGAGAAAAATGATGCTTTTCAAAGCTTGATACTTGATCAAAGTTAAAAGACATTGGGCCTAGGACATCCATTAAAGGACACATTGTTTGAACTGTTTAATCTGTAATCTGTAAACTAATACACAGTTCATCAAAGAAATAGGCATTTAAAAATGTCCTGATTATTCATCATCATGCACATTTTCCCATGGAAATGGATAACCAGCACAAAAAGAATATCATTGCAAAGACGCATTCGTAATCAAAATGGATTCTACACTTTTAAGAACAAGAAAAAACTGTTCAGATTTGTGGAAAATAGAGTACATTCTGAACAATGCCTAGGCAAAGTAGAAAGTTCTATCCAATGCTGGATTTTCAACTTTGTTGTTAATATATATACACATTTTTGTTATAATTTCTCATTTTTTATAAATGTTAAAATTTTGTCTCACAGGAAGGTACTGTAAAGCAAGAAATAGAAATGGATGATTTTACTACTAGTAATAAGCCATGCACCTTTGCTCTACAACTACAGGATGTGTCAATGAAGGCAGACAACAGTCTTTATCCTGTATCTATCATAATGCCTGGACATGTCACCGAAGTGTCTGTGAGTCAGGTAAATATTAACTTCCTACAAACAAGAAAAAAAAAATCCTTACTTATCGCTAATTTTACACAAGTCAAGTGCCCCTTGCAAACCTTGCAATCTATAGTGCAGATAATGTAATGGTCATCTGTTTCTATGTCCAGCACAAGGACCTATCACCTTTACTATCCTGAACTAATGATAAGTGTCTATTAGAGTAGGGTGGACACAATGGTTTTCAAAGTCTTCACCAAAATTCAGACGCAGGACACCTCATGAAGTCAAGCATTGGACTGCTCACTATGCCCCCATCTAAAAGTAAAGAATACAAAATGGATGGCCAGTTTGATGATCAAACCAACAATATTCAGGTTTATTACCATGACAATTTATCTGCCATACTATTATGGGCAAAATATATTCTTAGATATGTTCAAGGAGAATAACTAGAACATATTTTCATGTTACTCCAAGATAGTCTAAATATTTTACTGGATTTCATGTTGTCTCATTATACACTAAAAAAAAACACAATGGCTGCTTCAATCTAAGACCAAATGTTCATATACCCCCTATTCCTCAGATTTCCTGCTCATCTACATTATTATTACATGTAAGCACCTGTTTTACATATTAAAAATTAGACATGATTCTAGATGATTGCTAAATAATTCAATTAGTGCAACATCTCATTGTTTCATTTGAGGATTCATATTATTATTGTTCACTATACAATGTTACAGTAACAGAACACAGCTGGCTAAAGAACAAAACTGTTGTCATTTAATGGGGTACAACTTTTATGTGTTAATATGTAAAAAAATTATGATGGTCTTAGGGGACCACTTGCTTTTTGTTATTTGACTCCCATAGGGGTTGCGACTTGCAGGTTGAGAACTGCTGCTATAATGGGATATATTTCTTCATTAGTCGATCGGCAGTGTAGTATATGCCGCTATTTTGCAGGGCCAAACTTAGGCCACTGTAACCTCACTTTAATAGGACCCGCGCTAATTTTAGGTGTAACTTATAACAGATTTCCCACGGCCATCTATCGATTTAACAGGAGGTCCTGGAAATCTCCAGAACTGGCAAAATATATGAAAAAGTCCTGGAAATATCTGGAAATTATTCAAATCTTTTTAAAACTCCACAAACCTCCTGAAATATATAGACGAAAATTGTCATTTATTTTTGCCTCTTAAATTACCTCTGTCTGAGTTGCAAAAATTAAAGAGTGATCTTTCCATTGTGTCCAAACTCTGAGCGTGTTCTGTCACCTTAATAGTTACTACAGAGTAGATTACTTCCCCCCCCCCTTTTTTTTTTTTTTGGGTGGGGTAGAAATAAAAAAAAAAGTGATATTTCAACGTTCTCTGCTATTTTGTGACGTGTTCTCCCCCCCTCTTGTTTTCTTGTGGACTATCCGCAAAGTGATCTTTCCTTTACTTCTTGCTACTCGACAAAACTCTTGAGGGAAGAAGAGAATTATATATATATATATATATTTATAAAGTTCCCCTTTCAGACCTAATGGTCTATAGGGCAGATGATGTAAAGGTCATCTGATTCTGTGGCCCACGGTTAACGAGGGTGTCATGTGGCCAGCACAACGACCAACCGCCTTTACTTTTCCCCAACTACTGTCAGGTACCCATTAGAGCTGGGTGGACTCAAGGGCGCCCGAAAATCCCGAAATAAAAATCCCAGCCTTCACCAGGATTTGAACCCGGGACCTCCAGTACGGAAGCCAAGCGCTTTACCGCTCAGCCACCGCGCCCACAACTTTTTTATGGTTCCGCAAGGTTGTCATTGCCGGAAGTGGTAATGGATGTAAGCACTCCACTACCTATAAAATACTTCCTAATGGCATGCGTCTCAAATAGCCTCTGACAACTAGTCCAACTCCCGGCCTTCACGTGTGGCTCAGATATTGAGCCTGGCGGAACTGTTCTTACTAACAGGAGAAGGGGCACAGGCGAGTAACTGGCGCCTTAACCAGTAAGCTTCGGGCAAGAGGGGCTCGTTAGCCATGGCTGGCTACCCACCTAGGAGAAGGAAAACTCAAATCTCTGCTGCCTGGCAGCTATACCCAATCAAGGGAAAGGCTTCAGGAGTCAACCCTGAGGAAAAATCAGGAGCTGGCGACCCTAAGGCAGTTTGCAGCACCCAGTGCTACACTCTGGCAGAACCTGCAACGCTGCTGACCCCAAACTGTATCGGCACTGCCGTTCCTTTGGATACATCAGCTGCGTGGAGAGGGGGGAACTGATGAGTGGGCGACATCGTTCCGACCACAGCTTATGCCCAGGCATTCATCTCATGGAAATGAGATGATCCATAGTCGCTTCGCGACTGACGGTGGCCATATATATATATTTATATATATATATGTCACGTGTTTATTTTGTTAGTTTGCCTTGATGATTTTGATAAGTTTAGCGTGTGACATATGCAGGTTCGGAGGTGCCTTGAGTATTATTCAAACACTTTAATAACTAATGAAGTAACAAAGTGCTGATACGTTTTCTTGAATTTTTATTAATATAAACTTGAACTTGAAACAATAAATGTATGTACAAACGATATATAGAAATAAAACAGATACAGGATTCAGTAAAAATAATCAATAAGATAGGTAAATATTTACTTTTAAAACTAATGACGTTTAAGTCTAACTAGCTCTCTCTAAGTCTATCTATCTGTCCCAAGCTACTACTCCTACTTTTATATCTTTCCTTAAAATAAAGAGCCGTGACATTCCAATACCCTTCCTTGACTCCTTGACCCGTTTACATTTAATTTTCCTTTAAATTGGCGTTGTAATTTAACCTATGTTAATTATCTTGCCTTGAACTAAGTTTTTAGTCGTCTTTCTGGCATCTAAGCGTGGGTACGTTGACCTGGTTTGACCGAGATAAAACTGTCCTCATCTTGTGAACAATGTGGTGTAAACTGGGACATGAGTGTCACCACAGAGGCGTGACAATATATATATATATATATATATATATATATATATATATATATATATATAGTTCACAAGCAGATAAGTAATACTCAATTGTATTATAAAATATTGAATTTTGATCATCAAATCAAAATATACCTGCATTCTTTTTTTAATGAGAAATTTGTGGTCAATCTTACAGTCAATCTAGAGTTAAATTCATAAGCACCTCCCTGACACAGTATTATGTGTGTATTAGCTGAAGTCCTCAAGTTCAAACTCAAGCTATACAACTTTAAAAAAAAAAATACATTTGAAAAACTCTCAGAGTAGCTCCTCCTTCTCCCCCACCCCTTTAACAAAAACATGTGTAGGGTCATATTGCATTGAGAAAGGTCAAAGGTTGTAATTGTGCTAAACAGAAATAGTTGGTAAAAGTATTTGTAACCCCACATTAAGTATTGTTAGTCTAAATCTATTATATTAATTTTATTGCACAACTGATCCAAACTAATTGATACAATTAAACTTGGTTAAACTTTTTTTATTTTAAAGTATATTTTATATCTTACTTATTTTTTTTTATTCCCGCAGATACAGGAAATCCAACCAAAAAGAGAAATGGATTCAGAAAGTTGTGCATTTGCAACAATCAAAAAGGAGGACAAGAAACTAAACCATCCCAAAGAAGCTATTTTAGACAAAGAAATCCAACATTCATCTTGTTCTAAACAAGAATACTCTGACTCTTTATGTTTAGAACAACACCAGCGAATTCATACTGGAAAAAAATGTTTCCAATGTCCAACATGTCTAAAAGAATTTTTTAAGTCTTTTAATTTAAAAAAGCATCAGCTAATTCATACTGGTGGAAAACCTTTCAAATTACAAATACGTCTTAAAAATTTTTCTCAGTCTCGAATTTTAAAAAAACACCAACTAATTCATACAGGTGATAAACCTTTCAAATGTCAAATATGTTTAAAAGAATTTTCTCATTCTATAAATTTAAAAAAGCATCAGCTTATTCATACTGGTGAAAAACCTTTCAAATGTCAAATATGTCCTAAAGAATATTTTTATTCTCGAAATTTGAAAGAGCACCAACTAATTCATACAGGTGAAAAACCTTTCAAATGTCAAATATGTTTAAAAGAATTTTCTCATTCTCAAAATTTAAAAAAGCATCAGCTAATTCATACTGGTGAAAAACCTTTCAAATGTCAAATATGTCTAAAAGAATTTTCAAAGTCTTGTAAATTAAAAGAACATCAGAGAATTCATACAGGAAAACCTTTCAAATGTCTAATATGTTCTAAAGAATTTTC
>JADKLZ010007088.1:20991-40503 GCA_021533235.1 Biomphalaria straminea
AAAAACCCACCAGTTTATTCATACTGGTGAAAAACCTTTCAAATGTCAAATATGTTCTAAAGAATTTTCTCATTCTCAAAATTTAAAAAAGCATCAACTAATTCATACTGGTGAAAAATCTTTGAAATGTCAGATTTGTCCTAAAGAATATTTCCATCCTCAAAATTTAAAAGAACACCAGTTAATTCATACAGGTGAAAAACCTTTCAAATGTCAAATATGTTTAAAAGAATTTTCAAAGTCTTATTATTTAAAAAAACATATGAGAATTCATACTGGTGAAAAACCTTTTAAATGTCAAATATGTCTAAAAGAATTTTCTCACTCTCAAAATTTTAAAAAGCATCAGCGAGTTCATACTGGTGAAAAACCTTTCAAATGTCAAATATGTCTAAAAGAATTTTCTCAGTCTACAACTTTAAATCAGCATCAGCTAATTCATACTGGTGAAAAACCTTTCAAATGTCAAATATGTCCTAAAGAATTTTCTCAGTCTCATAATTTAAAAGAACACATGTTAATTCATACTGGTGAAAATCCTTTCAAATGTCAAATATGTCTTAAAGAATTTGCTCAGTCTCAAAATTTAAAAAAGCACCAGAGATTACATACTGGTGAAAAACCTTTCAAATGTCAAATATGTCTAAAGGAATTTTCTCAGGCTTGTTATTTAAAAGAACACCAGCTAATTCATACTGGTGAAAAAACTTTCAAATGTCAGATATGTCTAAAAGAATTTTTTCAATCCAAAAATTTAAAAGAACACCAGCTAATTCATACTAATGAAAAACCTTTCAAATGTGAGATTTGTCTAAAAGAATTTTCTCAGTCTAAATATTTAAAAAGGCATGAGCGAATTCATAGTGGTGAAAAACCTTTCCAATGTCAAGTATGTCTGAAAGAATTTCCTCAGTCTTATTATTTAAAAAAGCATCAGCGAATACATACTGATGAGAAATCCTGTCAAGGTTAAATCATTTAAATTGATCTTCTTTTTCTGATTGAATTAATCATTAATTGATTTATGCAGTTGCATGTCTATAAGAATTACAGGTGATACAATATGTCAAAAATGAATTTTCTAGATGTTTAGATTTAAAAAAATAGATGTCAGCAGTCATCAAGAGCAGGAAAATAGAATAATTGGCAACACAGTATAGTATAGTCAATTTTTTTTTTACTGCTTCAAATTTGTCATGCAGGGATGTCTGGCTTTGCCAGTAAATATTTTCTTACTGCAGTAGTTGTGTAGCAATGGTGCCCACTTATGAATTTTAAAAAAAAAGGTGTTGACTTTAAGGATAATTAAATATATAATATTTCTTATTTAGTTTCTTTTTTCTGTGTGTGAATGTTATTGTGTTGTTTCTTTTCTGGCAAATATAAATAACAATGCTCTGTTAACCTGTGCGATACTAAAAAATTTTTTTTAAAAAAAAGGTAATTTGGCGCTAATTATTGATTTTCACAGTTGTGTATTCATGCAAATTTATTAGCAGTGATTTTTTTGACTGATTTTGTGTGCAAAAGAATATTTTATAAAAAGTTATAAACATTTGCATTTCCATTAAAAAAATGTCAAATAATCCAAATTAATATTATCACCCATAAGAAAAAAACATCGTTACCCTGCAAGACAACCAAGATGCCTTTCTTATTCCTTATGCTGGGACACATTTGTACAAGTACTTTTCTTATTAGAGAATGGAATGGGTTGCCTAAAGCAGCCATAGTTTAAGTCGCTGATTAACATGCATGACTAGATGGATGTAATTTATTTCGTTTTTTAAATAACGTCTCTAATCTATAAGAAATGGCGGCAATCGCAGTTATAACTTGGCTGACATTAAATAACACGTTTGCTCTTAACAAGTCAAGATGGACACTTCTGCAATTCTATAGGACTGGTAGGCCTATAGGCTTGTTTAAGGAATGATGGTATCAAAGCCATACAAATGCACTCTACATATTTTAATTTGCCTAGGTGTTAATGCAAGTTACTTTGTGATCTTCTAGCTGGATATCAAGAGAGGGGCTGGGTCCATTCTTTTGTTCTCCAGCCAACTTTTCTTTGGATGAACCTTTCTTGGTGCTCCATCCACCTAACCTAGAATAAAACATTTTGATAGAGAGTCTTGCCTTACAACAATGATGCCCTGAAGAAACGTCGGCACAAAATATAGAAAATGACCTCTCTAAAAAACAAGGTTACAAAGACAGTTTGTGTGGACTTTTTAAGTACTTACTATGACGTAACTGAATTTTGAAGGAGGTTTAAAACAAACAAAAAAAATTTAGATTTAGCTGATATAGCGATAATTACATTAATCATGGAATAGTGTCTTGTACTTGAATGGCTGCTTTGTCGCCTGCACTGGAAAGTCGTGCGGAAGGTCTCGGGTCTATAGGCCTACCATGAAATATCAAGGAGCACACTGAAGAAGTTAAATTACTGACTGAAAGTAATTCATTGAATAGTGAATGTTAGCATGCAACAACCTTTCATTTAGTGGTCATCCCATAGTGAATGTTAGTTTAGCATGCAGCAACCTTTCATTTAGTGGTCATCGCATAGTGAATGTTAGTTTAGCATGCAGCAACCTTTCATTTAGTGGTCATCGCATAGTGAATGTTAGTTGAGCATGCAGCAACCGTTCATTTAGTGGTCATCGCATAGTGAATGTTAGTTGAGCATGCAGCAACCTTTCATTTAGTGGTCATCGCGAACCGGAGAGTATCGTCTAGGTAAAACAAGTAACAACGAGAATGTCTTAGCAGTAGGCTACATACATTCTAAAGCCCGTACCTCAATCCACAGATTCAGAATAATAGACACGTTGGGCAATGCAATTTCAGCAAAAATACTTAAGGAGATATAAATAAAATCCAGGTCTAAAACTATATTATTAAAACTATATGTATGCAAGGGAATAGCTTGGAATTTTCCATCGTTTGGGGCCCTAGGGCTTGACTTCGCTGGGTGCCCCTGCATTTTGCTTAATATTTAATTTTTAATGTAAAAAAAAAAAAACACTTATTGCTCCCCCCCTTTTTTTTTAAGAGGAGGTTCCTGGGGATTTTCAAATTCTCCTCCTACTTCTGCCATTCTGCCTCCAAGCAAATGTTTAATAAAAATAGATTTAGGTCAGAAAGATAGAGGCATATTTCTTATTCCATACGCTAAAACAAATTTCAAGTGCTCCTTCTTATCTGGTGCCATTAGAGAATGTAATAGGCTGCATGAATCAGCCAGGAAAACCTACCATTTAGCAGAGTTTAAGTCATTGATTAGCATGCATGACTAGATTGATACATGAAGTGCGTAGGATGTAATTATCTTCTTTTTTTTTATAGTAACGTCTGTATTTTGAAGATAAATCAGTTAAAAGTCTAGCCTACACATAGTGAATGAAGAAGAAATAAAATGGTTGTGTTGAGACAGTACACACCTAATACAAGAATCTGGTTCTAGATGTTGACACAAGTGACAGGAAGATCTAAACATCAAAAAGATTGTGTAAAAACAAAGCCAATTGAACGACTGAAAGAAAAGAACGGATGTTTCGGCTTCTCTTGTAATATAGATTGGTGCCATGAATAGAGAGAAAATAATAAGAATTGCCTTGAGCCAGAAGATGAATGATGAATGCAGTAGTTCCTTAAGGCTACATATCTCTCTATTGCATTTTACGTCTCGTGAGACGATCTTTTCCCTTTGCAACTTCTTGTGTGGCTAAAGAGGCCAATACTTGATACAAAGCTGCGGTTGCAGGTTGGGCATATAAAATCATCAGGCGTAGCTGCATTTTCAGCCTTCTTTCTGCTTCTGTTGTGTATGGCATCTGCAATCCGAGACCCTTCTCTTATACTCTCTTTCCATGTGGATCTATCCAGTGCTACTTTTTTCCCAGCTGCTAGTGTCGATTTTAAATAGCTTCATGTCGCGTTTGCACACATCTGTATACCGTAAAAGTGGGCGACCAGCGGCTCTCCTGCCTTCAATAAGATCGCCATACAGAATATCTTGTGGTAGTCTACCTACTGGCATTCTGCGAACGTGGCCGAGCCAGCTAGGGCGTCTGCTGCTGATAACAGAGCGGATGTCCTGGCTCCGTGCTCTTTGTAGCACTTCCTCATTTCTTATCTTATCTTGCCACCTTATTTTAAAGCCAGAAGATTAATGATGAATGCAGTATTTCCTAAAGGCTACGCACATATGATAGAAGATCATTGTTGTTTCATTTTGGTGAAATGCCCAACCGTTTTTACTTGTTTAGAGGTCATCAATCGGCCATGAAGCACTTTCGACGCTTGGATTGAGCAACAAAAATTCGGTATATGAAATCTGTATGAATATATTTAAGAAGCTTAAGGAACGCTAATAGATCTACTTTGGAAATTGAGCTATCCGAATTTATATTTGTTCTTGATACAGTAAGTTTTTTAATTCACTGCACATTTTTAAATCTCAATTTATTATTTCATTTGGGGGCACCCATTTCACTTCGCCTAGGGTCTCCAGTTACCAAAAGCCGGCCCTAATGTAAATATCCTTTTCCTTTGCTATCAATGCTTGGTGAGTTGCTTCTGTATTCGTGTTATCATAGCAACCAGTTATTTGAATACTTGAAACTAGACTGTAATTGACATGGTTACGTGTTTCGTCCTTGAGAATAACCACTTCACATGCAATTGTGTCCGTCCTGACACAGACTTCACAATTTGAAACTTAACTCAATGACTGTCTCAGAACATTACCGGAAACGAGTACATGACATGTATTTCAGGGAAACATTTAAGTCACAGGAAGTTGTGTCAAGACCACGGGAACATTTTTGACCAATCTGCTCTTTTTATTACAAAGTTAAACTATTCTTAGCAGAATTCGAGTAGCTAGTTTTTTAGACTGGAAAGTATGAATAGACAACTTTAGTTCAGTTGTCCCAGTTCAAGGCCCGCGGGCGATATCCGACCCATATATATAGCTCCTCCTTCGTGGTCGAAGATGAGCACATTTCTCATTTCCTATGGACTCGAAGAAATCGGCAAGGGAAGAAAAAAAGTATTAAATGACCAGTGACACTAATGTGATCCCCCGATCTGAAAACTATTAGGCAACACTTATTTAGTCAAACTATGATAACTATTGGGCAACACTTATTTAGTCAAACTATGACAAACCATTAGGCAACACTTATTTAGTCAAACTATGATAACTATCGTATGGGTTCGGGTCTTTTGGGATCAGATACACTTCAAAATAACCCATAGCTATTAAAAGATTACAGCAACGAGTCTCAAAACAGTGGCGGGCTTTGTGGTGGCGAATGGGACAATCGCTCCCGCCTGAGGGGACCCTGCGATAGCACAAATTATTATTATCTAGTTTGTTGATGTTTCATGATACATGTTGCTGAATCATTTGTTACATCGAT
The DNA here is from genome assembly GCA_021533235.1 of Biomphalaria straminea. Classification (NCBI taxonomy): domain Eukaryota; kingdom Metazoa; phylum Mollusca; class Gastropoda; family Planorbidae; genus Biomphalaria; species Biomphalaria straminea. The sequence continues at coordinate 26,427 of JADKLZ010007088.1, forward strand.
TAAAGGCCATTCAATCAATATTAGAGGACTGGGAACAAACTCTTACGTGTACAACACTGAGTAGGCCCTCGTGTATGAATGGCTTGTTTGGTGTCTAGGGGATGATTATTTTGAATTTACAACACACTAGGCCATCAGAGATATATCGGATAAGTCGGGGATAAGCAGGCACGCTACAAAACAAACAATGGAGAAAAGTACATAAACTTAAAGATTTGATGGGTGTTTATTTTTAAAAATATACATAGAAGAATAAGGAGGGACGATTGCATCTATCTTTTAGTAATACTGTATCATCATTCTTTGCTCTTCATGAGTGAGTATATGTCACTTTGCCTCTAAACTTATCTAATTGTCCTATCAATGTAGTAGCTGGCTGTGCTCCTGGGTGAGGGTCTTGCAGCTGGAGGTGGCGCTTTAGGTCCTGTGGTCTGTTGTGGGCACAGTAGGGCGGGTGGCCGAGTAACGTACGTGGGCACGAAGTGCGCTGCGGGCAGAGCTGATCGGCCGTGGGCAGCGTTATTAACAGAATACGTCCAGTAAATTGCGATGAGTTAGCGTGGTTATGAAGTCTCGCATAGACACGAGTTCTCGGGAACGTAGCGCCAAGTAGGCAATCTAATAGGCACGTAATACTAAATAGACAGACACCAGAGTAGTAATATAGTTATAAAATAGTTGAGGGTAAAAGAAGACAGACTACAAAGAAACGAGAGAGAGAGAGAGAGCACGAGAAAATAAAGACATAATGAATCAATTATTATTACGTTTAAAATTTCTCTCAAATTGACAACTGGTTTCATTCATAGGCAATGAAAGGTGTGCATGTCTGAACACGTAGACACTATCGAGGCATAGTTCTACTAAGAAAAGGTCACTCGAAAGTTTTCTATACAAATGTACGTATGTCCTGGCTTGGATGTTGTTTGTTGTCTAACTCTAACACTACTCCACTTAAAGCGAGTTTGAAAATATCCAAGGGACATCACAATTAACAATAATATACTTAATCGAGACACTGGAAGAATTCAGCTGGTATTTATTTATAGATGGAGATGATAGTCTTGTCTCTCTTTTCGTCTCTTCCTCTCTTCTTATTTCTCTAAACCCTACCCACCTTATTCTCCTATCATGTGCCCGTATTCTGCAACGCCATTCGTCTGTCTGACTACGTGACAACGTTTACCTTCGTTAAAAACAATGCACAATTCAATATCTATATATATAATTCTCAAAGTCGACAAGTTTAAAAGCTCAAACAACAAGTAAGCAACAACAAGTAAATAGGGAAGATCCCATATGACGCAGCATGGTGTGAATGGAAAACGGTGTAACCAAATCCGCACTACTTTGTGAATGAAAGCGGTGTATATAATTCTCTTCTTCTCAATTTTTTTCATAATATTAAAAGTATTTCCAGATTATTGTGTCGTAAGACTATTGAAACTAGAACGACAATACACAGATATAGTCTACTCTCAGGTTTGACTTTAGATATACTTTCATTAATATCACAAATTACGCACATTCTTTCATTAGACATGATTACGAAAGGTAACTCGTCTTTCTATTCCTAGATCTAGATCTAGATCTAAAAATCGAATTCAAATCTAAGATTATAGAACTTCTCTTCGCAAAGATAGTTTTATGCTTTAGAACATGAACATACTAATTATAGTCCATTCTTTTAATATTTTAATCAAATTAACATTCAAATTTGTTTCTCTAAAGCATTGTTACATGAGTGCAACTCTATTCTTAATATCGAGTAAATTAAGGTCAATTAACTATTTGTAGCTCCATTCATACATTTTTTTATTCATGAATTCACGCATTCGCTTTACTTATAACAAGTAAATGGCGCAGCATGGTGTGAATGGAAAATAGTCCATCCAAATCCGCACTATTTTCATTCACAAAATAGCATAGCATAGCCTGCTATTTTGTGAATGAAAGTGGTGTATATAATTCTCTTCTTCTCAAAGTTCAAAAGTTCAAGCGATAACGACAATCCTTTACTTTTACTTTACAAAAGATTTTAATAATTTTCGAAGATTTCCAGGACTTTTTCGTATTTAATATCATTTCAGCAGGGGCGTAGCTAGGGATTCGGGGGCCCGGGGGATCGACCTCTTTGGGGGGCCCCTTGCATTTTGACATTCGACATATGACATGACATAATGTACGAACAAAAAATATATGAGTCCAAGATCAAATTGGTTCAGTATATCAGTAAACTTTAAAAAAAAATCAATAATAATAACAATAATACCGTTGTTTATTAGCTAAATAATGCACAAGGGACAAATCCCAATTCATATCGATTTATGTCGTGCATTCAGTGCAGCAAAGACATCTATAACATCATCTACATCGATACTTTCTAGTATTTGTGACTTCACTGACATTAAAGCCATGATCAGCCTTTCTTGCGTCATTGGGCTTCTGGGATATTTTTGATGAAATTGAGCTTTGAGAATGACGCAATGGAAGTGGCCTGAGTTAGCGGTATTTGGAGGAGGTTGCAAGGTTTGAGCACACAAAATTACCATATGAAGCCTGTTTCCGCAATATGTCTATTGTGGATTGTATTACTGGTTTGTTGATCAAAACTGCTCGTACATCAATGAAATCATTGAACAAGCGATTTGCCATTTATTTCGTCATACAAACAGGAAAAAGTAACACAGCTTGTCATACGCGTGTCATCATCCAACAGGTGTCTTGGTTCAAGAAGAAACCCAAAGTTATCCATTTTTTTCCCAGCCTTTATAATCTGTCCTTCATTCTCCATATGAAATATGTCCATCACTTCTGTCGCAAGCAACACGTTTGAATTGCAGTTCTATTGACAGTCCTTCATTAAGTCTAATGAATTTTTTGCTTTCTTTTGGTTGGTTTGATTACATGGAATCCATAGTATTCACTACCTTCTTTTGCTTTTTCGTTGGATTGGGTGATCAGCTTCGTCCGTTTCTCATCATTTTGCAGAAAGCATAAATGGGTTTCAATTTATTTATTGTTTATGTTTTGTGCGAAAGCAAAAGGATTGAAGTTATACAGCGGTGTGAAGGATCCAAATCTTGCTATGCTCGAGTATAGAAATACTCCGATAAGCATCACAACTGCTCATGAGTAGAAGACTCAGGGACATCATTCCAACTGATCCCAAACTATTGAAACCATAGGTAACTGAAAATGCAGAGACATTACTCAACGAACGACAGATGAAAAGCAAAGTGAAATACGATGCAATAAGCAAGACTACCTAAAGATTACTCTGTCGGAGAGAAAGTGATGTTTCGTCTATGACAAGCATGGCAGAAAGCAGTTGTCATAAAAAAAAACATTCCTCACCCAGGAACAAAAAACACCCGTTGACACTATTTGCCAATCAAATATATTAATTTATGTATAAAAAAACAAATTTTGGACACCCGTTTGGGGGCCCGGGGGGGATTGTCAAAAGCTCCCCCTCCTCCCCCCCCCTTAGCTACGCCACTGCATTTCAGGAGATTTTCATGGGCTCCTGGTAAATCAAGAGGCCGCGGGAAATCTGTTATATGTTATAAAATGGTTTAATTTAATAATTTATACACCTAAAAATTAGCACGGGTCCAAAGAAAGTGCGGGACCCACTGCGGTCGCATATGTTGCAGTGCCTAAGGCCTGCCCTGCAAAATTGCGGAGTATGCTATGCCGCCGGTCGACTAGTATATATATTTACAAAACTAACTGTTGTACTTAATAATGAGAACACCATGTTACATTCAAATCTTTATTTGACTGAATGATAAACTACACACATAGTAGAGATCACAACATGAAATAAGGTCAGTACACAGGCTAAAAAATGTAAACAAATACTAAGGGGCAGGGCCGGTCTTAGGCCAATGCAGCCTATGCGGTCGCAGTGGGCCCCGCGCTTCCATAGGCCCCGCGCTAATTCAAGGTGTAATTATTAAATTGCAAAATATATACGAAAAATTCCTGGAAATCTCCTGAATTTATTAAAATCTCCTGGAAACTCTTTAAAATCTCATCTACAGAAAAATAGACAAATTGTCATTTGTGGTCGTTATTAATTGCGGAAACGCCAATCATACGCGCGATAAAAGTTTTCATGTAATAAAATGTAATAATCGGGCGAATTTTTACCACAATCGGAAGTTCCAATACTTAATTTACTTTTAAAGTCACTGGCATATAAATATGCAATTGTTTACAAGGTTTGTAAAGTACAGGTCGCAATTTGTAACTTAGTTAAGAATGAGTACAATTCAAAGTTAATTTTTTTTTCTTAAACAATATCTTTATTTTCACTGATTATCCTTATTCCCACACAAACTAGGCCCCGCGCGATCAGTTTCGCATGGGGCCCCGCAACTGCTAGGACCGGCCCTGCTAAGGGGTGACAATCAAAAAAAGCTAATGGACCTCATTCAACAATCGTAAACAAACAACACTTAACCACGTGGAGCTCTATCTCTTTTATATAATTTACCATCTAATTTTTAATACACGATGGCAGTCACGTGACAGTTTTTTCACGTTGTTTTATCATGCTCACGTGACTAAGCAAAGTGAAATATGATGCAAAAGCAAGACTGTCTAAAGATTACTCTGTCGGAGACAAAGTGAGAGTCCGTCTAGGACAAACACGGCAGAGGGTGGTTATCATTAAAAAAAAATCCTCACCCAAATCTTACATCATAAACAAACGATGGGAAAACATACAGAAGGAATCAACGCTTTTTGAACAAGAGTTTCGATGAAGATATCTCTGCGTACTATGATACCGATGAAGGCAAAGGCTTCTGCCTATGTGTTTTTTACCCAATAGGCTATGGCCACGGGAGTAATTTTTAAACTTTTTTAAGTTTGAAAGAATTTTCTTTATGCAGAACAATTACAATACAGTATAGGCCAGATGACCTTTACATAATCTGCCCTATAAATTGCAAGTTCTGAGCGGCAAACTTTACTTATTTTACTATACCTTCACATGTCTCTTAGTTTCTGTTCGACCGTTGTGGCACCACATGGGATCTGTTGTCCGTTGTACTCCATTCCTCTCCATCTTTTGACATGGATTGAACCTCTTTCAATGTTATTTGATCCATTATTTATACTTATATAATCATATATATATGACCATATCTGTGAATACTGAAGAATTTATTTCGCTATGTTGATATCAACATATATAAATATCTGCAGCCTCTTCCCACCTGGTGTCCACTGTTCTGAGGTCCTCCATGAAGGTATGACGCCAAGTTATACGAGGACGTCCCTGTTTGCGTTTTCCTCGTATTGGCCTCCATGTCATCGCAATTCTTGGTATGCGTAGTTCACATAACTTAACAATTAAAATATGAAAAAAATATTTCTGAAATAAATTCTACAACCGTTTGCATATTCTGTTAAATATGTGGTAAATGATCGTCTCCCCTATAAAGAGTACGCAGGAATTAGATACTAAGATAGTTTATACTCTAATTTGAAATAAAAAAAAAAAAAAAAAAAAACCTGTTTCAAAATACATATCATAACATTATTGTCTTAAATTAGGTCTACTTTGTAATATGGTTTTTCTCTTTAAAAACTGCTTGCATAGGTAATTTTTAAAAATTAGATTTTGAGCTTTTAGAAAATAAAAAAGTAGCCGTTGCATCAGAACTTTGAATGATTAAAATTATTGTGATGTCCTATTTTCATTTTCTTTTCTAGTTTCTGAAATCTAAACGTGACGGACGGTCAGACGGACAGAATTTCCACTCAAAACTAATAGTGTCTTTTCCCCTTTCGGGGACCGCTATAAAAGGAGTGTTCAAAATACGAAAAGCTAGAGTTTACTGAGGTCTATGCTGAGGCTGACCGCATACAAAGACATAAACGATGGTGTGTTTCTCCATACAAGATCCACTGGAAAACTATTCAATGTTTCAAGGCTGAGGGCTAAAACCAAGGTCAGGAGGTTGCTCATCAGGGAACTCCTGTATGCTGATGATGCAGCTATTGTGGCTGATTCTGATACCCAGCTACAGTCCCTAGTTGACAAACTATCTGCTGCCTGGCAGAAGTTCGGCTTAAACATCAGTCAGAGCAAGACTAAGATACTTGTACAAAACACAAATGCTGCACCTCAAATACGCATTAATGGCCAACCACTAGAGATTGTAGACCACTTTTGTTACCTTGGCTCCATCATCTTATCTTATATAATACAGACGTTACTTCAAAAAAGAAGATGATTACGTCCTACGCGTCATGCATTCAGTCTTGCATATTTTCCAGTGACTTAAATTCTGCCAAGTCATTGGTTTTCCTGGCTAGCTCAGGCAAACCATTCCATGCTCTAATGGCACTAGGGAAGGAAGAGCATTTGTACAGATTTGTCCTAGCATATGGGACGAGGAATGTGCCTTTATCTTTGTGTCTTTCTGAGTATTTTATTAAGTTTTGTTTTTGTATTTGGAGATTATGGTTCAGTGTTTTATGTATGATTGCTACTTTACTCTTAAGTCTTCTATCCTGAAGGCTTTCTAAATTTAGTGATTTTACTAAAGGTGTTACTCTAGTGAAATGTGAATATTCGTTTGTTATGAATCTCGCTGCTCTATTTTGTGTCTGTTCCAGTTTCTTAATGTTTTCCTGAGTTGAGGGGTCCCAAACAGAGGATGCATATTCTATTATTGGCCTAACCAAGGTTAAATAGCATTTAAGTTTTATGTTCTTAATTGATTTATAGAAATTTCTTTTAATAAACCCAAATGCTTTGTTTGATTTTTTATAGTTTCATCATATCCAACAACACTCTACTGAATAATGACATTAACAACAGGATAGCCAAGGCAATGGCCATCATGTCACGGTTGCAGAAAAGAGTCTGGGACAACATATTGCTGACTAACAGCACTAAAGCTCTAGTCTACCGGACCTGTGTATTGAGCACGGTACCTTGCTATACGGAAGTGAAACGTTGTCAACCTACTCATGGCAGGAAAAAAAGCTGAATGTCTTCCACCTCCGATGCCTTAGGAGGATCTTTAAAATAAGGTGGCAAGATAAGATAACCAATGAGGAAGTGCTACGAGGAGCAAGCTGCTAGGACATCCGCTCTGTTATCAGCAGCAGACGCCTTGGCTGGCTTGGCCACGTTCGTAGAATGCCAGTAGGTCGACTCCCACAGGATATTCTGTATGGTGATCTAATAGAAGGCAGAAGAGCTGCTGGTCGCCCACTCTTAAATTATACAGATGTATGCAAACGGGACATGAAGCTCTTTAAGATCGACACCAGCAACTGCGAAAAGGTGGCACTGGATAGATCTACATGGAGAGAGAGCATAAAGGAGGGTTCTTTGATTGCAGATGCCATACACAACAGAAGCAGAAAGAAGGGTGAAAATGCAACGGCGCGTGGTGACTACATATGCCCAACCTGCGATCGCAGCTGTGTATCAAAGATCGGCATCTTTAGTCACACAAGAGCTTGCAAGGGGATAGGATCGTCTCTCGAGACGTAAAATGCCACAGACATGCTGAGGCCCTAGAGGGCCTAGACGAAAAAAAAAAGTGCGGAAGTAAAAATGAAAGATAATTTAGTGATCGCTTTTTCTGTTCTTTTTTTTTTTTTACTCTGGCTGCTCTTGGACTTGGAAATGTATATATATGTTATCGACTACTTTAGACAATGACCTATTTAATGCATATCTATAAATAATATAGATATAGATAAAATCTATACGGCTTATCTTATATAATACCGGTACATAGAATGATAGATCTAGATGTATATATATTCTAGATCTACGTCCAAAATCTATAAATTTAATGTAATAAATGCTTAAAACAATAAGTTTTGAAGTAACGTCTGTATCATAAAAGTATTATAAGATAAGACAAGAAAAAGGCTTGAAACTTGGCTTGGGAAATTTCTGATTCAGTTCAGCTCAGTGATTGATGACTTGGACTTGACTTTAACTTTTACTTTATGATTTATGATACTTTATGATTATCATCTTATGACTTAGATCTAGATCTAGACGTTTTAGAATGACTTAGATCTAGATTAGAATTGATTAGATCTATGAGTCATAGTTAAAGTATGAGTATGATGCTAATTTATTAATTAGTATTACTAGTAGACTAGAACTAGATCTAGATCTAGATCTATATTGCGGAATAGTAAGGCTAGTACTACTAGTAGATCAAGATGATTAGATGGTTAGTTAGTATCCGTTGGTGACTTGGTCTTCTCAGTCTTCACATTTTTTTAATTTAAATGACCAAATGTTAAAGAGTAGATCTAAGTATATAGATTCTATAGTCTATATATAGTTTCAGGTGAATTCATAGTTTCTAGATTCTAAATTTGACAATAGAAAATTGATAGATTCTGATAGATTATAGAATCTGATACTGATAGATAGTTTACATGCATTATTATTCTACAATGATTCTACATAGTTATAGTTATATAATAGTAATAGTATAGAATCTAGATCTATACCGGTACTTTATTAAATATTATTCTTTATTAAATATTTTCAGAATATTAATGAGTAATGTGTTACATTGTGTAGAATATTTTATATATGCCTTGGGAGTGTAGTCAATGTATCAGGTGGGATAGATGACATTAAACTATAAACGTCCTACAAATCTAGCGTTTCCGTCCGACATTTAAACAGCTAAAACCAACCTGGAAATCTCCTCAATCTCAAACAAGAATAAAATTTAATAAGAATCTTTAACTCTAAGGTTAAGGCTGTCCTACTGTACTGTTCTGAAACATGGAGAACAACTGAAGCGACAACAAAAAAAGTACAGTCCTTCATCAATAGACGCCTGAGAAATATCCTCTATATATAATGAATACACACTACGGCAAAGTAGAAAACACCAAACTGTGGGATATGAGTGGGCAAAAAAATGTAGAGTTGCAGATCTTAGAGAGGAATTGGAGATGGATTGGTCACACCCTTAGAAAAGAGATACCAACAACAGAGCTAGGCATGCCTTAGAGTGGAACTCCCAGGGAACAAGACGTAGAGGAAGACCAAATAGAGCATGGTGATGCAATGTACTAGAGGAAGCCGTGATGACTAAAAAGAGCTCGGAAGCCATAAAAAAAACTAGCAAGAGACTTTGGAGAGTGGCATGTTTTTTGCTGAGGCCCTAAATGTGCTACGAGGAACCCAAAAGAATGATGATGATGAATGTGTAGAATAAGAGCACTTTTGACTCAGGACCAGACACAACAAAATGAGAAAACATTTGTACCGTAAGCTCAAATTTGAATCCAGTGAAATCTGCCCATTTGGAGTGTCATCAGAGAATGCTGACAATGTCCTTCAAAACTCTTTCTCTGTACCATTAGGCCTGTACAAGACACTGGAAATTTATCAGAAGCAACTGTTTCCCACACTGACTACAACACACAATTTTTTACTTATATTTATTTATTTTTATTTGCTTTTTCAAAAACTTATTAAAACAAATGCGTATTTCAAATTAGCTTTATTTAAATATTTTTTCTTTCACACCAGGACAATAAGATTAATGTGTAGACATTGAGATCCCCTCAAAGTTCCATGATGACTGATACAAGTCATGATGCTACTCTTGCTCTGAGCTATGCATTAAAACAAATGAAAGATGAAATGGATGAAACAGATTTGTTTCCACAGCAATGTGAAGAACAAGACTTTAAGGTATCAAACATAAAAATAGAGAAGTTTGAAGAAGAAAAATCAGCCCTGAGTAGGCAGCAATCAGAAAGTTGTCCCTGCGCTCAAACCTCAGATTCAAACTCTGGACATCAGGTATTTTATTATTACCTTTTGTTTCATTTAAGAATTCATCCTGTGTACCAAACTATTATGATCTTGTAAACCAGTGGTTCTCAGTCTGCCATCCCCCAATACAATTTCCCTCTAGGTTGCCACCCCCAACTAAAAAAAGTTGTTTTGATTATATGCCTATTTAAATGTGATTTAGCTTGTGTTATAAAATCTTTATCAAAATGTAAATAACTGATATTAGTGATATCCATGATGTTAATTCCATTGTTACAGTCTGAAAATAACAAATATACTTTATTTAGTTTTAAAATAAATTTGTGCTTAAATTACAAAAAAAGTATATCTTTTATGACTTTCATTTAATAATTTTTTTTTAAGTTGCTTTATAATATTCATGTAACCATGTAGCATAAATATCTGACAGTTTCAAAAGTATTGCCAAGCATGGAAAACATAGTCTTCGATTCAATAAACTACTTTGCTACAAGATTTTAGGGACTGTATTTTCAAACACGCCACAATAAGTGCGAAGGTTGAACTTGTTTTTATTTCATAACATTAAGAATTCACATCTACTGTATCAAGTTTATTTCTGTATTTAGACTTGATAACAAACAGACAGAAAGCACATGTTTCTCAAAGATATTTTGAAATAAATCAAAATTACTGCTAACAAATGTTTCAGAATTGTGTAACAGGCATTGTAGAAAAATTATATCGAGCTGCATTAATGTAGTGGCAGTGTTTCTGCTGCTTATATTTGTCAATGAATTATACAGTGAGTTAAGATGGATTCTTCTGGCGACTCATTCTGTACCAAACATCGAAATCCATTATGACATCCAAGCATAGTTAGCTAGAGCACTATCATCACAAATATTTTCCCCAAGAGGTCATTTACTTTCCAAAAAAGAAACCAACTTTGTCAGTTACATCACGTGCTGTAGAAATAGTTACAAGAGGTTTGCATTAAAACTAATCTTTAAACTCGCCATAATTTACAATGTCTGTGGATTCATCAGACTGAATGCTAATAATGTAAAAGGAGCAGACATCATTTCCTGAATTCGATTGTTAATTTCAAAAGACATTTGAACTGTTTTCCTGTGGACGATGTCAATAGAAATGGAAATTGCACTAGATTTATTAACGTATTCGTCTCCAATCAGAACTTAAGCAATGTATGGCCGCTGACAATAACTCCTTGTTAATGGTGTGAATGAATAAGAAGCTTCTAGTGCTGCTATGTTTTAATTATAGCACTTGGCCATTTGATTAAAGTCTTGATTTATTGACTTCACCAACTTTCAAAACTAGAACACTGAATGTCCTTATCGGCAAAGCTTGGACCTTTTTTTAGCTACATACCTTCAGCAGATAGAACTTCATTACAAATGACTCATCAGGTCATTTCAATTCCTGCTTTAACTATTGAAATTAAACATTCGCTAAAAGTTGTCAATTTGTTTTCTTAACGTTCCTCTATCCCTGTTCATGGGTTGTTCCATAATGATTTAATTCCTTCAATAACATGGACTATAATTTGATGGCATATTATTAAATAAATTTTATTCACGATGTTATTAAATCCTTACCACAGATTGTTTTTTTAATTTTTTGATCCCGCAATTGTGTTATGACACATTTAATGGACAATAATTTCCATAGTTGAACAACTTTATTCTGCAACAGCAAAATGTGGTCTGCAAGATCTATTTTCAAAAGAAAATTGTAAAAAAAAACCAAAGAAGATACTACTAATGAAAAAACATATTATTAAAATAATAATGTAATCTGAGCATTCTCTCTTTCTTCTAGTACTGTAAATATTAATCAATTATTGCACAGATTTCCTTTTTGCAACACCTTAGAAATGATAAAAAAAAACAACTTCCAATGAAAAATAGCACCACCACCGCACCACCACCAAAAAAATTTCTGATGGTAGTAGGCAACCCCTTGGAAATGGTCAGGGAACCACAGGTTGAGAACCCCTGTTGTAAACTATGTAGCAGTACCCACAGAAAATGGCATCTGTTTTAAAATGTATACTTTCTTTATATATTCTCTAAATTGCAACTTTTAAAGTGAATATTTATTGTCTAGCTTACCTAAGGTAATGAACACTGTTTAGATTCTCAACTCCAGTCACAATTCAGACTAGCAAAACTTGCCCTTAAGGAGTGTCATTAGAGAAAAATGATGCTTTTCAAAGCTTGATACTTGATCAAAGTTAAAAGACATTGGGCCTAGGACATCCATTAAAGGACACATTGTTTGAACTGTTTAATCTGTAATCTGTAAACTAATACACAGTTCATCAAAGAAATAGGCATTTAAAAATGTCCTGATTATTCATCATCATGCACATTTTCCCATGGAAATGGATAACCAGCACAAAAAGAATATCATTGCAAAGACGCATTCGTAATCAAAATGGATTCTACACTTTTAAGAACAAGAAAAAACTGTTCAGATTTGTGGAAAATAGAGTACATTCTGAACAATGCCTAGGCAAAGTAGAAAGTTCTATCCAATGCTGGATTTTCAACTTTGTTGTTAATATATATACACATTTTTGTTATAATTTCTCATTTTTTATAAATGTTAAAATTTTGTCTCACAGGAAGGTACTGTAAAGCAAGAAATAGAAATGGATGATTTTACTACTAGTAATAAGCCATGCACCTTTGCTCTACAACTACAGGATGTGTCAATGAAGGCAGACAACAGTCTTTATCCTGTATCTATCATAATGCCTGGACATGTCACCGAAGTGTCTGTGAGTCAGGTAAATATTAACTTCCTACAAACAAGAAAAAAAAAATCCTTACTTATCGCTAATTTTACACAAGTCAAGTGCCCCTTGCAAACCTTGCAATCTATAGTGCAGATAATGTAATGGTCATCTGTTTCTATGTCCAGCACAAGGACCTATCACCTTTACTATCCTGAACTAATGATAAGTGTCTATTAGAGTAGGGTGGACACAATGGTTTTCAAAGTCTTCACCAAAATTCAGACGCAGGACACCTCATGAAGTCAAGCATTGGACTGCTCACTATGCCCCCATCTAAAAGTAAAGAATACAAAATGGATGGCCAGTTTGATGATCAAACCAACAATATTCAGGTTTATTACCATGACAATTTATCTGCCATACTATTATGGGCAAAATATATTCTTAGATATGTTCAAGGAGAATAACTAGAACATATTTTCATGTTACTCCAAGATAGTCTAAATATTTTACTGGATTTCATGTTGTCTCATTATACACTAAAAAAAAACACAATGGCTGCTTCAATCTAAGACCAAATGTTCATATACCCCCTATTCCTCAGATTTCCTGCTCATCTACATTATTATTACATGTAAGCACCTGTTTTACATATTAAAAATTAGACATGATTCTAGATGATTGCTAAATAATTCAATTAGTGCAACATCTCATTGTTTCATTTGAGGATTCATATTATTATTGTTCACTATACAATGTTACAGTAACAGAACACAGCTGGCTAAAGAACAAAACTGTTGTCATTTAATGGGGTACAACTTTTATGTGTTAATATGTAAAAAAATTATGATGGTCTTAGGGGACCACTTGCTTTTTGTTATTTGACTCCCATAGGGGTTGCGACTTGCAGGTTGAGAACTGCTGCTATAATGGGATATATTTCTTCATTAGTCGATCGGCAGTGTAGTATATGCCGCTATTTTGCAGGGCCAAACTTAGGCCACTGTAACCTCACTTTAATAGGACCCGCGCTAATTTTAGGTGTAACTTATAACAGATTTCCCACGGCCATCTATCGATTTAACAGGAGGTCCTGGAAATCTCCAGAACTGGCAAAATATATGAAAAAGTCCTGGAAATATCTGGAAATTATTCAAATCTTTTTAAAACTCCACAAACCTCCTGAAATATATAGACGAAAATTGTCATTTATTTTTGCCTCTTAAATTACCTCTGTCTGAGTTGCAAAAATTAAAGAGTGATCTTTCCATTGTGTCCAAACTCTGAGCGTGTTCTGTCACCTTAATAGTTACTACAGAGTAGATTACTTCCCCCCCCCCTTTTTTTTTTTTTTGGGTGGGGTAGAAATAAAAAAAAAAGTGATATTTCAACGTTCTCTGCTATTTTGTGACGTGTTCTCCCCCCCTCTTGTTTTCTTGTGGACTATCCGCAAAGTGATCTTTCCTTTACTTCTTGCTACTCGACAAAACTCTTGAGGGAAGAAGAGAATTATATATATATATATATAT
>JADKLZ010007263.1:0-14147 GCA_021533235.1 Biomphalaria straminea
CTCAGAGACAAAACTGCGGAGAATGCTGCTTGAATGACGTAATAACTCTCTCTCTCTCTCTCTCATCCTTCACAGGACCAATGTACATTGACTTAATCCTGTGTACTCCCAGGGGAGCATAGGGCCGCAACCACACCTCTCCACCGAGCTCGGTTCTGAGCAGCTTTCTTCATCTGCTCCCATGTCATTCCAGTACCCTCAGCTTCACTGATGACTGACCTCTTCCAGGTTTGTTTGGGTCTGCCCACTTTCCTCTTTCCTTGTGGATTCCAGTCAAGAGCCTGCCTTGCAACATTGGTAGCTGGTTTCCGCAGGGTGTGTCCTATCCAGCTCCATTTTCGTTTGGTAATGTCTTGTGCTATGGGCTTTTGTCTCGTTTTTTTCCACAAATCGGTAGTGACTCTCCAAGTTTCTGAACCGTAAAGGAGAACAGACTTGACGTTAGTATTATAGATTCTTATCTTGTTATGTAGAGATATTGTCTTGGAGCGCCAGATTGTTTGAAGAGTTGAGAAGGCAAACCTAGCTTTATCTATTCGAATCAGTATATCATCATCAGCTCCACCGTCTTTGCTAACTCTGCTTCCGAGATAGGTGAAGTGGTCTGTATCAAGGATGTTTTCTCCCTGTAGTATGATTGGTTTATCTTGTCTATTGTTGATCCTCATGACTTCTGTCTTCTTTTTATTGATGAGAAGTCCAGTCTTTTTTGCTATTTCTGAGAGTCTGGTGAGTTTGGACTGAGCATTTTGTTGCGTATGGGAGAGGAGGCAGATGTCATCGTGGAAATCCAGGTCTTCTAAATGCTGTGTTAGTGACCACTGTATGCCGCTTTTATTATTTAAGACTGTCTGCCTCATGACTCAATCAATCACCAGTAAAAATATCAAGGGCGAGAGCATACATCCCTGCCTTACTTCTGTTTTTACTTGAAAAGGGTTCGTCAGCTTACCTTTGTGTATTACTTGACAAGATGAGTCATCGTATAACTATTTAATGATATTGGTGAATTTTGTTGGGATTCCGTAGTGATTCATCAGTCTCCAGATTATGTCTCTGTCAATACTGTCAAAGGCTTTCTCAAAATCAACAAAGGTCATGTACAGAGGAGATTGCCACTCGATGGATTGTTCTATGATAATACGTAGTGTAGCAATGTGTTCAGTGCATGATTTCTCCTTACGGAATCCAGCCTGTTCTGGTCTTAGTCTTTTGTCTAGAGCATCTTTCAGGCGTTCTAATATTATCCTAGTTAAGACCTTGCTAAGGGTTGACAGTAATATGATTCCTCGCCAGTTGTTGCATTGGGTAAGGTCACCTTTTTTTGGATAGTTTAATTACATAACCCAGTTTCCAGATTTTTGGGACCTGTTCTAGTTCCCAAATCTTGCATAGCAGTGGGTGCCGCATTTCAGCTGATATTTTGGGGTCTGCTTTTAGTGCCTCTATTTATGAATGCATGTAAACATTTTCTTGGACTAGTAGGGATAGCCTTAATATAGCTTTTGTCATGCATAAGACGTAACGGCCCTAATGGCTAGCAAGTGGAGCAACCACAACAGCCTTAGTGGGCCCCTCGACGGTAGATTTCCTTGTCACCTTCGGCTTTGCAATCGAGATTAGATCTCAATAACTAGGACACATATTTTGGAAGCCTTCCTGGCAACTATATGATACAAATTGATTACCACTGGTTGACCCACAGCGTAGTTTATGCCGCTATTTAGAAGGACCGCATTGGCCACTGAAACCTATGCGACCCCAATGGGCCCCCGCACTTTAATAAAACCCGCGCTAATTCTATGTGTAAATTTTTTTTAGCCATTTTATAACTTATAACAGAGTGCTCACTGCCTCCTGATTACCATGCAGGGTGCTTATTATTATCTAGTTTGTTTATTTTTCATGAAAAATGTTTTCGAACCATTAGATACGTTTATTAACCTTAAAAGGCGAAATCTTTCAAGCAGAACAATTGCAATACACTAATACAGTATGTAATTAGTAAAAGGCCAAAATGACAGTATCTATGTAAGGTACTATGTTTAGTAGCAAAAAAGAACTACAGTGTTAGACGGAGAGCTTGTTAGCGTGACGTGGAACGTTATTTATATGACTCACAAAGGGCCCCGCGCTTTGCTAATGCTGCTCTGTTGACAAATTAAAATACATTTTTTTGTTATAATTTACTTCCGGCGATGGTAAAGGTGACCTAGCGTGACTGTCAAAGACGTAACCGAACTCAGCGTGCTACGGGCGTGACGAGTGAACGTAGTTTTTCGGCAAAGTACGGTTGAGAGCACGCAGCATGTACATAGTCGGTGCTATGATCAGGATACGTTTTAACTAAACCGACAATAATCCCCCGAGCCCCTGGTGTTTATACGGATACATATAATCTTTTGTGAAACCTATGTAATGAAAGAGTTAGGTTCAGTTAAAGTCTCTAGTAAATTTTTCATTTTTTAGGTTGGCACAATTAACTCTTTCCCTCCAAACTGATGATACCTACGTTGATTTCACCAGAATGTGGTAAATAATTAAGGAGAGGACGAGTTAATAAAATACCATGTAACTTGGTAGCAGGCTGGCCTTGGGTCACTGTAACCTATGCGGCCGCAGTGAGCCTCACACTTTCATAGCCCTTGTGCTTATTCTATGTGTAAATTATTAAATTAAGATATTGTAACTATATATATATATATATATATATATATACGTAATCTGGGTTTCTGCTGCCTCTCGATTTACCTGGAACTTATGGCAATCTCATAACATAGCAAAATATACAAAAAAGTCCTGGAAATCTGAAACTATTATAATCTCCTGAAAAATAGACACATTTGTCTTTTTGGGGTGCATATTTTATACAAAATATTAATTTTGACATTTTGCTTATCATAACTGTCATCACCTCAAAGTTGGTGCCACTGAGTGGATACTCACTTACTATGCTGTGAACCTAATTCACAACCCATGTTGCCCTAAAGTGAATATGTTTAACCGTGAGTGAAATAGTCAGTTGAGTGAGATACTTAGAGACAGTCACTAAAAGTCAGTTGGTACAAGCAGTTGATAGAATTAAGTTGTTAAGTTACTTGTAGCAGTCACTAGAGTTACGTTGAGCTATGTGTAAGCCTGCTTTGTAAGCAGCCACTATTAAGTATTCATATTACAATATTTGTGAAACGTTCTACCCAGACTGGGCCCCGAGCAATCCATTATTTGGGCCGGCACTGCTTGGTTTTGATTCTCTCAAGTTGTTATGAGTTTGTTCTGGCTAATCGCCGATAATTTCGACGCGTGGTGGAGAGCATATGTGCGCTTGAACTTGGCTTGGCTACCTAGAAGGGGGCTCGAGGTTCGACACCAGACTAGGGCAGAGTTGTGTTTACTGAGCGCCTAAAGGCAGCACGGAAAACCAACTCCTAGATACCCCCCCCCCGCGGTCCACAAATCAGATTGGACCAAGTGCTCTGAGCATGCTATAAGCATAAAAGTAGCGCTATATAAAAGCTATAATAATAATATCTTAGAAATCTAAGTAAATCTGAAATCAACAAAACAATAACAAAACTTTTCTATAAAGCAACAAGGAGGCGCTTTTCCTGAGCGGTAAAGCACTAAGCTTCTGAACCTGGGGTCCTGGTGAAGACTGTGATTTTTAATTTTGGGATCTTTGGGCGTCTCTGAGTCCATTCAATTCTAATGGTTACCTGACATTAGTTGGTGTAAAGTAAAGGCGGTTGGTCGTTGGACTGACCACACGGCACCCTTATTAACCATAGGTCACAGAAACAGATAACCTTTACATCATCTGTCCTATAGACCACAAGATCTGAAAGGGAAACTTGTATAAAGCAGCCATCCGCAGTCTAATTAACTTTACCATCACCTGCCGGTATATTAATGTAATAATAAATTAAATAAGTTATTGAATTAAAAAGCAAAAACAAACAACAAACGAACAAATACGATGAGAAAAAAACAACCGATGTTGAAATATTGAAATGATCACCGAACATTTTTGTTGAACACATAACTATAGTTGGTTCATCGTGGTTTGATGAGGACCACTTTTGCCATGCAGGGGGCTGAGGGCTTTGCACTTGAGTTTTGTGCCTCCTCGTGTGGCTTGTGAGATCTATGTGAGCCCGGAATGTTTAGCTGCTCACTAAGCAGGTTATTCCAGATGGAGCTAGAGTCATTGGCCTTGCTATTCTTCTCTTGCGTTTTTCTTCTGCCCGCGTTGTTCTCTTTTCCTAAGCAATTCGTGCGTCAATTTCACAGCGTAACCCTTTGATTCTCTGTCATGTGCTTCTGTCTCCCAGGTGGCTGGGTCGATGCTAATCGCTTTCAGAGAAGCTCAGAGGGTGTCCCTAATACGTTTTCTTTGTCCACCTTGTGAGCGCTTTCCTCCCCTTAATTGGCCATACAGGAGTCATTTAGGGATGCGGTCATCTTCCATTCGGCAGACTTACCCAGCCCATCGTAGCTGTGACTGCGTCAGGATTGTGTGGATCAGTGGTCTTCAACGGGGGCGATATCGCCCCCAAGGGGGCGTTTTCGAGATTTTTTTTTGGGGGGGGGGGGGGCGCTGCGAGCCCAAGGGGCGATAGGGGGCACTGGGCACAAAAAGGGACGGAAAGGGGGCGCTGGGTATAAAGGGGGAAAGAAGAAACTAAAGATGCACTGAAATAAAACAAATAAAGAAATTCTCTATTAAATTAAAGCTAGCAAATTAAATATAGACACAGTATAGGTATAATTAGCTTGCTTCTAATATAACGTTAGAATCTGAGTTCGGCAATCCCATTTTCTATTTTTAAATTCTGTCTTTTCTGCTGAAATCGAAGGGTATCTAGTGTCTATAGATCTTGCGCGAATAAACGTTCATGATTTGTTAAACAAATAGGATAATACGTCTTTTAGATTTTAGCTTTTTTAACAACATATGTTAATATTTGAAATGTAAATCTTAATTAACAAAAACGTTTAAGATAACATTCAAATTGAATAGTTTAATCTTAAACAAAAACATTGACTGAGTGTTATGAAAACTCGCTGGTATGAAATGGAATATTGCAAAGAGTTTTAGTGAATTGCCACTAGATTAAAAAACAACAAATAATGAAAAAGATGTTAGATGTTAGGCTCTTCAATTGTTGTCAAAGGCGGCCTTAGCAGTGCGTGGGGCCCATAGCGAATGTCAAATGCGGGCCCTGCGCTGGAAGGGAAGACTAGATATTGTAGATATATCTTACCAAGTCAAGCTAACAAATTCGTCAGCCACTCACACTGAAGACCTTTTTAGTTACTAAAAACATACTCCCTTACGTAAGTACTTTACTATTGACCTTTAAGCTGTGAAAATAAAGAAAGAGTTAAAGCTAGGTGCTGAAACAAATGTAATACATACATATATATGACATAAATCAATAGCAGCACCGGAGACAAAGAGAGAAAGTAGTGAATTAAATGCTACGAAAATAAGGGAATGCTTCGACCGGGGCCCGAACCTGCGACCCTGGCAACGGCAACACTGCCTAGCGAAAACGCCTCTAATATGTCCAAAAAAACATTCTTCTGATCCAGAGACACTACGCCCTTATGCAAATTACCACCCCAGTGGTCAAAGGTCACAAGCCACAGCCAGCACACCCCCACATCGCAGCATCCGTTCATCCACAACTAGAGCCGACACAGACAGCCGTTAGGCATGCATTAGACAAACAATGACTCTATCTAATTGTGTATCTCTCATAATGACAAGTGGACAACATAAATACAATACATAGAAGAAGCTTCAGTGGATACGAAATGTTCTCCAGCTTCTGAATCTAATAACTTCACAAAATGCTATGTAAAAGAACTCCCCTCTTTTCGGCTAACATCAACCGTGCTATCAAGGATGATGGGAAAATATACCATCAGGTCAATAAGCTCGTTTTGAATCCTTTATCCGAGGTACTGGTAATGAGCTCCGGCGTTTTAATTAGTTGAAGTTCTTGCATGGTTAGGTCAATTTTGTCAAGCATTTTAACCAAGCCTCAAAACTGGCTGTTGTTTGGCGCATAAAATCTCTCTGTTGGTTTTTTAGTTGTTGTCATTTTCTTATGCATAGGCGAACTGTTAAATAGTGATAGCCGCTTAGAATGTACAGGTCATAAGATGATGTCTTAATCGAAACTGAACAGTATTTCGAAACCAAAAAATGTCATTTTTAGAGATTAAAAGGTAATCATAAAAATGTCCAGTAATATTGAGCAACATGTTGTAGGTTATTGTGACAAGTAGGTCAAAGATGGTGGCCGTGTAGGTGTCTAGGGGGTTTAGATAATTTGAGGACCTTGACTTGCACATAAACTAACAGGCACAACTTTCTGAATGCAGGCAACAAATACTTTTTTTGTAAAATATATTTACAGTTTAATAATAAGAATGGAAATAAGTAAAAGGTTAAATGCTGTACAGTGTTAGGGTGGGGCCTAATTATTTATATAAGTGGGACTATCATCATGAGATATGAGAACCAAGTGGTCTGAGTGTCATTAGGCTGGTTGCTTAGCCTTAAGTCCAATGCTGCTCTGACGAGACTGGTGTGGCTGATGGTGAGTTTACTGTGGGTGGGCTGGCGTGATCAATCCTAGCGCACGGGACAGTCCAACTATACGTAGCTGCAGGAACAGGTCTTCTGGCAAGCGGTTGTTGGTCGGACTCTTCTGGGTAGTAAATAAGGCTGGTATCCTCAGATCTGGTGTCAGCAGACTGGTAACAGCGTTACGGAGATGTGGCTTCCAGTAGGAGTAGCCTGTAATAAACGCTGCAACGAGATGCGTAGATCGGCTTAGCCATAATGATGACACTGGGAGGTAGACGCCTTTCCGTGAAGGACATCTTCAGAATGATTAAGTAGAAACCATAATCTAGTTTCACAATAGTAAAGGGGAGTTAATCAAATAAATATTGCATTCCACTCAGGGGAGATGACAATAAAATAAATAATGAAATAGTGAAGTCTCATAAAGGGAGACAACAGATAGTAATGTAATAATGATGTGAAGAAACTATAACTTAGTTTCACAAATATCAAGGGAGCTAACGCATGAATATCGTATTCTATAAGGGGAGACTACAATAAATGGAGGGTCTCCTAACGGAGGATAAATAGTAAACAGTGATTATACCGGCCAAGGTGAGATCATCACGAGTAGCTAGAGTAACGAGATGAAAGGGGAAGGGGGTGGGTGGCCGATGGTCAGTGACCAGGTGGCAATTGTTTACATCTGGCCGTGTGGCCACAATAGATCACGCTTGAATGGAGACAGGGCCCGTTCAAGGGACACAATCTCTAAAATTAAATTTTAATCCAAGGGGAAATATTTCATGTCTCTTCTGAGCGCTGGGTCAGTGCGCCATTTAAAATGAAGGCGATCAACCGAGATAAGATAATGATAGGATAAGACAAATAAGATAATGTTTACATGGTTTTACCTAAGTAATATAATCTGGCCAACAGGCCGATAAATATAGAAATAGTTACGGCATTCCTTGTCACGGAATGAGCGTAAATATATACTTGGTAATAATACATGTTACATAAATATCATGATAGTTCCCAATCAAGGAATTTATCAATAATAGCAATAGACTCGTGCTGAGCGATGATTTATCAACGATAAATAATGATAGCTAAAGAGCTAAATACAAGTGGCAAGAATTGTTGTAAATTCTAGTCCAGATAAAGTGGATGACTTTGACTATTTAGTCGTACAAGTCATGATAATAAAATATAATACATAAAGTGACTACTTACATAATCCAAGATAAGAATTACACAAATATGTACACAAATATAATGCACTAAATAAATGCACAAATATGTAAATACACATAGTAAGAGGCCATTAAAACCCTTTACAAAAGCACGTACCACCAATCCAATAGTAAGGAAAAGAATGAAAATTATAAATGTAAAGCTCAGGCAGAGATGTGAATCCTTCTCAGCTCTCCAGAAAGAAATGACATGAAAATAGGAAATTCTATCTCTTTTAGCCGCGTGTGTCAGGAGGCGTGGCATCCAAGGTGTTTAGGTTGTCTGACGTGCCTAGGAGAAGATTATCGCTTGACCTTGCCGCGTGTTTCATGTATGGACATGGGGATGGGCCCTTATCTAATGACCACGAGACAATAGACTTGTGTTCCTTTGTATTATCAATATGGCCGGGTGGCAGAGTCAGTTTATCTTACGCGACAAGGATTAGCTGCGCGAGAAAGTCCTTGCTGTCGATTTGAAGAGGGTCCATTTGAATTGACCCGTCCCCCGAAAGGAGGGGGGTGCGGCAGGATGTTAGGTCAAGATATTTAGAGGCGTGTTTATTCATGTCGATAAAGAATGTGCAAGACGTGTGTCAGATTAAGAAATTACATCGTGACAAGGATGCCTAGAGAAAAAGGGGGTGGTGGTAATAGGGCCTTGTGTTGTAGGTGTGCCAAAATTAATTAAATCCCTTTTACCGAGTGATACCATAAGTGGGCGAAATTTATTTTTGTCACAGTTATGAGAACTTTTCTTGTTTTCGAACCTGACGGTGACAAGTGAATATCCTTTCACGTGGCCCCCCCTCCTTAGGCGGTCGACCAACTTGCCACTTCTTAGGCCGCTAATGCTTGTTGTAAACTGAAGATAGCAGGATTTCGAAAGGGGGTTGTTTTTTTCCGTTTTGTTAAGCTCTTAAATACATTTTTTTAGAAACAGGAAGATTCACTGGTTGGCGATGTCATGGAGGGTTTGCAGACTCATCCAGGGGATGACTTGTGGGTTCGGGTTTTCCCTCCTTGTGCAGGATAATCTAAACAAAGGTAACGGAATATAACACCGAATGCCAACTATATAGTATGTAACCGGCAACACAAACAGAAGTAAAATGTA
The DNA here is from genome assembly GCA_021533235.1 of Biomphalaria straminea. Taxonomy (NCBI): domain Eukaryota; kingdom Metazoa; phylum Mollusca; class Gastropoda; family Planorbidae; genus Biomphalaria; species Biomphalaria straminea. The sequence continues at coordinate 8,933 of JADKLZ010007263.1, forward strand.
ACTATGGGTTAACTTACAATAGTTAACATCAGGATTAGACTTTAACAATTTAATGAAATATGATGAAGCATTAATAACACATAAATATTGGTAGCGTTGCATAGGCATTTACAATTAAGCAAGTTATTCAAAGTAACAATGTTATCATCAGTAAATATTACACACCTCTCTCACGATAACTAACAATTCAGCTCCAAGGGCGGATAGACAACACTCTTTCGCATAGCCCCAAGCCTAACACCCTGGAGCGAAAAGAAAGCATAGATCTAGCGATGCCGCTACAGCAAAGAACGTTTCAATAATGACACCTGTAAAGAAAGTTAAGCCTACTTAATACCACTATGTACCTATGTACTTATGTACCGCTACAACAGGAAAACAAACCATCAGCCAAAACACCAGACCAAACATCAGACCATCAGCTAATAACCAAAGCTCCTTCTCTCTCATGCGGGAACCAAGGATGTAAACACACAAATACACAATATTCTTGACAACAAAACGTACCGAATATAAACTACTTCCTATACACTCAAACACCAATATTAAATACAAAAGAAAACTTCACGCGCGCACGATAGGCGATAACTTAAAGCAGGCTAAAATGTATTTTCTATGGTAGGCATCTAACACAAATGAATGAAATCAACCTCCAATTGCATTGAATATTTTTTTTTTCTATAATCGAGATATTAAATCTATTAAATCTAAATCGACCACCTGCGGACAATGGTTATGCTTGCCTCGAGTGTGGCACAATATGTAGGTCACAGCTAGGGCTGCGCAGCCATTGGAAATACTGCATTCGTCACTGATATTCGGACTCGAATCTAAAGAGTTTTACAATCTCACGAAGCTTGATTGCTAAAAAATGAATTACTGTCTAAAGACACCGATATCTGCAATTCACATAACAATGCTCTATAAAGAAATTACGATTCGTATCTAGGATGTAAATAAATAAATAAAAACAAATAAATATAAATGACAATTATTAAATATCTGTTACCGATGTTTAAATTGAGTTGCAGGTGTGCCTCAAAACTCAAATTTAAAAATAGGTTTACAAAATTATGTCTTCAGTAAAAAGAATGTTAACATAGGAGACACAACAGAGATTTGGCTACATTTGAATGTTTCAGTAAAATCCCAAACTTTTGGTCGAAAATGGAATTATATTTTATCTTTTTCATCAACATACATGGTTAACATAGATTTAGTGCGTAACAAACTTAATGTATAAGCAAAGAAATAGGTTTGATTTAGCTACTAGTTGAGGCCTTCATCTTGCTTTGAATAATTTAAAGCTCGAAATTTCTAATATTGTCAGACTGCAGGAGGCACGGGGTTCATATTAGCTTAATTTAATATTGCAGTAAGTTCTTCAATAATAATGTTTATATTAAAAATATAAACACATTTACAATTAAACCGAAAAATATTAGGCCCTAAAATTCAACAATTTAAAAGGGGACTTTTCTTAGGATTTGAAAGAAAGTCATGACCACGAGATGAATTTTTGTGTGTAGTCACTGCAATCTGTTTAACATATTGGCAATGCCTTCGATTCGGAAGATTAAGGCTGAGTTCAGTGTTTCACATAACTACGCAAATCCAGTTGCGACTTGCATATTATTTCGAATTTTGTCTACTGGCGGTCAATTTAAGTTTTCTTTCTGTCTTTTGCGCCTGTCATCAGTAATGACTTTTCTTTGAGTCTCAAATATTTGTCCCGCAGCTCTCATGAGAACTCTCCAGCTGCCTCTTTCAGATGCCATCTGCTGCCAGGGAATACTGTTAGGTACTTTCCTCTATGCCAGTGAGGGTGAAATGGCGCCTGATTTGATCTTCATAGAGCTTACGGGGTGGGCAACTCTGTAACTCCGTCCTACTTTAAGCTTGCCAAAGAAGATCACCTTTGGCATGTGGTCGTCTCCCGTGCGGGATAAGTGTTTTTAATTGCATAAAAATTAATAAATAGATGACATTTTGTACATGTATGCCTACTCACGATTCTTTGTAAGTGTTTTTCTTGGTGGGGGGGGGGCGCTGGCAGAAATTTTTTATAGAAAAAATACGAAAATGGGGCGGTAGGACAAATAAGGTTGAAGACCACTGGTGTAGATGCTTTGCTGACCCGCTATTCGAAGGACTTCAGTATCTGATATTTTTTTCATGCTCTTTGACTTTCGTATTATTCTTAGATATTTCATGTGGAAGTGGTTCAGTTTTCCCCCATGTTTTCTGAATATTGTCTACGTTTCTGAGTCATATAGCAATGTAGGAAGGATGACGGCTCGATAGACCACTAGCTTTGTAGTTGTGGTGAAACCTCGTCTGTTCCAGACATTTTTAGACAGTCTGTCATAGGATGCACTGGGCTTGGCGATATGCAGGTCGATTTTTATTATCGATCTTTCCGTTTCATGAGAGTGTGTTGCCAAATTAGGTAAATCTGTCCACTACATTTATATTATGTCCAATTATCTTGATGCTTGGATCCGAGTAGGCTTTACATGGAGCTGGCAAATATAAGATTTCAGTCTTTTTTGTGTTAATGGTAAGGCCAAAGTCTGAGCATTCTCTTGAGAAGTCACTGACGATGCTCTGCAGTTCATTTTCAGAACACGCATTTATGGCACAATCGTCAGCAAATGGCTGGTCCCTGATTACTGTTGATTTTTATTTTGCTTTGAGCCACCTCGGGTTGAATAGGCCAACATCAAATCTGTATGATATATTTATACCTTTGTAATTTATGTTTTGTAAATGCATCTGTCAGAGTGGCAGAGATTATAATACTGATCAGTGTTTGATACTGATAGTTCTCTACTTTCCTGGGCACCAGCCTTCATGAAATAGTCTCACCATGGGTATGAATTTTTGTGGATATCCATCCTTTGATATGATATTCCAGAGTCCTTCTCTGCTAACAGTGTCGAATGTAGGTCGACCTATATTGAAAAGAGGTCATTTCTTTTTGTCATTTTCCCTGAAGCTGCATAGGTGCAAAGACCATGTCAATGATTCTACTCTCCGTTCTGAAGCCGCACTTTCTTTCTAAAAGTAGTAGACCATGTTCTATGTGTTGCATGAGCCGATTTAGTAGGATGCGTGTGGTGATTTTTCCAGAAATAAAGAGAATAGATATTCGTCTGTGTTTGTCGCAGATTTGGCGATTCCTTTTTCGCTTTTATAAATGGAAAATTGTGGCATCTTTAAAGTCTTGTGGTATTGACTCTTGTTTCCACATAAACAGTTCATAAAGTCTTTCAATCAGGGGTAGTCACCTTTTTAGTAGACCTCTGCAGGAATGGAATCAGCTCCTGGGGCTTTTCCGCTTGCAAGCTGTTGAATGGCAAGATCAGTTTCCTTTAGCGTAGGGGGTCATCCATTTTTTCATTTATTGGTACTTGCTGTAACCTGTTTATGGCCGCTTCATTTATAATGAAAGGTGTTTTAGGATCTCTTCCTTATCTGCTAATAGGATTGCCCATCAGAATATAGTTGAGACTTGGGTCTTAAATCAATCACAGTAGTGTCCTAGAAATCCTGAAATTCAAATTCTAAGTCTTCACCGAGTGTCAGGTCTTAATGACCAATACGTCCCGCTCTTTGTGTTATATTTAAAATTTCAGGAGATTTAAACAATATAGTTTAGTTTATAATGCATTCATAATAAAACTGTATGCAATTTTCTTTGACAGATGACATCGATGATTTCAATGTCTCTCGCCAATATTGGGTATGTAGCTTTTTAGAATATTTTTTTTTAATATTGTGTAAAATTCAATTATCCCCCAAGTAGAAAAAAAGGTTAATTACAAAAGATTGTTTATGAAAAGTTAATGCTTTCAATGAAATAGAACCCCTAAGGTTTTGTTTTAACCTTAGTGTAGTGTAACTGAGTAGTTTATTTTCTGTGTGTGTCCAGCGTGTCAAAAGATCAGGTCCATTATGTATGTTTATAGTATTTCATTAGTGTTATATGAGACGTGCTGGTTTCATATACTGTTTACTGTAGTCTAATTTTATTGAATAAACCCATGTTTTTGGTATACTAGTATTTGTTGTTTCATTACACTTAGATTAAAACTAATCGAAATACACTGATTTTTCCATTTTTTAAAATAAAAATTAATTAAAAAAAAAGATTATTAAAGCAAATGTTAGTTATATTAGTTTTACTGCTTAGTGCAACTATTAAAATATGGCAAGCCCGAGACTTTTGAAGTCTTTACTAAGGAAGCTAATAAAATCTCAAGATATTTAGTATAAAATCATGCATCCCGAGGAAAAAAAAATATCATTACCTGAAGCAATGTTTCTCAAACTTTTCCATTTGGTCCCCCATACTGGCCATAGTCAACAAAATGTCTCCCCCACCCCTATCTTCAATAGTCCTCCAATAAGATGGATCCGATACGAATCCGACGTGGGCCGCCTCTGAGTTTGAGATAACACATACTTTCCCTACAATCCTTACAATCTTGTTAACATTAAATATTGTTACTGTCAGGACTGAGTTCTGGTCAGCCTGGGTCTCCTGTTAACTGAAGAGGACAAGGGGAGGGAATTCAGGTTGTTGACTTCAAAAACTGTTTCTGTTTTGGATTGTTTATTTTTTGTGAGATGCTTTTTGAATGGAAGGTAACACATAATAAACCAGTGTGGTTTTGTTCCTAGTCCAGGACAGTTGGACTTTGGTTATTTTATAGTTGAAGCGTGAACTCTAGTTATTTTTCAGTGTAGTTATTATGCAGTCTAGGAGATACTGAGCTATGATATTTTAATGCATGTTAGATATTTCATTTGGCAGGACTGAGCCTGTATTATTATACTGTATATATAATAAACTTGTTATATGTTCGTGAAATGGCATTCCGAATCATTATTTTATTGTCATATGTGTCGTTACGGTATTGCCAAGAGTACATTTAGTAATCGGTACTGAAGTACCCATAAGTACAGAGTAGAAGAAAAAGAGCCTTAACGTTTTGGGGGCTGTCCAAAAAACTACATGCGATGGATACATCAATCTCCAGTGAACTTGCATGACAGTACTGTAACCTGAAGTATACGCTGCACCCAGACAGCGCATATCTCCGAGTCCGAGTGTGGGTGAGACCCGAGTCAAAGCCTATAGGACATTGCTGTTTCCAATACCACTGACACTTCGGACGTATGGACTAGAAACCATGGCCAAGCAGTACCG
>JADKLZ010007345.1:0-10503 GCA_021533235.1 Biomphalaria straminea
CCAACTGTCTTGGTCAGAGCACACAACAAAACCGGTTTTTTACACATTGGATCTTTACATCCGCCAGTCCTTTTCTCAGTACACAGGCCTGAGTCGTCTGTGTTGACCAGCCGTAAGGTTACCATGACCCCCTTACAGCTCAGTTATAACAATGTCTCCCTCTTAGAACTGGCCGTCCCGGACAGTTTCTGCTTCCCAGCGGTACTGATGGAGGCGATCGATGTGGACTACCTTCAGTTTGGACCGTGGACTTTTCTGGATGCGATATACCACATCGTTTATTCTTTTAACGATGCGGTATGGACCTTCCCAGTCTCTCTGGAGCTTTGGAGACCTGCCTTTTCGTCTCTGTGGATTGTAGAGCCAGACCAGATCGTCCTTATGGAACCCAGAGGCATTGGCCCGACTGTCGTACCTCGTCTTCATCTGGTCACTAGTCAGTTTGATATTTCTGCGGGCCAGAGCATGGGCTTCCTCCATTCGTTTTCGAAGATTAGTGACGTACTCTGTCGAAGTAGCTGGTTTATCTGCTGGAACCCCAAATAGCAAGTCACATGGCAATCGCAGTTCGCGGCCAAACAACATCTTGGCTGGTGTATAACTTGTGGTGCCATGAATGGATCCCCTGTATGCCATGAGAAACATTGGGATATAAGTGTCCCAGTCATCTTGTCGTTCACTGGCGACCTTCGATAGATGCTGTTCTAGAGTTCTGTTGAACCGCTCTACCATTCCGTCGGACTGAGGGTGCAGGGGCGTGGTGCGAGTCTTTTCAATGCAGAGGGTCTGGCACATCTCTTGAAAGACTCTGGACTCGAAGTTACGTCCCTGGTCTGAGTGTAACTCCATGGGAGCACCGTACCGACTTATCCAGTTTTCTACAAGGGTTTCAGCTACGGTGGTAGCTTCTTGGTTCGGAATTGCGTATGCCTCAGGCCATTTAGTAAAATAGTCGATAACAACCAAGATGAACTTGTTTCCTTTCCTGGTTTCGGGGAATGGCCCGGCTACGTCGATTGCGATCCTTTCAAAGGGATTTCCGACATTGTATTGCTGCATATGTCCTCTTGTTCTACGTTGCGGGCCCTTGGCGGCTGCACAGACATCGCACCTTCGGCACCATTCTTCCACATCTTCCCGGTAACGGAACCAGTAAAACCGCTGCCGGACCTTCTCCAAAGTTTTGTTGACACCAAGATGGGAGCCACTGAAGCCATTGTGCATCTCTTGCAGTACCTCAAACACTCTAACTTTAGGTAACATCAGCTGAAAGCGATTGCTTGTGCCGTCAGACTCTCTTGAGTACACCGTTGACAATTTCCAGGGAATCCCATTGGGCCCAATATGCCTTAATAGCGGGCCCCTTATCAGAGATGTGTTGCCAATCTGCTCGTTGTCCATCTTCCTTCATTAGGAGAATGGGGGCCAGATCTTCGTCTCTTAGCTGATCCTCTCGGATGTTTTCGTCCGACCACGGTCCGGAAGCTTCTACCCCAAGACGACGGCAATCAACGACCGCCTCCTTTTCTTCGACCTTCCTACAGTGCTTGCATTCACTTTTGCAAGGCCTTCGGGACAGCGCATCAGCATTATGGTGAATCTGTCCTTTTCGGTGCTGAATCTCGAAGTCATAGGTTTGCAGACGCTCAATCCACCTGGCTACTTGACCTTCTGGACTCTTAAATGAAAGCAGCCATTGTAGAGCGGCGTGATCACTTCTAAGGGTGAAGGTCTGCCCAAATAGGTATTTGTGGAAATGTTTTATTGCATCCACAACGGCTAGAAGCTCACGCCTCGTGACGCAGTAATTTCTTTCCGGTTTCGACAAGCTTCGACTGAAGTAGGCAAGCACTCTTTCTGTTTCATCTACCTTTTGGGACAGGACGGCACCTATTCCAGTACTGCTCGCATCGGTGTCAAGTATGAAAGTCAAGCCTGGTATAGGGTAGGCCAAAACGGAGGCAGAGGCTAGTGTGTTCTTCAACCTGTCAAAAGCTTCTTGACATTCAGGTGTCCAAATAAATGGTCTCTTATGTTCTGTCAGCTGATGAAGTGCTTTACAAACGCTGGAGAAATTCTGCACGAAACGTCTGTAATAAGTACAAAGTCCCAGAAAACTTTTTAACTCGTGTTTATTCGTAGGGGTAGGCCACCGCTTCACAGCTTCAACTTTCTCTGGATCCGTGCTGATTCCCTCAGCCGAAACAATGTGACCTAGGTACTTTACGCTCCTCCTGAACAAGGAGCACTTCTTTGGGCTGAGCTTCATCCCAGCGCTTCTTATTCGTCGAAATACTTCTTCAAGATTAGTAAGATGCTCTTCGAATGTTCTACCAATGACAATAATGTCATCGAGGTAGACAAGACATGTTTTCCAACTAAGTCCTCTCAGAACATGTTCCATTAACCGTTCAAACGTGGCTGGCGCATTGCAGAGGCCGAAGGGCATCACGGTAAATTGCCACAGACCGTTACCAGTTGAGAAAGCCGTTTTCTCTCTATCGTCGGGATGCATCCCAACTTGCCAGTATCCACTTTTCAAGTCAAGAGTAGAAAAAATCTGTGCCCCAGCCAACGTGTCCAATGTGTCATCGATCCTAGGTAGTGGATAACTGTCTTTATGTGTGGCTTCGTTTAATAGCCTGTAGTCCACACAAAAACGTAAAGAACCATCTTTCTTCTTTACCAAGACGACTGGGGAACACCAAGGACTATTGGAGGGCTCAATAACTCCCTGCTGTCTCATTCTTTCTATAAGGTCTACAGCTTCTTGTTGTTTCGCTAGCGGCAATCGACGTGGGGCTTGTCGAATAGGTCTAGTGCTTCCTGTATCTATGCGATGTTGGACCATATTTGTTCGCCCACAGTCCGTCTCATTGGATGGCAAGATGTCTGCAAACTCACGAATCAATTGTTCTGCTTGTACATACTGTTCTCGTGATAAAATGGTTTCAATCTCTGCCAAGAGTTCGGTAATGTGTGGCTTTGATTGTTCGATTGATTTTTCTGATTGATCACTGTTACAGTTTCTGATCAGATCAAGAGTATAGCTTACAGCGATCGTGCTATCTTTCTGAAGGTGTTTGTCCTGTGAGCCAAGGTTCATGACTCTCACCGGTACCTTTTGATCTTCTCCTAGCATGACCAGTGTCCTTCCTACGGCCACTCCGTTGTCGAAAATGTCTATGCCTTCAATTAGCGCAGTTCTATTCGTTGTAAGGCCATATTCTACTTTTCCCCAAATAATCGATTCCGACTGGGCCGGCAAAGTTGTATCCTCTATCAACATTATTCTCCTGACTAGTCCATCCTCTTCATCCTCATCCCCGAGTAAAGGGATTTCAATGTCTCCACATTTCAATGTGCCTCCGCCAATATTCAGTGAGAATCCAAATTTCAGCATAAAATCGAGCCCTATGATTAAGTCGTCAGTGATATCGGCGATCAAAAATTCATGTTCGAACGACTGATTCCCTAGCTCGAGTTTAATATCTGTTAGTCCTTGTATAGGCATCAGTTCCCCGCTAGCTGTTTTCAACTTGTAAGCCCCTACATTCGTCGTCTTGTTCTTGTTCACTTTATCAGGCCGAATGATTGATCGGGAGGCACCAGTATCTAGGAGAAAACGAAAATTCTGGGGCCCAATTTTCCCTATGACTCTAAGACTTTTACTTTGCCCTAGCACGGCGACTGGGATGATGGTTGCAGGGGCTCTCATTTTCTGGGTCGCCGGTTTCCGCCCCTCGAAGCCGGCGAGAGCTAGTTTCCCTGATAGTCGTGGGAACATGGTCTTGCATCCGTTTCCGCTCGGTGCTGGACTGCTGCTTGTCTAGGAGACCTTCTGCCGCAATTTCTTTGAAGATGGCCGAGTTCACCACAGTTCCAACAACGTGCACGGGCCCTCCTTTGACCTTCTGGTATTTGAGATGTTCTACGTTCATCAAGGGCCTCTGTCACCCTTCTAAGAAGTTGCGTAAGATCTTCCTCTTTGACTCCTAGCCTCCGAACTTGATGAATGTTCTCAGATGACTCTTTAGCGGCTTCGTATGAGAGGGCGTACACCAGTGCTTCGCTGGCTTTGCGCTTGCCGCTAATTCTGACTGCTTTCTTCAATTCTGAGTCTCGAAGTGCATCGATGAAGGCATCTGTAATAATTACTTCCAGAAAGTCTTGCGCGGCTGTTGGGTAAGCAAGATGGGCTAGGCGTTCTATGTCCGTCTCTAACTCTTGTAGTGTTTCATCGGAACGTTGTTGACGGGTCTTCAGTTGGACACGATAAACCTCTTGTAGGTGCTCATCCCCGTATCTAAGTTCCATGACCTGGACAAGAGCAGCATAATCCTGTTGGTTCGGAATGGACTGGAGAAGTTCGGAAGCTTTCCCTCTCAAGGCTAGAACAAGGGCTGTCACCTTCTCCTCGTTGCTATCCCATTTGTTCACTTTGGCCGCTGCGTCGAATTGTCGCTTGTAGACAGACCAGGAAACGGAACCATCAAAGACTGGAGGCTTTATTTTCATAGACACTTCTGGTAAACATGACATAACTTTAGGCTCCGGTGAGATGGTCACTTTACCTTGTACTTGGGTCCTTATTTCTTCAATGGCCTTTTCCACAGCGTCAACCCGTTGCTTCATCTGCTCATCTATGGTGTTTATTCTTTGGTTTATAGTCTCCTCCATAGCGTGTATGCGCTGATTCATGGTCACCAACTCGGTTTTGATTCCAGAATCCATTTTGTCTATCTTTGCACCCAAGAGCTCCACCACATCCGGTTCTATTTCAAACAAATATGTCTCTGGGTCGTCATCTTCGTCCAGCAGGGCTTGCCGGAGACGTGCAGCTAAGGCATCTCTGTTTCCGCCTAACGTCAGCCCACGCTCGCGGAGCTCCCGCTTCAGTTCCTTAACAAGAAGTTGTTCAAGGGTTTTTGTAGAAGCCATCAAAAGATCCCACTTCTGACACCAGTGTTACGTTTCCCTATGAACCCTTGAACAAACAATATTGCCAATTCCAGAAACAGATAACTTGGGTTCTAATAAACGAGATGTATTATTGAAGTAATAAATGATGCAATAAAAATAGTCAAATACTTTACAAGTCTGAATAGAATCACATTAAAAGAAATCGATCTAGTCTTTTTTTCCAACTGTCTTGGTCAGAGCACACAACAAAACCGGTTTTTTACACATTGGATCTTTACATCCGCCAGTCCTTTTCTCAGTACACAGGCCTGAGTCGTCTGTGTTGACCAGCCGTAAGGTTACCATGACCCCCTTACAGCTCAGTTATAACAATGTCTCCCTCTTAGAACTGGCCGTCCCGGACAGTTTCTGCTTCCCAGCGGTACTGATGGAGGCGATCGATGTGGACTACCTTCAGTTTGGACCGTGGACTTTTCTGGATGCGATATACCACATCGTTTATTCTTTTAACGATGCGGTATGGACCTTCCCAGTCTCTCTGGAGCTTTGGAGACCTGCCTTTTCGTCTCTGTGGATTGTAGAGCCAGACCAGATCGTCCTTATGGAACCCAGAGGCATTGGCCCGACTGTCGTACCTCGTCTTCATCTGGTCACTAGTCAGTTTGATATTTCTGCGGGCCAGAGCATGGGCTTCCTCCATTCGTTTTCGAAGATTAGTGACGTACTCTGTCGAAGTAGCTGGTTTATCTGCTGGAACCCCAAATAGCAAGTCACATGGCAATCGCAGTTCGCGGCCAAACAACATCTTGGCTGGTGTATAACTTGTGGTGCCATGAATGGATCCCCTGTATGCCATGAGAAACATTGGGATATAAGTGTCCCAGTCATCTTGTCGTTCACTGGCGACCTTCGATAGATGCTGTTCTAGAGTTCTGTTGAACCGCTCTACCATTCCGTCGGACTGAGGGTGCAGGGGCGTGGTGCGAGTCTTTTCAATGCAGAGGGTCTGGCACATCTCTTGAAAGACTCTGGACTCGAAGTTACGTCCCTGGTCTGAGTGTAACTCCATGGGAGCACCGTACCGACTTATCCAGTTTTCTACAAGGGTTTCAGCTACGGTGGTAGCTTCTTGGTTCGGAATTGCGTATGCCTCAGGCCATTTAGTAAAATAGTCGATAACAACCAAGATGAACTTGTTTCCTTTCCTGGTTTCGGGGAATGGCCCGGCTACGTCGATTGCGATCCTTTCAAAGGGATTTCCGACATTGTATTGCTGCATATGTCCTCTTGTTCTACGTTGCGGGCCCTTGGCGGCTGCACAGACATCGCACCTTCGGCACCATTCTTCCACATCTTCCCGGTAACGGAACCAGTAAAACCGCTGCCGGACCTTCTCCAAAGTTTTGTTGACACCAAGATGGGAGCCACTGAAGCCATTGTGCATCTCTTGCAGTACCTCAAACACTCTAACTTTAGGTAACATCAGCTGAAAGCGATTGCTTGTGCCGTCAGACTCTCTTGAGTACACCGTTGACAATTTCCAGGGAATCCCATTGGGCCCAATATGCCTTAATAGCGGGCCCCTTATCAGAGATGTGTTGCCAATCTGCTCGTTGTCCATCTTCCTTCATTAGGAGAATGGGGGCCAGATCTTCGTCTCTTAGCTGATCCTCTCGGATGTTTTCGTCCGACCACGGTCCGGAAGCTTCTACCCCAAGACGACGGCAATCAACGACCGCCTCCTTTTCTTCGACCTTCCTACAGTGCTTGCATTCACTTTTGCAAGGCCTTCGGGACAGCGCATCAGCATTATGGTGAATCTGTCCTTTTCGGTGCTGAATCTCGAAGTCATAGGTTTGCAGACGCTCAATCCACCTGGCTACTTGACCTTCTGGACTCTTAAATGAAAGCAGCCATTGTAGAGCGGCGTGATCACTTCTAAGGGTGAAGGTCTGCCCAAATAGGTATTTGTGGAAATGTTTTATTGCATCCACAACGGCTAGAAGCTCACGCCTCGTGACGCAGTAATTTCTTTCCGGTTTCGACAAGCTTCGACTGAAGTAGGCAAGCACTCTTTCTGTTTCATCTACCTTTTGGGACAGGACGGCACCTATTCCAGTACTGCTCGCATCGGTGTCAAGTATGAAAGTCAAGCCTGGTATAGGGTAGGCCAAAACGGAGGCAGAGGCTAGTGTGTTCTTCAACCTGTCAAAAGCTTCTTGACATTCAGGTGTCCAAATAAATGGTCTCTTATGTTCTGTCAGCTGATGAAGTGCTTTACAAACGCTGGAGAAATTCTGCACGAAACGTCTGTAATAAGTACAAAGTCCCAGAAAACTTTTTAACTCGTGTTTATTCGTAGGGGTAGGCCACCGCTTCACAGCTTCAACTTTCTCTGGATCCGTGCTGATTCCCTCAGCCGAAACAATGTGACCTAGGTACTTTACGCTCCTCCTGAACAAGGAGCACTTCTTTGGGCTGAGCTTCATCCCAGCGCTTCTTATTCGTCGAAATACTTCTTCAAGATTAGTAAGATGCTCTTCGAATGTTCTACCAATGACAATAATGTCATCGAGGTAGACAAGACATGTTTTCCAACTAAGTCCTCTCAGAACATGTTCCATTAACCGTTCAAACGTGGCTGGCGCATTGCAGAGGCCGAAGGGCATCACGGTAAATTGCCACAGACCGTTACCAGTTGAGAAAGCCGTTTTCTCTCTATCGTCGGGATGCATCCCAACTTGCCAGTATCCACTTTTCAAGTCAAGAGTAGAAAAAATCTGTGCCCCAGCCAACGTGTCCAATGTGTCATCGATCCTAGGTAGTGGATAACTGTCTTTATGTGTGGCTTCGTTTAATAGCCTGTAGTCCACACAAAAACGTAAAGAACCATCTTTCTTCTTTACCAAGACGACTGGGGAACACCAAGGACTATTGGAGGGCTCAATAACTCCCTGCTGTCTCATTCTTTCTATAAGGTCTACAGCTTCTTGTTGTTTCGCTAGCGGCAATCGACGTGGGGCTTGTCGAATAGGTCTAGTGCTTCCTGTATCTATGCGATGTTGGACCATATTTGTTCGCCCACAGTCCGTCTCATTGGATGGCAAGATGTCTGCAAACTCACGAATCAATTGTTCTGCTTGTACATACTGTTCTCGTGATAAAATGGTTTCAATCTCTGCCAAGAGTTCGGTAATGTGTGGCTTTGATTGTTCGATTGATTTTTCTGATTGATCACTGTTACAGTTTCTGATCAGATCAAGAGTATAGCTTACAGCGATCGTGCTATCTTTCTGAAGGTGTTTGTCCTGTGAGCCAAGGTTCATGACTCTCACCGGTACCTTTTGATCTTCTCCTAGCATGACCAGTGTCCTTCCTACGGCCACTCCGTTGTCGAAAATGTCTATGCCTTCAATTAGCGCAGTTCTATTCGTTGTAAGGCCATATTCTACTTTTCCCCAAATAATCGATTCCGACTGGGCCGGCAAAGTTGTATCCTCTATCAACATTATTCTCCTGACTAGTCCATCCTCTTCATCCTCATCCCCGAGTAAAGGGATTTCAATGTCTCCACATTTCAATGTGCCTCCGCCAATATTCAGTGAGAATCCAAATTTCAGCATAAAATCGAGCCCTATGATTAAGTCGTCAGTGATATCGGCGATCAAAAATTCATGTTCGAACGACTGATTCCCTAGCTCGAGTTTAATATCTGTTAGTCCTTGTATAGGCATCAGTTCCCCGCTAGCTGTTTTCAACTTGTAAGCCCCTACATTCGTCGTCTTGTTCTTGTTCACTTTATCAGGCCGAATGATTGATCGGGAGGCACCAGTATCTAGGAGAAAACGAAAATTCTGGGGCCCAATTTTCCCTATGACTCTAAGACTTTTACTTTGCCCTAGCACGGCGACTGGGATGATGGTTGCAGGGGCTCTCATTTTCTGGGTCGCCGGTTTCCGCCCCTCGAAGCCGGCGAGAGCTAGTTTCCCTGATAGTCGTGGGAACATGGTCTTGCATCCGTTTCCGCTCGGTGCTGGACTGCTGCTTGTCTAGGAGACCTTCTGCCGCAATTTCTTTGAAGATGGCCGAGTTCACCACAGTTCCAACAACGTGCACGGGCCCTCCTTTGACCTTCTGGTATTTGAGATGTTCTACGTTCATCAAGGGCCTCTGTCACCCTTCTAAGAAGTTGCGTAAGATCTTCCTCTTTGACTCCTAGCCTCCGAACTTGATGAATGTTCTCAGATGACTCTTTAGCGGCTTCGTATGAGAGGGCGTACACCAGTGCTTCGCTGGCTTTGCGCTTGCCGCTAATTCTGACTGCTTTCTTCAATTCTGAGTCTCGAAGTGCATCGATGAAGGCATCTGTAATAATTACTTCCAGAAAGTCTTGCGCGGCTGTTGGGTAAGCAAGATGGGCTAGGCGTTCTATGTCCGTCTCTAACTCTTGTAGTGTTTCATCGGAACGTTGTTGACGGGTCTTCAGTTGGACACGATAAACCTCTTGTAGGTGCTCATCCCCGTATCTAAGTTCCATGACCTGGACAAGAGCAGCATAATCCTGTTGGTTCGGAATGGACTGGAGAAGTTCGGAAGCTTTCCCTCTCAAGGCTAGAACAAGGGCTGTCACCTTCTCCTCGTTGCTATCCCATTTGTTCACTTTGGCCGCTGCGTCGAATTGTCGCTTGTAGACAGACCAGGAAACGGAACCATCAAAGACTGGAGGCTTTATTTTCATAGACACTTCTGGTAAACATGACATAACTTTAGGCTCCGGTGAGATGGTCACTTTACCTTGTACTTGGGTCCTTATTTCTTCAATGGCCTTTTCCACAGCGTCAACCCGTTGCTTCATCTGCTCATCTATGGTGTTTATTCTTTGGTTTATAGTCTCCTCCATAGCGTGTATGCGCTGATTCATGGTCACCAACTCGGTTTTGATTCCAGAATCCATTTTGTCTATCTTTGCACCCAAGAGCTCCACCACATCCGGTTCTATTTCAAACAAATATGTCTCTGGGTCGTCATCTTCGTCCAGCAGGGCTTGCCGGAGACGTGCAGCTAAGGCATCTCTGTTTCCGCCTAACGTCAGCCCACGCTCGCGGAGCTCCCGCTTCAGTTCCTTAACAAGAAGTTGTTCAAGGGTTTTTGTAGAAGCCATCAAAAGATCCCACTTCTGACACCAGTGTTACGTTTCCCTATGAACCCTTGAACAAACAATATTGCCAATTCCAGAAACAGATAACTTGGGTTCTAATAAACGAGATGTATTATTGAAGTAATAAATGATGCAATAAAAATAGTCAAATACTTTACAAGTCTGAATAGAATCACATTAAAAGAAATCGATCTAGTCTTTTTTTCCAACTGTCTTGGTCAGAGCACACAACAAAACCGGTTTTTTACACATCGGATCTTTACATCCGCCAGTCCTTTTCTCAGTACACAGGCCTGAGTCGTCTGTGTTGACCAGCCGTAAGGTTACCATGACCCCCTTACAGCTCAGTTATAACAATATGAAATATTTTTGAACATTGAATACAAAAAAACTTCCTGGTTCTAGTTACCAGATAAGATATT
>JADKLZ010007404.1:0-13454 GCA_021533235.1 Biomphalaria straminea
GTGACTATAGAGGCCAATCCTTGATGTTTAATAATATTAACCTTAGCACTAAGTTACAAGTTACAATACATGTCCTGATAAAACTTGAAATAATGTTTAAGGGGTAAAACTCCATTAATCATATAATTTTAATTATTATAATAAAAAATAACACTTATTCTAAAGTGCTGCACGGATAGCGCCTCTCTCAAGAGTCATAAAAGTATCGAATTTCCCTTATCGTTATTACAATTATTGTTATTATTATTTTGGTAAGGAAATTAAATTCTTTGATGGCCTCGTTTTGTACGACCTCCCGAAAGTTGACGTGTCTGGAAAGAGCCGTGTGCAAAAAGAAGCAGACGCACTACTTATCACTTAACTGTCCAGTTTTAGCGCCCTCTATTAGACCCTGGCCGAAAACGATATTGAATAGGGAGGGACCTGAGGTAAAGAGAAAACGTGAAGGAGCGAGAGGCAGACTATCACTTGGTGAGGGGCAAAGAAGAAATTAGGAGATATGTTTGGGAGGAGAGTGACATGAAAGGAGGAGGAGGGAGAGGGGGGTATCGTCTACGAAGTAGAAAGCGTTGTCCGATAAATCTTAGTAAAAAAAAAAAAACAACTTTCTCAGTGTCTCTGGATGTGATGGAAGTCGCGCGATTCCAAAATAGTGATATGAATGAGCTTGATTCCACAAGTCCATGTCTGGTTCGGGGAGGTACCGGCATGAAATAGTGCCGGCAATAACCAGCGATACCAGAGCACCAGACCGCTCGTTAAATTCCGTTTCCTCCCAATAGTATCGAGCTCGGGGGGGAAAGATCGATACTTAAACAAAATACTGTCTGTATGAAGTACGATACTTAAGCCTGACATGTCTGGTTCAAAACGAAATCTAAAATATTTCAGACGAGAATAACCACTAGAGCGTGAAGGAAATTTAATTTAAGATTTCAAATAGAAAGTTTCAAAAATGTCCGAATGTTAACGAACACATTGAATGAAAACAGTGTAAATATTAATGAAGGACATTGGTCAGTGTGACACTGGAATGACTTGGCGAGCAGAAATCTGAATTTTCATTCCTAAAGTCCGAGGTCACATTAACCCTATGTATCCGGTGATTTTGAGACGACGATAAAACTAGAAGAAATCGAATCCTGGCAAATACATGATTAATAGATACATTGATTAAGTATTAAGCATAGAGCCTATCGACAGTCCTCGCTTATTCTTTTCCCCTTTTACTTATTCTGTCAATAACTTCACGAGTAGCTTACAACAAGAAAATAGACTGAACATTGTGATGAAAGAACATTTGTTCATTTCTTTAACTTACTGGCACTAGTTTAGCTCTGATGTGACTTTTGAAAAAAAAAAAGGAAAAGGAAACAGGGAGGGGGGGGGAGCTATTTAGAAAGGGAGATGACTATTTACCGTATATTAAACACATTTATGCAAACGGTTTTAGATATTTTTTGTAAAAAAAATAAATAACACAACCAGTTAAGTTCTGTCATACTAACTACTACATTTACAGAAACAAACAAAAAAATTATAAAAATAAATGTTTACTTTTATTTTAAAGAAAAAGATGTGTTTAGTATGCATGTAAGTGAAAAATAATTTAAAACAACAATTTACAAGAGGTCTTTCATATTATCAAGTGAGCTGCAGAAAACTATTCTGTATGAATTTTTTTTTCTGTTTCAAATTAGAATACTATCAATCTTAGTGCTAATTAAAGGAGAGACAATCATTTACCAAATATTTAACACAATATGCCAATAGTTGTAGATCTTATAGTCAATTTTTTTTTCATATTTTAATTGTTAAGTTATGTAACTTATGTTATACAAAGTACTATATTTACACACAAACAATGTTTATTAATTTTTAAAAAGAAAAATATATTGTTTAGTATGCAATATAAATTTGACTTAATTTAAGATAATTAATAATGTTATAACCTGCATTTTTCTTACATTATGTTTACCCGCAACTCAGTACGTATAGATACCTTAATACTAACCTCAACCTATCAATTGATCTGCCGGACCGCCAGGTCAGTACATAAGATTTGACAACCTTCTTTCTTCATTCCTATTTGTCCTTGATATAATTTCATTCGGATGCTTTTTCTGAAAATATTTAAGCCTGCCTAATTGGACCACTTCGGGGGCCGATTTTGAGCTTGTGTTTCCACACAAACTGTCTTTGTAACCTTGTTTTTACGGATTTTTTTTCTTGAGCCTTTGAATAAGAGATGATCCTTTACAATCTTAGCAATTAGATTAATGTGATAATCAGTATAAAACATCATTTAAGGCTAGGTTCACATCTAACTTCACTTTAACCTTACCCTTGGTCTGCTGGACCGTTGGGGCACCACACAAGATCATTCAACCTTCTTTCTCCATTCCTCTCTGTCATTTGCCTTTGATAGAATTTCATTCTGATATTCTTTTTGAAAATATTGAAACATACCTTTTACCTGCCTGAGTGGACCACTTCGGGGGCCGATTTTGAGTTTGTGTTTCCACACAAACTGTCTTTGTAACTTCGTTTTTTTAAAGACATACCTTCTCTATACAACGTATAAAGCGATGATTTTGCTTTTAATAACTAATGAATTTTAGATTTAAAAAAAAAAAAGAAAATTTCTCACCACGTCCCATTCCTCCCCGCCCTTAAGAAAAATCATGGATAAGTGACTTTAAAAGTCTACTGCATTTTATAATATTCTAAGGATAGTTCTTTAGATCTAGACTCAGAAGACGGTCCGTTAAATGTTCCTAAACATTTATTTATTAAAATTATGAATGAATTATGCCTACATGCGGAAATACCAGTAGACTTATTGTTTGTTCTAGATAAAAAATTGTCTAGTTCTCTAGCTAATTTTTTTTTTATTAATATTTTGAAAACTTATAACGGCCAAACTAGATTTTTTTCAGTGTGACTGACTTGCTAGTAATTCTTTTCACTCTTGTCAAATATCAAGGAAAATTGGTAGAACCGTTTTCAAGATATGTGACCAGATCTTTGTTTCTATTGATTATCATTAAGTTATGAGTTGAATAGAGGTATTGTAAGACTAATGAAAAAAATTGGTAGTCGTTCTGGTGACCATAACATATTTCATAACATGTCAGTCAGAATGAGTTCAAAAGATTGGGAGTCGAAGTAACGATAATCCGAATTTAAAAAATAAAACAGAAATGTTCATTAGGAGTTACTTTTCTTTAAAGCCAAAACACCATGAAACAAAATTTAAATTGAAAGTCAAAATTAATGCCTTACTCCAGACTTTTCATTTGAAAGAACATTGTCCTCGATCATGAGCATCAATGACCCTGCCCTGACCTAGATAGTCTGCCTATTTCAACACATAAATAGACTGTGTGCTATATGATCTATGTAAAATGCAGGCTGGTCTAACTTTGTTCTTTGATAAAAAGGCGCTTTTTGTGCCCTAACCCTTTCTTGTGTTTTTATTTTACTAGGAGCTGTGCAGTGGCGCTATAATGCCACCAACCTGTCACCCCCAGAAGAGGACAGCACCATCACGGTTACATACGACGACGGCCACTGGAGTGATCCATATTTCGACTGCGGGGGTGGAAACATATGGATGATGACTTATACTGTGCCCTTTTTTGGATATAAAAATGGAACTTTTAAATTTAAGTGAGTAGTCTACCTTTGCTTATTTTCCCAACCACGCCCTCTCACTCTAAGATAAAACTTTAACTACACCCAGCTCAGCTTTCCATTTTTTCTTCACAGTCTCTACTACCTTTTCATGGGGTGTCCAACATACTTTGAAAAAAGAAAAAAATACAATATAGTTATTACTCCTTGTGTTTCATTGGCCCTATTTTTTTTATTCACTAATAAAAAACGTGATCTTTCTGAAGTTTTAATAAAATGTAATCTCGTGCTGCACGAGTCTATGTTTCAAATTTCAGTTCGATAAGATTATGTAAAATTTTCAAAATAAATATTTTCATTTTTTTTTTTCATTTTTGACAATGACGCAATGTGAGTTGACGGGATTTAGAGTGTTATATTCCTTTAGAGTAAGATATATATATATATATATATAATATAATATACCTATAGTTCCTTAATCTAGATGTTCATTTGGGTTATCTGAAGACTGAAGTAGAATCATTTCATCGCTCGAGCAATTGTTTGACCACTTGTTTGACCACTTGTTTGACCACTTGTTTGACCATATCAGATTGTGCCCCGATACCTAACAAGAAATCTCCAAACATAGACTCTCCATTGTCTCAGTTTAAAGTAGACTTTTGTAAATCTACTCTCGTTTGTCGTATGTTTAGTATTGTCCCCTGTTTAGTGAGTTGAAATGAATTCGATACATCCGGTGAGGTACTTTGAGTAGTTTGAGGTATGGCCGCGATATATTATGCCCTTTTCACCCATTTTCATATTTAGCGTAACTATTAGGTGTCCGGCTCAGGATGACGTCACCAGGTGTTTCTTGAATGGCCTCTTTCTCAGCCTTTTTGGTTACACATCATTGAATGTCTAGTAGTGGTCATCAGTAGCTCACCCACATTTTTTCAATCATGCTCTGATTTCTCCTTAGCCATCAGGCAAGTCCTCTGTAGCAGGTTGTAAAGAGATTTCTGTTAGCCATCAGGCAAGTCCTTTGTATCAGGTTGTAAAGAGATTTCTGTTAGCCATCAGGCAAGTCCTTTGTAGCAGGTTGTAAAGAGATTTCTGTTCTGATTGCTTGAAGTTCTTCCCAAAAACTTTCGTATTTTTACTCATTAACTCTTGACATCCTGGATCCCCTTGATGAAGCTCTTTCTTTTCTGTCCTTGGGCTTAAGTTCAAGGTTGGCTTGAGATATCTATCTTAAGGCACTCTCAGATCTTGACAGGCCTAACGTATTACTCAAACTCTGAGTCACGCGCTCTCTTTCAACCACATAGCCATCAATAATTCGGATAAAAATTATATTGAACCAAAAAAAAGTAAATCAAAACTTTCTTTTTAAAAACCTCTCTTTACCACGTATCTATTGTAGATAAAAAAAAAAAATCATTTATTTATGTAGAACATTTCTTTTGGCTAGGCTTAGCTCTGACTTTAAAGTACATGTTTGCTAAGTCAATTGACTGTTCGAATGAATGAAGGCTGAAATAACAGAGTGACTGTGGCTGCGAACGGTATTGATCGCTACGCTATTGATGAGTTGATTGAACTGTGATCACCGCTCATTCCAGTGTCATTATCTCTAAGCGGGGACAAATTGTACCTAGCACGACCGTTTGGCGTCTGGCAGCAGACGTCACGTCATGTTGGTGGTTCAGCAATGAATGATGGTGTAGCGGTTGAAGGATGATTTAAAGAAAATGTAGCTGTATATGATGTTGTAGTGTATTAAGGAAGATGATGTAGACTTGTTTTATAATTGTTAGATAATCGAATATTTGTTGTCGATGATGTTGTACAGCTGTGATAGACTACATGAAAGATTGTTTTAGATAACTGAGTAGAGTTGTGGCAAGATACTTCTAGATAAATGTGAAGAGCAATGCATATGTAATGCCCTTGTACGACGGTAACAAAATTTATATTTCAGAAGTTTGAAGTTGGTTTTAAAACTGGTATAGACTAGAATAATTAATATAGGCTAGTGCTTCACCTGCACCCCCTTTTCCTTATCAATGGACACAACAAGGCAACCCTCCATAGTCTGAACCGTAAGTTCATATTATTAAATCATTTGTTTAAGGGTGTTTACTATATATGTACTTGAGCATGGCATAGTGTTAACAACCTGTTCTTTATAAAGCTAAATATATTTGATATAGTATCGTCAGAAATTCTTGCTCCAAAACAACCCGCGCCAAAACGACCCGCGCCAAGACGTACCCAGCCAAAATATCGCTTAGCCCATAGTCCTGGTCAAGAAACAATGACCTAGATCGGTGTCTCCCAAACTTTTTTTCCTTAACGGAACACTTCGCGCAGTCTGAGTATTTAGCGGAACACTTCGCACAGTCTGAGTATTTAGCGGAACACTTCGCACAGTCTGAGTATTTACGGAACACTTCGCACAGTCTGAGTATTTAGCGGAACACTTCGCACAGTCTGAGTATTTAGCGGAACACTTAACATATTTTTATAGAGATATTAATTCATGTGGTAGCCTACTAGTAAATTATTCCAAAAGATCGCGGAACACATATTCAGTCAGCGCGGGCTCCGCAGAACACAGTTTGTGAAACACTGACCTAGATAATCGAGGAAAGCTCAGAAAATGTTTTGACGGAAATGGTTCCTCGTGTACAATATGATTCACTAAAGTTACTAAAAAAAATCAGTGCCAGAACATTACAACTTTGAGGCGAGGCCTCTTTCCAGTCTTTGCACTCGTGTATTCCTCACATTTAGTTCCCCTGACTGAATAATCGCAAAGTCAAATACTTGTATCTTCATATTCACGACGAAGTCAGACATCAAGACATTTCTATTGATTCGTTATTCAACATTTCCTTCTTTTTATTGCGCTCAAGTCTGTGTTAAGTGTCCAGCTATGATTTGTCTCTGGTTTATTAACGTTCAGCGTAGAATAATCAATGGTCATCGGATTATCTTGATAGGCGCTGATCGCGGTCATTGCATATTTATAGGCTTTTACGTCAATCTTATGGCGAGCAGGTTAATTTGAAGATATTAGTGGTCCAGGCAAGTGTGTCGGCTTATGTGTGTGGGCCTGGTGTAGATCTGTGCGTGGAATAGAAAATTTATTATGGATTTTTATAAGAAGCATCTGTATGCTGGAGAGAAGGAAAGAGAGTAAAAGAGAAAAGAGGAAGTGAGAGAATATTAGAGAGAGCGAGAGAATGGAGAGAGAGAGAGAGAGAGAGACAGAGAGAAAATGAAAAGGACAAAGAAGTATTGACTGAGAAAGCGATTATGAAAGATAATGTAATAGTTAGTGATTGAGAGAAAGAACGATCAGATATCTATCTATCTATCTATCTGTCTATCTATCTATCTATCTATCTATCTATCTATCTGTGTGTGTGTCTGTCTGTCTGTCTGTCCGTCAATATCTGTATCTATATCTATATCTATATCTAGAGAGAGAGAGAGAGAGAGAGAGAGAGAACGCGTGTCGGGCTCTGTTGAATATATTAAACACGTTATTGACATGCTGACGTCATGATGTGGCTGTGGCCTGTCACTGTGACTGTCACATGACAAGTATCGCACGCGCATCCATATAATGTGACGTACAAATTACTCCCGTTCATAAAGCTCTTAATCCATAAATAACTAGATGTTAAATTAATGCATTCCTTGTGAATCAGTCGCAAAGGTCGACGTTATAAATGGCGTAGATTGCGTTAATATTAAATTAATATGTCTTACTTTGTGTCTTTGTGTATACAATTATTTGACCTAGCTACTTGATATTTCGACAATAAACTATTAATGTGCCTATTTTTGCATTTTATTAATGAAATAATGCAAACCGAAAGTTAGATTTATAACTTTTTGAGATTTTTTGCTTATAAGAAATTTCGCTCTGAAGCATACAATTTAACTCTAATAGCATTTATTACAAGAAAACCTATTGAATAAAATCAAATTTATGTTTTTAAGAGAGTACACTTTCTCGATGACAACGTCTTCTATCTTCTTATGTATTTTAAATTCTCTCCTCTGGCACAAATAACAACAAAACATAAACATCAAAACAACAACTAAAAAAAAAGGAATCGGATTCCCATCCAAATCGAAGACAAAATCAATAGCATGAAATTAAACTCCTGACTATTACCTATCTCTTGACCCCAGGAGTGGGTGGCTGGAGCATCACTGATGACTGTCTGGCCACAACACGCCATCTGTCATGGTCCTCAGCTTGGCCCTTTGGGGACTCGAGAGAGACATCTTTCTCTCTTCATCAACCACAAGTTAAACACAATTTTTTTTTTCAGCTTCAACGTCACATCCGTTGTACCATCATGGTATTACGTCACCATAATAGGAGTAGAACGAAATCATTTCTTGTTGAGCTTCTACACAGGACTTCGTAATTGTATTTATACATTTGTACCAGGGGCGTAGCTAGGGATTCGGGGGCCCGGGGGGGATCGACCTCTTTGGGAGCCCCTTGCATTTTGACATTCGACATATGACATGACATAATGTACGCAAAAATATATAAAATGCTCAAGATCAAATTGGTTTAGTATATCAGTAAACTTAACAAGAAATCATTAAGACTATTTTAATAATAATACGTTGTTTATTAGTTAAATAATGCACTAGTGACAAATCTCAATTCATATCGCTACAATTCGTGCATTCTGTGCAGCTAAGACATCTATAACATCATCTACATCGATACTTTCTAGTATTTGTGACTTCACTGACATTAAAGCCATGATAAGCCTTTCTTACGTCATTGTGTTCCTGGGATAGTTTTTTCTTTAGAATGACGCAATGGAAGTGGCCTCAGTTAGCGGTATTCGTATTCGGAGGAGGTTGCAAGGTTTGAGAAAACATAAATACCATATGAAGCCTGTTTCCGCAATATATGTATATTGGGGATGGTATTACTGATTTGTTGATGAACATTGCTCGTACATCAATCGATTTTCCATTTATTTCATCATACAAACAGGAAAAAGTAACACAGTTTGTCATAAGCGTGTCATCCAAAAGGTGTCTTGGTTCAAGAAGAAACCCAAAGGCATCCGTTTTCTTTCCAGCCTTTGTAATCTGTCCTTTATCCCAATATGAAATCTGTCCATCACTTCTGTAGCAACACGTTTGAATTGCAGTTCTATTGACAGTCCTACATTAGAACTCAACTTCCCATAAAGTCTTTTCTTTTTTCTGGTTGTTTCGATTACATGGAGACCATAGTATTCACTACCTTCTTTTGCTTTTTCGTTGGATTGGGTGATCAGCTTGGTCCGTTTCTTATCATTTTGCAGAAAGCATGAAAGGGTTTCAATTTATTTATTGTTTATGTTTTGTGCGAAAGCAAAAGGATTCATACTATACAATAATGAGAAGGATTTATATCTTGCTATGCTGGAGTATAGAAATACTCCGATGAGCATCACAACTGTTGATGAATAGAAGACTCAAGAAAATCATTCCAACTGATCCCAAATCATTAAAACCATTCGTAACTGAAAATGCAAAGACATTACTCAACAAGCGACAGATGAAAAGCAAAGTGAAATACGATGCAAAAGCAAGACTACCCAAAGATTACTCTGTCGGAGAGAAAGTGAGAGTTCGTCTAGGACAAACATGGCAGAATGCAATTGTCATAAAAAACATTCTTCACCCAGATCTTACGTCATAAACAAACGATGGGAAAACATAAAAAAGAAATCAACGCTTTTTGAACAAGAGTTTCGATGAAGATAGGCCTATCTCTGGGTATTATGATACCGTTAAAGGCAACGAACAGTAAACTGTTAGAACAAACAAAACAGACAGTTATAGACCAACGTCTAGAGAATCTGTTGTGCCTGTCAAGATAACCAGAAGTGGTCGAATTGTTAAAGTTCCTGGTAGATATCAGTCTTAGGTACTTTAAAAGGAAGGAAAAAAGTTGAACAAATTCATGTACAGTTCCAAAAAAGGTGACAATTGTTTGATCTATCTCAGCAGAACGAAAAGCTGCCAGGTTTAGAGAGTGATTATCACAGTTCAGAAATATTGCTTTTGGATTTATGCCTAACAGACGGCCACTCATTGTGGCTGCGTTATCATAGGTTTAAATAATGCGTCACGCTATTTTGTAGCCCCACCCTGGTCAACCCGAAAAATGGACAATTATAGCATTATTAAGAAAAACTATTGGATCTGTTGTACTGGAATTCGCTGTATGTCATACAGTTTTATTCGTGGAAATTAGCGACCTTAGGCAGGGGTGGCAAGTGGGGAAGCCGCCCCAAGCAGCGTGCTTGAGGGTGCCCCGCGATCGGAGATTTTATTGTCACAAACTTGATCACCACACATTTTCCTAACAAATCCGATTGGATGTCGATGTTAATATACGAAATAAAAAATTTGGATTGGTTGCTTCCGCCTATGTGTTTTTTTCCCAATAGGCTATGGCCATGGGAGTAATTTTAAAACTTTTTTAAGTTAAAAGAATTTTCTTTATGCAGAACAATTACAATACAGTATATATATTATTACATAGCACTTATCACGGCCAATATTAAGCCAGCAATGGCTACGCAATGTTCTATGTTTTGTAAGAAAAATAAGGAAGGTCCATAGCGTTAAGGCGGACATACTGTCTTGTTATTGTTGCAGCGTAAGAGACGGATTAACCATTTAGTGTGATGTGGTACGGTATATATAGTTTATCCTTACGGCTGAGGGCCCCGCACATGACACTCGCCCCGGGCCCTGCTAAGGACGCCCCTGTAAAAATCATGTCAACGAAGACAGTAATACACGCAGTTTTGCTGCAAGCACCTGTTTGATCTCTTTTGAAAGGAAAATAAATCGGTAACAAATCTATTAAAGATTTGCATTTTAAAATGTAAAACTAACTTTAGCTTTTCTCTGTCGGAAAAATAATTGCAAAAATGTCAACAAAGTCAACGTACTGATAGATCTAGATCTAGATTTAGTCTTTGTTCTAAATTTAATCCATAAATGTTGACAAAAAAGACACTTGTTGACACTATTTGCCAATCAAAGATATTAATTTACGTATTTAAAAACAAATTTCGGACACCCGTTTTGGGGCCCCCCTAAGTGGGGGCCCGGGGGGATTTTCAAAAGCTCCCCCTCCCTCCCCCCCCCCCCTTAGCTACGCCACTGATTTGTACTCTAACTCCGTCTAACTGTTCCTACTTGCTAGATATATACACAATTTTCTTGGACTTAAATCTCCACAAAACATTTCTGATTGTCTTTGATCTTTGTTTGTGTTATGAATTGTGTGTGTGTGTGTGTGTGTTTGTTGAATGACGTATTACGTATTGATATGCATAGTCCTTATTAATAATTGCTACTCAAAATTCTAAATTATAGCTCAGACTTTTAAGTTGTCCGAATAAGTTTAGCGATTGTTGGATAATTTCAAATCAAAACGTAGACAACTGCGCAACGATTTTGATAAATAACTCAGAAAATGGTGCAAGGATTTTAAAAAATCGAAATAAGACAAAACTTTGTGACGATTGATCAAAGATTTAATATATCAAAACTGTTAGACAATGGTTCAGAAGTTTTAAGCAATTGACGTTTGTCGCTCATGTTAATCAACATTTAGAACACACACACAAAGCCATCCAGGGGGGTGGCTAAATCCTTGTGAGATACACTGCATTTGCCAAGACGTATCCTTTTGTAGTGACCAGTAGACAAAGTAGGTCATCAGTATCTACCAAAGGCACGTCCACCCAATACATTAGACGTGTGATCAATCCTCCATGAAGGTTCAGCACGCCCCCCCCCCCTTTCTCTCTTGTAGGGCACTAGTTCGTGTTCCCCCCTCACCCCCCCTCCCGTATTGAGTGTTGACTTTGGGTCCAGCAAGTCTTGATATGGCTTCCCTTTGATTGCCCAAGATTGGGCTAGTACTATTGTACTGATAGTTTAGTAGATCGACGGACAATAGTAATGGACTTCTTTAGTTTTTTTCTCATGGTGCACACGATTCGTTCATACAGAAGGTTTGCCCATATGTAACCGGCCTGAACAGGGGGCCTGAGCAGGGGGGCCTGATCAGGGGGCCTGAGCAGGGGGACTGAGCAGGGGGGCCTGAGCAGGGGGCCTGAGCAGGGGGGTCTCAGCAGGGGGGTCTCAGCAGGGGGCCTGAGCAGGGGGCCTGAGTATAGTAAAGTCAAGGAATAAGGGGGTCATTTTGTAGGCCTCATATCACCCTCATTAAAATAACAGGTTTACATAACATGGAATCCCCCATGAACTGCATGGCTTAAAAGAAAACTATTTAGCGGTAAGCAAAAAAAAAAAAGGCTTTATTTTGTGCTCCGAACCTTAGGTCCTGGGTTTCGAATCTCGGTGAAGTCTGGGATTTTGAATTTCAGGATTTTTAAGACGTCTTCTAAGCCCATCCAGCTCTAAGTGGAACCCTGACTTTAAATGGGGAAAGTAAAGGTGTTTGGTCGTTGTGCTGGCCACATGATACCACCTGCTCGTTAGCCGTCGGCTAAAGAAAAAGATGACCTTAACATTATCTGCCCTATAGAACGCAAGGTCTGAAAGAGAACATTTAATATATTTTTTTAAAAACTTCATTTTGTAATCGAGATTCCCTTAAAAATATAAAAAAACCAGCAATATGACATACTTTAATGAGTGCTATCTATGACAATTACAGGTGCGGCTGTATTACCGCGCCGTCACTTGCATGGGGGATTCCGAAATGGATGCGATAGTCTAAAGCAGTATTTCTCATATCGCGTTCCGCGGAACACTATTTCTAATCGGGTGTTTCACGAAATTCTGTAATGATTAACTAGTAGGTCTACACGAGATTAAACTATTAAATGCTGAAAATAAAATACAACTTGATTTGATTAGTTCTTCTCGGTTAAGGTAACGTATTTATAACATGACCTTGAACTATGAACTGGTCTAGACTCTGACTAAATTGAAACAACAAAATACGAAGGTGAACCATTAAATGTTCTCTGGTCGAGCTTGTCTGAAGAGAATTTGTAAATTTCAGCGTTATTCTACTTCAGTTTCCAATCGACTATTTAAGAGCAGCAGAGTTTTCGTATTTGTCAAAGTCAACCAAGTCAAAGGCTTCAAACAGGTTTGACGCTAACCCAGAATTTATAATTCATCTTATCAATCAATATCTTGCCTGATAATTAAAACAAAAATTATGCTCTTCAAGTACACAATATCATCAAAGTTAATCAGACTTATTTTTGTATTTGTATGTATGTTATTTTAGACCTAGTTAAAAAATTGAAAATAATTAATAAAGCTAAATTTAGAATATGGTCTCCATGACATTCCCATATAGATAATCCATCCTAAAAAAAGAGCAAAGTGTTTTGTTAAATAGTGTATCATTAAAGAATCAGTTTGGGAAACCCTGATTTTATGTAAGTCTGAAATCTTTCTAGCAAATGTAACGTATGCATTTTAGTTAAAAAAAACTAAAAAAACTTAGATTGATCTATATGACTGTTTATTGCGATAGATCCGCTATTCCATAAATATCTTCATTTAAATTTCTCGCTCAAAATGTTTTTTCTGTCGATCTTGACCAAATGTCTATAAAAAGACCAATGTTGAAAAAAAAAAAAAAGCCAAAAGGCCATTTAATTTTTCCCCTCCCGCTCCTTTAGTAATGCGATGTGTGTATGTGTATCAGTCTCTGTGGTATGGGCATGGGATAAGCTGTGTATGTGTGTATGTGCCTGGCTAACACTTTGATATTTAAAGAGAGAAAT
>JADKLZ010007431.1:0-15070 GCA_021533235.1 Biomphalaria straminea
TCTTTTCCATATAAATCCATGTGTTCTTGCTGTCACCTTTTTTTTTTCCTCTTAAATATTTGAAATTGAAAAACATGTAGAAATAGTCATACTTAACAAACATCTCACCACAGAAACAGTCATTAGCCATTAACTCATGGACTTAAATTTACAAGTGTTAGATTTCTGTGTGTGTTCACTGAGACTCACAATTGGATTGGTGTGATTTTTTCACTTGTTTTCTTACTTTGATCATGTGACATCTAGATGTGACAACTAAAGCATGTTCAAGCTTTAGGCTTGGGATGGATATTTCATTGTTGACATTTTCATCACTCTATTTCATAGATATCACGATGTGTTTAAATGTTTCCATTTTCCTTGATTTATTGCTCTAGATGTTTCAATGAATTCATTGGCAGGAATGTAAACTACATATTGCTATAGTTAGATCTCTGTGAGAAGTCTTTGTTACAATCAAACTTTATTATGAAATAAAAAACAAAAAGTTCATCAGCTGTATGTCAATGTTAACTTTAAAAACTATTGCTGGTCTGAATGTCAGTGTTGAGGATGATTGTGTGTTTTGTTTGGTCCTACTATATGTTTGTAAGACTCTTTGGGCCAACAGCCTCCCATACATCTTTCTTCCTCCCTCCCAGCTTGGAGGTTCTGACAGAAAACTTCGTTTGCGAGGCAGCAGAAGGGCAGCAACGATTGTATGTATTGATACTAATATACGTGTTGGAACAGGAAGTGAACTTACCATGCGTGTCTAGAAACACAAATACTTTCTCATTGGGTCATTTGTTGTAACTTTAAAAAAAAAAAAACCATAGTATTTCATTTTTACCAAATTATTTGAAGTGGAATGTTTTAAGAATTTGTTTTCAAGTTTTAAAAAAGGTGTCTAGCAAGCTGGGTAACTTTGCTCTCTGTTCCAATGCTATGTAGTCTTATTTATTATTTTGGGTTTCATGTAATGCAGCAGTGGTCTACAATTTAGCGGGGGGGGGGGAGCTTCTAATGTAATGAAACATTTGTGTAGTCATCTTGATGTTTGATAACACTGGTCCCATAGTCTGCTTGCTGCTACATCTTTAGTTCATGTGTTGTCAGAGAAAACGTTTGAAGAAGATACAGACTTGAATATTAATATTTGTAGATGCATTGAAGCTACATTTATGTTACAAATATTTAGTACCATTTCAGCTGAATGAACTAATGATCTGGTCCAAACAATATTGTTTAAAGATTTATGTGCTAACATGTGACAAACAGAATTCAGAGTAATTTATGAGTTATACGTTTATTTGAATTGGAAGATTTATAACAATCAATGGAGCTCAATGACCATTAAAAGTCTTATATTTATTTAACTCTTTAACACCGTAATTATTTTCCACGTTTGGACAGAATTTATTGCTTCATATCTGGATAGAATCAACGATGGGAGCGTCGTTGCGAGGTCAAAGAGTTAAATAGAAAATATTTAAAAATATCAGTTGTTCTCTATGACCATTAAGAGTCTCTCTAATGAATTGTTATTTTAAAGGATTGTGTTTGTTGTTTAATAACTAATGTTTGAGAATATAATATATTTTAGCACCTTAAGACATTAGCAAGTATACTAAAGTGAACTGATTTTTTGTGTGTTCTCTTGCACTAGGAAATGTATAGAGTAACTCAGAGAGTTTCTGCATTCTGATAGACTTTGTTGAAAACACATTCAAACCTCAAAGATTTTGTTTGTCATGACAAATATGTGTATTTGGTTCACTAAAAATGTTTCAGTTACTAAAGAAAAAGTTAAGGCCTAGTTTTAAAGTCAAAATGCTAATAGTTTTTGTAGATTTAAAGTCCTAGTTTTAAAAAATGATGTTTTCAAAAAATATATATTTGTACTGAATAAATATTTTTAAAAAAATTAAATGGTGGCTTTTATAAAATTAGATTCAAATTTCTTCACTTTCACAGTATAAAACTAGTTATAAACAACTAATTATGGGTGTCTAGTTCAAGCTTATTAAAATAAAAGTGTAAAATGTGATATTTTGCATAGAATATTATTTTTGCTTTCAAGAATACTATAATAAGTACATGTCCATACATAAACAAAAAAATAACAACATAAGTGTACATAGACTAAGAGCCAAAAGACAAAAAAAGTAAATGAAATGAAAAAAAAAAAGACTTTGTTTGCCTAATTGCAGTCATGATCATCATCTGTTCCTTGACTTTTGTCATCAGTTGTTATATATAAATTGCAGTAGACTATATAGTACTCTTTGGTCCATGTATATTAGGAAATGTATTTGAAATATTATACTTGTATAAAAGAGCTTTACCATATAACTTGTAGTGTAGTTGTCTTTAGTCTCTTGTTACTAGGACACAGATCAATATAATGTGTACGGCCAATATAATGTGTCCATGTATTGTTTAGTAGTCTTGTCATATGATTACTTATTATATTTAGGCTATTTCCTAAATAGACATTTGTAATGAAGTATTAGAGATTTAGACTACAAACTAGAATGAATCCAGACTTGCGAAGTTAAAAAAAACAACAATATATTTGTGTATAGTTTGAATTGTTGTGGTAACTAATCTAGCACTAGAAGTGTGCAGTGTGATTACCATTCAAAGCAGTTTCAGAGAAGGAAAGAATGATGTAGTGTTTGCTATTTTATTTTAAGCTGTTGTGATAGGATTTAACTTGCTGTAGGTGTTGACTTGGTGTGGATAACTTTAACTTGATTGTTGCATGTGACCCTAACTCTCTTAGTGCTCTGTTTACACTTCTTAGTTTAACTAGTAGTCTGGGGACTTTGGTAATAAACCATTTACACAATTTATTTTGTTCTTTGCATGTGCATTGGAAGAGTCAAATGGAAAAATGTGGAAGTTTGTCCATCTTGTCTTTAAATGGAACTCAATTTGTGTTTACAAGCATGACCAATGGACAGGTGGTGGTTAGCTCAAGAACATTCCTTTCACATTTTTCTATGTTGAATTCTCTCTCTGTTTCACTACACTGTGTGTTGAAGTAATCTGGACACAATATTTGTAGTATCCTTTCATTAAACCAAAAAAAAAAAAGTATTCATTTAAATTTATATAAATTATTCTATTTAACATTGTGCTTCAATGACATGTTTCAGCAATACATTTTTTTAAAACATAAGTCGATACTAAACGTTGTGTTTGATTTAGCAGAGTTCTTAGTAGTGTAAGGTGTAAATCTATGGCATTTCTCTCCCTTTCTACAACAACTCCAGGGATCATAAAGCAGTTGGTAGAAGACCTTTTGATAAGATGGCAACTCTTCTGGCATATCTGGGCCCCCCAGAGCACAGACCTCTTGATTCACAGTAAGTATATTTTGTTTAATAGAATTAACTCTTTAGTGTACAGATGTGATCAGTCTGTTTTTGTGCAATCTTGTTTTCATAATGCTAGGTACAATGCGTTATTAGGACCGGTTCAGTTTCAACTAAAATCAGTTTTGTTTAAGTATCCATTCTACATGATTAGATCTAGGTTATTATACAATTGTAGTTATTTGTATCCCAAACATTTGCTATTGTATGTCAACACATCATAGCAAAGAATTTTTGTTACAAAATCAGCACTTTGTTTTGTGAGTAACCCACCTCTGGATCCTCAGAACACATTGGTACTAAAATTAGGCTTCTGGTTTAGCACAATTAGTATACTATCATAGAATTGTAATTAGAATCAACAGGAGGCTCATCTATTAGAAATTTGGGTAAAGCCTGATTTGACTGTGACTATGACATTATAATGAGAATGTACATGAAGTATATTCCCTTGACAATGTACTTCTCTCTATAAGCATATCCAGTTTGGATGTCTGACTTGTAAAAACCTATGACTCTAACCAGGTGGAGTTCCATGGATATGACCAGTACCAAGTTTGAGGAGATTATGTCCAAGCAAAACATGCATGAAAAAGATGAGTTCAAGTCACTGAAGAATCTTCACATCTTCTATCAGGCTGGCACTTCCAAAATGGGGAACCCTGTCTTTTACTATGTGGCAAGAAGATACAAGTAAGGGCCACTTAACCCTGTCTTTTATTATGTGACTAGAAGATACAAGTCATTTAGTTTGAATGTACTGGCAAGTTCAACCAGTTTAGTTTGAACGTACTAGCAAATTCATGCAATTTAGTCTGAATGTTCTATCAAGTTCAGCCAATTTAGTCTGAATGTACTAGCAAGTTCAACCAGTTTAGTTTGAATGTACTAGGGGTTGTAGAATATTCTTCACAGGCCTAAAAAAATGATTCAATTATGTGTGAAAGTCCATCACATGTATATTTTGTTCTTTATGATTATGAGATCTGATTATTTTTCTTTTAAATTCAACTTTTTTGAAAACAGCTTCATTGAAATGTTGATGTAATGCTTACTCTAGACTCAGTCTCTCTGCCAGCTTTTCAGCCAATAGGATCAAATGACACATGAATAATTTTAGTTTTAATAGTTGTTTTTTTCACTAACACATATTTTTACTGTGAGTCTGTTGTGCAGTGAAAAATAAATAGTAGCAATCATTTACAATAAACCTAAAATAAAAGTAAAAAAGAAAACCCTGATTTTCTTAGGCCTTGCTGTGATAGCACAATTTTTTTTTTTTTTTTTTTTGCAAAGGAAAATTTTATTTTAAAAAATGGAGCGTATTTTAGTATCACAAATTATATTTTAGTGTGCAGTGAATTTCAGTTGATATGTTATGAAATATTTGTTACCTGTTACATATCCCATTGGGGCACCAAGCAAGACCTGTGGACTGTCTTTTTCCATTCCTCTCTATCCTTTACCCTGTTTAGAACCTCTTTCAATGGCAGGCCGGTCCATTCTTTTATGTTGTCCTCTCACCGCTTTCTCTTAATTTTTAAATATTAATTGAAAGAATATTTGACTGTTGTCAAACATATTGTATTTAGTGAGAATCTCCTAAATAATGTCCGTTTTCCAATTAATCAGGCTATTAGGGGGAAAAAAAGGTGTGAAGATAACTTCAAAACTATTGTGAAGAAATGATTTTGTTGTCTCATTCATAAGATGTGTTTTCTACTCAGCAATATTGCCAAGACGTACAAAAAGCTCATTGTAGTTTTACAAGTCTTTTGTATTTCTTCCATCCCTCTATGAAGAGATTTTTGTGAAGATTATTCAGTTACAACAAATAAAATGGACCACCATCTTTCTCTCCTGAAGACTATTGTTTCCTGAGTTCCTGAGATTTGTTTCCATTTATGTCCACTCATCTTGACAGCAGGTTTCTGTTTTCTTTTATGTCCACTCATCTTGAAAGCAGATTTCTGTTTCCTTTCTCTTCCATGTCTCTTTTATTGATGTAGCCTAAACAATTGTAACTTTTCATGGACACTTTTAGTAGCTAGGCTACTTCCATTAGCTTGAAAGAATGTCTGTTAAGGTTTAAAAAAAAGTGAAGTGTTTTCAAATCTATATTATATCATCACTTTTTAAGACTCTACTTTTAAATGGCTCTTTTTCCAGATCTGAAAACAGGTTTGAATGTTTTGTTTATAAAGGAATAATCTAAAAGTGAAGAATATATGAGGAAGTGTTGGAAATCTGTTTAGTATTCAAATCTATTTGTCTCTTTGTTTCTGGAAGATATTTTTGATTTAATAAACAAACTTAATGGTTTAAACTAGTTTCTTAACACAGGGTTACATCTTGTACACTGACTGCATCTAGAAAATATTGATAGAAGAATGTATGTGTGATTTGTAGTTAGGAGAAAGTAATTGCTGACATTTTCATTGTTACAGAGTGGGTGAAATTAATGGAGATTTGCTCATCTACCATGTACTGCTTACATTGAAACCATTCTACAACAAACCTTTTGAGCTAGTCATTGACTTCACACATACATGCTCCGAGAACAGGTTTAGAGTGAGTTCAAATCTATGTCTGTATTCCCTGACAAAACATTGAGTTCAAATCTATGTCTGTATTCCCTGATAAAACATTGAGTTCAAATCTATTACTGTATTCCCTGACAAAACATTGAGTTCAAATCTATGTCTGTATTCCCTGATAAAACATTGAGTTCAAATCTATGTCTGTATTCACTGACAAAACATTGAGTTCAAATCTATGTCTGTATTCCCTGACAAAACATTGATTTCAAATCTATGTCTGTATTCCCTGACAAAACATTGAGTTCAAATCTATGTCTGTATTCCCTGACAAAACATTGAGTTCAAAAATG
This sequence comes from Biomphalaria straminea, assembly GCA_021533235.1. Lineage (NCBI taxonomy): Eukaryota > Metazoa > Mollusca > Gastropoda > Planorbidae > Biomphalaria > Biomphalaria straminea. Next base: position 6,253 of record JADKLZ010007431.1, read on the forward strand.
TATAAATGGTTAAGTTTTAGATTTACTATGGCCGTAATATGTCTAAGCACAAATAGTTACTGTGGCATTATGTTACACTGTATTTGAGTAGATCCCAAGTTAGCAGAACCTCCACATGATCACAACACATCTTAATGACTAAAACACAAGTGTGAAATATGAACACTGAAATAAAACTAACAAGAATAATTGTATTTCTGAGTCACATTAATGAATTCACCTGAAATAGATTCATTAACTCTTTGACTCCGGAGCAACGATTGTTCCGTTGATTTTAAAAAGGGGGGAAAAGGTCGGACCAACGGAATAATCGTCGACTATTTAAATTTTTTTTTTTCGTTTTTATTCCTCCGATTCATGTTTTTATTGCTTAATTTTTTTATCTAGGATAGTTTCCCTTTGCTAAACATCCAGATTCAACATGTTTTAAAAGGTTTTAAAATAATTAATTATTTTTTTTTGTGTGTGTGTTTCATTTTACATGGACCCTTAACCAGGGCCATCTAACCTTTGTAGATCTAAGCATTTCTTTGATGAAGAAGTAAAATAATTCACATGACAGTGATTTTGTTTTATCTGATGGTAATATTTTTGTCTAAATCTAATGATATCAATCTAGATCTAGTAAATTAATTAATAAAATTTATAGACCTAGGGCTAGGTCTAGTAATGATGAAGTTTAGCTGATGAAGCAGCCCCACCCCCAGCTAAAGTTCGATGTAGAACTAATTTAGCTGTCTTTACATTATCTAGATCTAAATATAATCAGATGGAGGACTACTCTAGATCTAGGCACTGAAACAGAACTATTTCTGATTTTATCCACCAAAAAATGTGGGTGTCAACCTGGACTTAGTCTAATGAGCTGGACTTTTTCGTTGAAGTAGTGACATTGGATTATTAGCTCCAGTTTATTATTTTTTTGTGTCCATTTCTGTTTCTTCTGTGGTTTTATGTATATAAATGGATACAAATGAGGAAAAAATTTCTTTTGATTCAATTTGGACAATAGATTTCTTAAAACATGAACTTGAATGGATATTTTCAATGTCAGTTGGTAAGTTTTTCATTTTTTAATTTTGTATTCAAAATCCAAAATTACAACAACAACATAATTTGCATACTTATCAAAAAGAAAGAACATCCATTTCTCTTTCTTTAATTGTATATCAAATTTATTATTTTCCAATAATAAATAAAAAAGTTATACAAGTTATATCGAAGCAGAGTAGCGCACTCCGAAATGGCGGAAAAATTAATTCCGTCCAAAAGTGGAAGATAATTCCGGATTAATTCCGGAGTCAAAGAGTTAAGCCAAGGTTGTAATTATAAATGAATGAACCTTAACGTTTTCCTAGCACCTCTCAGGTCTCCTCAACCACTCTAGACATAAGTGGTTATATCACAAGTTTGTTTTCCCTTTTTGTCTCATCATTCTAGTTCCAATTATCACCAAAGATAAGATTCAAGGCTAGGCCTCAATGTCTTGTTGACTGATTGGAATAAGATTGTGTGACAGAGTTTATTGTGACGTTACATTGAAAGCTGTAGTTTCTCCTTTTCAGACTGACTTCTTGAACAAGTGGTTTGTGGTCATGCCAGAGAATGTCTACCAAAACATCACAGCAGCTTATATTTATAACTGTAACTCTTGGGTTCGAGAATATACCAAGTACCATGACAGAATACTCTCGTCACTCAAGGTAAACACATTTCAGTAGCTGCTTTTACAGACATATTATTTTGTTCAAATGACTTTTAATTGTCATTTCACTTGTCTTCTCTTTAATAACATTTCCTTTTGATAATTGATTGTGTGTGTGTGTGTTTTATTCTTTGAAATCTTCTTTTGAAATGTGTTCTTCTTTTACAATTTTTTTCAAAGTATTGGCCTTATTTTTTTTTTAAGGGAAATAAATCTGTTTTTCATATACATTAGATTTTTATTTTTGAAAGAATGTATGAATTTTTTGGTTACAATAACAACTGTAATCCCAGAGCTGGCACTTTTTGTTACGCCAGTTTCCCAGATAGTGCTTATAGTAGAAAGGTCATGCTGTTGTATCAAGCTAGTTATGTCTGTCTGGTTATGTGGTATACACTATCTTCTTGCTGGTCAATGTTTTGAACCTTGCCGTCCTGCAAGAGTTTGGGCTAGTACCTAATAATCTTCATGTCTTACAAAATAACTTCCAATTCAACAATCTAGACTCCTCAATCTAGTTTATGTGCATGAGGAATGTTCCATTAGATTAGAATTAAGATTTGTTTTAATCCAAAGTTTGGTGTTTGGAATGTATATTTCGTTTAATATCTTTCCAAATGAACAGAACAACAGAAAACTTATCTTCATTGACCATCCAGCAAAACTGAGTGAGTATATAGAGGCAGAGTCTCAGAAACTACCAGGTACAACCATGTCATTAGAAGAGGATCTCAAGGTGTTTAACAATGCCCTGAAGCTCTCACACAAGGATACAAAAGTGGCCATCAAGGTAGTCATTATTTCATTGGCCTTGGGATTAGATTACTTTCATTTTTGTTTTGTTTATTAGATTAAAAAGCAAAGCATTTTTTTACAAAACAGTTAAAAATGTTCTCAACCAACTAAATGGGATAATGATTGCTGACTTACTAATGTGTGTTTCTTCACTTAGGTCGGACCCAGTGCCATTCAAGTCACATCCTCAGAGAAAAGTAAAGTGCTTGGTCATCAAGTCCTACTGAATGATGTGTATTATGCTGCTGAGATTGAGGAGGTAGGTGTTAGTGCATGGAGTCATGGCTAACTTCAGGGACTATAACTTAGTACACATACCATAATTTTCTTTAGAATTAATTAGAACTTTATCAACGACTTGGTATTGGAGCTCAATCTTCCATTATCAATTGAATTGTAAAAACAATTTAAGGATAGTGAATTTCACATTTAACAAATTAAAAAAAAATGTTTATTACTTAAATTATTATTTTTACTTTTTTGTTATTAACACAGGCAAAGAAAGTTTTTCAGTTTGTATAGAGTTAATGATAAGAACATTTCTTATTTTATTTAGTTTATAGTTTATTTAGAATCAGGTTGACCTGAATTCATTGTTAGTATATCTGTTGTACATTGCTAGGTCTGCCTGGTAGATGATAATCAGTTTACGCTGACAATAGCCAATGAAACTGGACCTCTGTCCTTCATCCACAATGACTGTGACAATATTGTACAAGCCATTATCCATATACGTACAAGATGGGAGCTCTCACAGCCGGTATGGTGTTTTATTTTTTTAGGTTATGTTATTTACATAAAATGTTAAAATATAATTTGACCCTAATTTCAAACATTATTGTTGTGACACGGTTACTATGTGTGGTCAACCGTGACACACGGTCAAGTGTTGGGTACCGCGAGTTAGGGGACTTGCGGAAGTCGAGTGTGTTCTAAACAAGAGAGTGGAAGTGATCTAGTAGAGTTATTTATAATATTGAACTTGTAAATATGTTAAGTTATATGTTCCTCAATAAAGGCAGTTATAATTAAAGGGACTCGTTTCTTTACAATTATGTTAAATTTGATACTCCATAATACTTTCAGCTCAATGTAATCCTAATATTAAAACTGGTTCTAATTGCTTCTGACAGGATACTGTAACAGTTCACACAAAGATTCGTCCAAAAGATGTGCCAGGAACACTTCTAAATGTGGTTTGTATTGAAAGAGCTTTCTTAACATTTTCTCAGCCTTTTTGTGCACGTTTCAGTTTGTCCTCAAAAGTTCTTTCAGATTTTTTTTTTGGACTTCTCTGCCTTCTATTTTCTATTCAAAATTTTAGTTTTATTTCAAATCAACTTGTTCTATGTGGCTACATTTGTGCTTCACCTTACCTGATGGTCATCCATGTCATTCACAGTCTTTTGAGTTTTTTTGTTTGTTTATTGTTTTAGGGCATAGTTAGAATAAATTTATAAAAGAAATTGACATTTTTTTAGAAGCATTAATATAGAAGAAATGTCAGCTTTGCTTGACTAATAAACATCATTAGTTTTGTCTACTTAGTGAATCCATTTCTAATGGGTAATTTATCGAGTTGCTCATTGTGCTAGCAATACTATTTGTTCAAAATATCCTGTACAATGTTATTATTATTTCTACTATAAATGCCCTTAGAACTAGGTTAATCTATCAATACTTTTGAAATGAAACTGTTGGAATTGAAATGTTATTCACTAATGATGGTTTCTGTCTTGCAGGCATTATTGAACTTGGGCAGTTCAGATCCCAGTCTCAGGTCTGCAGCCTATAACTTACTGTGTGCATTGACCCAGACATTTGACCTGAAGATTGAAGGACAGCTGCTGGAGACCAATGGTAAGATACCTTTATTCTCAAGGTAGAAAGTGGACACATGAAGTATCAACAAGCTTTGATTAACAGAACTCTATTAGAAAAAAATGCTTTAAAAAATGTACATTCTATTAGCAGTAGTTTCTGTATAGTCTAAAGACTAAAAAGTAAAGTAGTGGTAATATATAGCTTTAAAAAAAATAGAAAAACATAACCCTAATGAATACACAGATAGCACAGGAATAAAAGTAAATTTATTATATATCTTTGGACACATACAAATACTTTCCAAAGTGACATTATGATATGAAATGAGTTTTCTGAATCAGCTAAGAAAACCAATGACTGTAGTGTTAAGTCTCTAGCTAAACTAAATACTTATTGGCAGAATGTTTTTTTAAAGGAAGCTTTTTAGTCCTTGGCCAAATCATTCCTTCCTACTTCATTTGAAATGAACAAATCTGTTCATCTTGTATTGAAATGGCTTAATGTCATAGAAAATTGAACTACACTTAAAACAAAATTGATCCACCATAAAAATGTTTTTGCCATATTTTATTTTATTTTGTTTATCTAATATTACTTTATTCTATCTATCTATTAAGTGTAAACATTAATAGACTTGTAGAGGGCATTCAAAGAAAGAATGTAGATGATCTTAGGACTTCCCTTGTAAAGTTTGACAGTTTGTTGACTGATGTCTTTCCCAGGGCTCTGTATTCCAGCCAATAACACCATCTTCATCAAATCTATCAGTGAGAAGCTGTCCACTAAGGAGCCCCATCTGACCTTGGAGTTCTTGGAGGAGTGTATCCAAGGCTTTGGCAACTCTAATATAGAGATGAAACATTTGTGCTTAGAGTACATTACCCCTTGGTTACCTAACTTGACCAGGTGAGGAGTACATTTCTCTCTCACTTTCTTTGATACTAACCTGAATAGAAAAAATGCTCTTTCAGTAATTATATAAATGCTAGACTATAAAATTCAGTTTAGAAGTTGGCCTTTTTTTTTTCAGTGTTTAGCAGCTATCATGCACATGCCTTTGATGTGTCTCTCTTCTTGAATATTTCTACAAGTCTCTCCACTGCTTCTACTTCTCCACACACTAGTCCATTTAGTATACATCAATATTCTGAAATTTAAAAGACAAAAAAGCAATTTTCTAACCATTGATAATTAATAACTACAATTTGTCATTACTCTTGGTGTCACTAATTCACAAGCTGTATAATTAGCTCAGGAGTTTCTGATCAAGTGGAGTAGCTAAGAAATTATTTTGATTTTCTTTTGCTTTCTAGTAGATACACATTGCTATGATATAAAGGGATGCAAGAACAAGTGGTGTCAGTTCATAAACATAGTTCAAGTGAAAGGATTATTCTGTTGATTAAATCAGTTTGATTATACTGAGTTCCTATGACACAGTTTTAATGGACCTCATTCACCAAATGTAAATAAACACATTTAGCCACGTCATAATATTGATAAAATAATGAAAATTACGTATCATGTGACACCCTTAAGGATTGCGTAATTTGTATAGAACATATAGAGAAAATGTTGTTTGTTTACGTTTGGTGAATGAGGCCCAAATAATGTTATTTGTTATTTGTTTCATCACTTGCATTCCAGTGTATTATTTGATTAGACACTTGCATTACTTCAAAGTGAGAGAAGTCACATAATTGTTACTTGATATTTGCATCATCATCTTATTGACTGAAGGGGGGCTTAAGTATTTTTATAGTTTGAATCTTCTTCAGTTAGGGTTATCTGTCTTTGCCTTTCTATTGTTTCCCCTCTAGACATATTCTTTGATACATGAACCAAAATGTATCTACATTGTTTTTGTTCTGTCACTAGATTTTGTAAACAGTCTGATGAAAACAAAAGGCAGAAAGTGGCCTTAATTTTAGACAAGTTGATTACCATGACCATAGAGGAGGTGGAGATGTATCCATCTATCCAGGCCAAGATCTGGGGAAACATTGGACAGATAGGAGATCTGCTGGACATGGTGCTTGACAGCTTTATTAAAGTGAGCATATCTAAGAAGCTGTTGTTTGGTCCTATTTGAATGTTGCTATGTTTCAAGTCATATTTGACTGTTGTTTTGCTTGATATTTCCAGAGAAGTGTGACGGGTGGTCTAGGGTCTATACAGGCTGAGATCATGGCTGACACCGCTGTAGCACTCACCTCCGCTAATGTTCTTCTTGTGTCACGCAAAGTCATCGGCAGACTTTGTCGGGTAAGTGAACTAAAATTCCCCTTTTATCTGTTTCTTTGGCCAACAGTTAGCAAACAGGGTGTCCTGTGTGGCCAGCACAACCACTAATGCCTTTACTTTCCCCAACTAAAGTCAGTACCCATTATTCAGAAATTAAAAATTCCAGCCTTCATCGAGATTCAAACCCAGGTTTAGAAACTTAAGTGCTAAACCACTCAGCCACCTTACCCCCAACTATATTGGGTATTTAATTTGTGTTTCCATACATTGCGTTTGTTTACTCAAGTTTCTTACATTTAGTTCTGTGTTTTCATGAATCAAGCTTAATACATTTTTACAAATTGTTTGATACAAGCTGGCATTCATTTTCAGCTGATTGATAAAACCTGTACCTCCCCCACCTTCACCTTAGAACAACATCTGATGTGGGATGATATTGCTATCTTAGCTAGATATTTACTCATGTTGTCTTTCAATAATTCACTGGATGGTAAGACTCAATAATCCTAGAGACTGGTTTAGTTTGTGTCTAAATTGTTTAGATGTAGATTTTTTTTTTTAATTTATATAATATGATATTCTCTAAAACAAGTTTCAATAATTTCATTTCAGTGGCTAGCCATTTGCCATTCTTGTTCCACATTGTGACCTTGTTAGTATCCACTGGTCCGTTATCCTTGCGAGCGTCCACGCATGGTCTGGTCATTAACATTATCCACTCATTGTGTACATGTTCCCAGCTACATTTCTCAGGTGAGGTGATTGTCAGCATTTCCAAATAGTCTAAAACATGAGAACCATTTGACTCATTTAGTCGCATCATGACGAGTTCAATACATTGTTAAGTTTTAAACATGTAAGATAAGGATCAAATCTCTATGGTTTAACATAAATTTTACATAGTATCCTCAAAAAAAAAAATAAATTGTTTACACATTTATTAACAGGGCAAACATTGTCATTCAGATGCTCTATAAAATTTTGTTTCATGATCTGTTGGACAGTTTAACTCTGTACATTGTTGATGTCTCCCTACGCAGAGAGCACTCTCCAAGTGTTGAAGCTGAGTCTGGCCGAGTTCTCCCTCCCCAAATTCTACCAGCTGTTTGGTATCAGCACTGTGAAGTCTGCAGCTGTCAGTGCTTTCAGGACCAGCTTCAGACCTGGGGACAGGAGCTTCACAATGTCTCCACCTGAAAATGAGAAGATGCCTCTCAGTTCATTGGAAGCCATTGCTGATGCTTTGTTGGAGATAATGGAGGTAGGTCAGACTCTGGGCTCATGTTCATTTAGTTAAACAAAAATTAAATTTATATCCTTATGTTGAGACAAATACAACAAGTCTTTTCTCCCCTCCAGGCATGTATGAAAGACATTCCTAACTGTGATTGGCTTCAACAGTGGACAGATTTGGCCAGAAGGTAAAACATTTTTTTTCCTATTTTTAAGAGAATTAATTGTAGCCACCCTTAAGAAGTTGGTAGGCTATAAAAGAATTTGTACATTTACTTTGTATCTATACAAAAGCTGTCAAAGCATTGAGTTAAAATTGTCCTATACTAGCTATACTAGCTTTGGAATGTGTGACTAGTCAAAAAACACTTAACTAGGTAGCTAAAGGGGCTCAAAGCTAGGTAGATAAGTGGGCACAAAGCTAGGTAGCTAAGGGGGCTCAAAGCTAGGTAGCTAAGGGGGCTCAAAGCTAGGTAGATAAGGGGGCTCAAATTTGAATTCTAATTCTAGCTGAGTTTGTTTAATGGAATCATTTAGGCAGAATGGAAACCTTGTTACTCCCTTCTTCCATATATTCACAAAAGAGATTGATTAAGTGCCTGAGCATACTACATGAAAAATGTGCAAATATACAACAGCAATTATAATAAAGCAACTAAATATAGTTAAAATTAAGTTTATTTTTCAAGTTTGATTTTGTACATTTTTATTTACATGCTTGTCTTTTTTTTTTGACACCTGATCACTTCTTGAGAAACTGTTTAAAAAAAAGGTTTGAATAAATTGTCTTTTTGCCTTTAGGTTTGCTTTTCAATACAATCCAGCCCTGCAGCCTAGAGCTATCATTGTGTTTGGATGTATTAGCAAGACTGTGGTAGACTCTGAAGTCAAACAACTGCTCAAAATTATGATGAAGGTCAGGGATATTTTTGTGAGTACATGCTTGATGTTTCACCCTTTGAGTGTTAGGGCAAAGTACAGTCTTAGTGGTCAGGACATGCTTTGAGTGTTAGAGCA
>JADKLZ010007456.1:0-23752 GCA_021533235.1 Biomphalaria straminea
GGTCATCTGATTCTTTGGCCCACGGTTAACGAGGGTGTTATGTGGCCAGCACAACGACCAACCGCCTTTACTTTTTCCCCAACTAATGTCAGGTACCCATTAGAGCTGGGTGTACTCAGAGACGCCGAAGGATCCCGAAATAAAAATCCCAGTCTTCACCAGGTTATCGAACCCGGCACCTCCAGTACGGAAGCCAAGCGCTTTACCGCTCGGCCACCGCGCCCTCATACATTGTCAGTGGTTTTTGATATTTTATAAAAAGAAAAAAATCCGCCCCACCTCATCTCTTTACATAGTACACAATGGAGCAATCTAGCGACTTGACTAGAAGATAGAGAAAAAAAATGGATAAAGAGTCTTTTCTGTTGGTTTGATTATTAATAATAAAAAAATGAAGGAGAATTTTGGAATGAGAAAGGACAGCCCACGGAATTATGTTCTCTCGACGCCGTGTAAGTCCTGGTCAGTCTGGTTTCAGTTAGCCTCCTGTGTGTTGTGTTATCTGTCGTTTCTCTGTGTGTGTGACATGTGTATTCCAACTTTATGTAGACTTCGCCATGTTCTGGTGTTTATTTTAGTAAGGTTTCGTACTTGACTTAGTATTTGAGGTTAATTTGACTTTTTTGAAAAAAAAAAGGGGGAAATAAGTCTAGTGTGTTGCTCCTAAAGAAAATAAAGAGACATAAAACATTTTAAGGGACTATTGGACATGATGGAAATACGGTTGTAACTATACGTAATGGGAATTATACACGAACGTAATACACGTAATCACAGTAAGTTCCATGTATTAAAATCCACCAGGCTGTAGGTTTCATGTTTCAAAAATCCTAGGTGGAAATAATTCATACTTATTTAAATCATTTTATGTAACGGTCGTAGGCCTATTATGAACAAGCAGATCTTCAATGTAAAAACAATGTGTTTGTTTTATATTACAAAATATTTTTATTTGCTAAAAAAAAAAACAACAACTTACGAATTGAGTTTTATGAGTATAAAGAAACACTAAAATAAGGTTACATTATAGATATACGTGTTAATTAAAGACTTTAGTTTCGTACGGTAGCAGACACTATATACATATCCAGGCAATCCATTTCACGCTGTAAATAGGAGTATTTATGGAGAAGTCAGAAATACAATGAAATACATATGAAAAAAAAATTGTGCCTTCATCGAAGTGTCTGAGTATTTTATTAGTTTGTGTTTTTTTTATATTTTTGTATGGAAATTTATGGTTTAGTTTTTTATGTATAACAAGCCGACAGGTGGCTAGCATACGCCTCTCCCCCTCTTTTTTTTTCTGAGCCTCGCTCTCTGTCACCTCGAAAGTTACGTGGGGTAACTCTAGTCCGATTTGCAGAAATAAATGAGTTATTTTCCATTACTTTTTCATCGTGATATAGATAGATAGAGACAGAGAGATAGATACAATAAGTATGTAACTTTTGACGCTGCTACAATACAATTTAGTGTCCTGTTCTTAAGTGACTATGTTTAATGATTTACTTATGGTGTTACTCTTGTCGAATGTTAACTCTGCAATCAGCAAATGTCCAACTTTTGTTCTCAATTGATGCAATTAAGTCATGTATGTTAATTAGAAAGTCTTAGACTAAAGACTGTTCCTAAGGTCTTAATTTTAATGTATTTGAGTGCGAAAATTTTGATGAGTGCAGCGACTATGCAAACCCAGTTGCGATCTGGACATTTTGTGTCTCATCTAATGCAAAGTGGTTGCCCTCCTGGAACTATGTGTTTTCGTTTTCTGCGCCTGTTTTCCGCATCTTTGATGCTCTGACTATCTGGAAATCCTGAATTCGTTGAAGAAAGGGACCGGGAGGGCACAACATTTTAATTTTTTTTTTAATTTTAGTAAGCTGTAGGGATGTACTTTATCAAATGCTTTAAAGAAGTCAAATTAAAGGACATAGGGAGCGCAGTGGCTGAGCGCTAGAGCGCTTGGCTCCCGAACCAAGAGGTCCGGGATTTTTTATTTCAAAATCTTTTTGGCAGCTCTATTCAGCTCTAATGGGTACCTGACATTAGTCGGGGGAAGTAAAGACGGTGTCTTGATGTGCTGGTCACATGTCACCTTTGTTTACCTTTTGACACAGAAACAGATGACCTTTTCATCATCTAATCTTATAGATTATAAGGTCTGAAAGAATAACTTTACTTTACTAATAAAATGGCATGTATTTGTTTATTATTATGTTAGCCTAATATGTTTGGTTCAATGGTTTGTGATATTGCTAAAAATCTTGGATCAAATGTATATATTTTTCTAAATGGATAGAGAGGGGTGTGTAATTAACTTCTTTATTAATCACTCGTTACTCTACGTTGAATGAGCGGAGTATTTTGAACAGTGTTGCTAGCTTGATGCTGGGTTCTTTGAGTAAATAAGCTTAGATCTTCTTGATACTTATTTTAACATTAGTTTATCTAATAATAGCTGTGTTTGATAAATCCAAAGTTTTGGGCTCAACGATTTCTCGCTCATAATCTGTCTTACGTAGGGAGGGGTGCCTGCTATCGAAGATAACATCACCACACTTGAGGTCCACCTGTTGCTGTGTCCATCGCCGCAACGCCACGAGAACCTTTCGCCCCAGCGTTTCCACGGAGACAGATAATGCAGGGCGCCAGATGTGGAATGCGTCATAATTTGAATGTTGAGAACTCGATTAACTTGAGCAGCCTTCAATGTACCCTTCATCCCCCCCCCCCTTTTTAAGTCATGCCAGGGTTAGCCAGTGTGTCTTTCTTCCCCCCCTCCCCCCTCTCCCCCCTACTCGCAGATTAAAATAACGCTCATTCGAACATGACCACTGTCAAAGCTAAAAAAAAAACAATAAAAAAAAAACGGAATGTATTAGCCCTTAGACGTAAATGATTTCGCCTGCTTGTCACGTGGTCGGATGAATTATTAAACATCTTTTTTTTTCTTTTTTCTGATTTTGTGTTTTGTCTTCTATCCTCTTTGCCAGACTCCCAGCGGGTCGAGTCGGAGGAGGGCTCGTGGTAGGATGTATGGTATGCTGTTTGAAAGTATCCAGTTTTTCATCAAGCAAGATTATGGCACAGACATTTGGTCCACAGTCTTGGAAGCTGCGGGGATTCCCAATGTTATATTTATTCCACACAAGGTACGTCATGTTTTTATTGACATTTGTAATACTATTGTAATCAATTTACTGGACTAAAAATGTAGAACCTTTCTTTATTTATTTGTTTTAAAAGCTTTGGATGTGCCTTCAGAGTTGAAGAAAACATGCATCCTTGCCCAAAATCCCGCAGGACGACTAGGGATGGCAGCGGGTATGGGATGAACCTGGGACCATCGAAACAGTCCAGGGCTGTATTTATCTCTAGACAAAACAAGCTTCAGATTAGGGAACCTTGAAATATTGAACACAGATAATAACTATCTGGGATTATAATGGGTCCTTAAATGGCCGCATAGTTCAAATAGTTTTAAGATCTTGTTCGAAATACAGTGCCTGTAGCTAGATCAAACAAATGCTGCACATTAGAAATAGTAAAAGGTTGTAGGCCTATTATGAACAACCAGTTCTTCAATTTAAAAAACAATGTGTTTGTTTTATATTACAAAAATATTTTTATTTTCTAAAAAAAAAACGTTACGAATTGAGTTTTATGTGGAGCTTATACCATGTGCATATAAAAGAAGTTGTCAGTGCTACATGGCTGCCTGGTCGAGCGGTTTGCACGCTGAACTGTCGTATCGATTTACCGATGGTCCCGGGTTCAAACCCTGCCCGCTCCCATCCCATCCCCCGTCGTCCTGCGGGAGGTTTGGACTAGGAAATAACTATCTTCAACTCTGAAGGAATTTCCGAAACATGTAAAACATTTTACAAAACAATACAAACATCTCCAGGCTATAGTTTTCGGTAAACGTGTGAATTGTGGAATCGGTGTAAACTAAAGAGTTGAGGTACATTTCGTGAAGTTGGTAGGTGGCCATTGGCAAGTGGCGAGACAGCGATAATCCCAGCACCTTGGATAAGTGAGACCTCAAACCCTCTCCCCCCCCTCTCCCTCTCTCTCTCCCTCTCCCTCACTCCCTCTCTCACTGGTGAGAACCTACTAAAAAAAATTAAGGGACATTCCTAAAGGGACATGACTTATATATATATTTTTAAATCTAAAAATACGATTCTCGTGGTTGTTGTTTTTGGATAACATAAAGTAAGTAATGTTTCCTTTCAGACCTTGCGATCTATGAGGTAGATGATGTAAAGATCATCTTTTTTCTGTGGCCTACGCTTAATAAGGGTGTCATGTAGTCGTTACAACGACCATCCGCCTTTACTCTTCCCCAAGATGTGTCATGTTCCCATTAGAGCTGGGTGGACTCAAGAGGCGCCCAAAAGAGCTCGAAACAAAAAATCCCAGTCTTCACAAGGGTTAGGGACGCGGTGGTTGAATGGTTAAGCGCTTGGCTTCCGAACCTGAGGTCCTGGGTTCGAATCCCGGTGAAGGCTGGGCTTTTAAATTTCGGGATTTTTAGGGCGCCAATGAGTCCACCCAACTCTAATGGGTACCTGACTTTAGTTGTTGAAAGTAAAGGCGGTTGGTCGTTGTGCTGGCCACATAACACCCTGCTCGTAAACCGTTGTTAAAAGAAAGAGATGATCTTAACATCCTCTGCCCCATAGATCGCAAGGTCTAAAGGGGACACTTTTCTGTTTTTTTTTTACTCACAAGGATTCGAACCCGGGACCCCTCTTTTAGACAAGCCTTATTTAATGGTTGATTCCTGCGTATCAATCTGAGCTATATATTTATATTTGGGTCATTCTAAAACGGCCAAGCCAAAAATCTGAGTTGTACAATGTTTAAACTCATTGAGCCCTCTAGATAAGTTGGCGCCCCGCTATGAGCACACAAAGCACCGTCACTAAACAAAAGTGTAAGATGACGTCATTTATCCAGGACAAGATTCCTGTACATGGGATGTAACGTCTGACTCATACGCACGTGCAGAGGCTTCTCTAGTAAGTTGGCAAGAAATGGGAACTTAACACATTCCTTATGTTTTTTTTTTACTATACTACTATCTTTATATTCAAAGATGAGCTTGTCTCTCTTTTATAAGTATGACCAAATACATTTATTGGTGTATTTTTGGTCATTAACACTGTCAATAAAGAAGTCATTTATGTTCTTCTTTCTTTTTGTTTTTTTTTACAATTCTTTCTCTCTCTCACTATTGTTGACTCTCTCTCCTTCTTATCGCTACCCCTCTCTCTCTCTTCCTTGTTATCTTGTAGTTCAAATCTTCTTTCGATATCACACCTTTACTGAAAGGTTCAGCTTTCTTTTAATATTCTCTGTATTTCTAATACTCTCACTCCCTCTCTCTCTCTCCCCCCCTCTCTCTCTCTTCTCACAAACACACACACACATATTTTCTCCCTATTTTATATCTGTATATAACTGTTTAAATACCTCTCATTACTAAAGTTCCCCTAATATTTCACATATACATCTTTCATCATTAAAATCAAATCATTCGTTCATCAGTCAAATCTATCTCTGGGCGTAGACTTCGGGTTAATGAGTCTTTGATATCTCATCAATGTGTTGAGAACCACTGACCAACATCCATATTATTTCCCATGCTGACCAGCCGCACCAGAGTGACCTTGATGATGAATGACCTTGTACAATGAGCTCTCGGAAGACAGATGGCAAGAATGTAGACCTCAACATTCACGGCCAATAACTCTTTTTAAACTGATTCGACTTCTGAGCGATTACTCCCCCTGTGGCCTCTAGACAACCCTGATATTGATTGCTCTCTTTTGTCCCCAAAACTCGATATTGATTGTATCCCTTTGATTCAAATGGATTATAAGCAATCATATCAAGCTTTGTGATCTACTAGATTAATACACAGAAACCTTCAACATACTGTCTTGGTTAGGAATGTAATTTGTAATATTTTTTACTTTGCGAAAATAGAATTGGAATGTGTAAACGTTTAGTATAGAAAGTAAAGTTCCCCCTTTCTGTTTTCCCTTTCGGTCTATTGGGCAGATAGATATAGGCCTAATGTTTCTTTAGCAAACGGTGTGTCATGTGGCCAGCGCAACGACCAACCGTCAGCTACTCATTAGATATTTGTGAACACAGGAGCGCCCCAAAATCATGGTCTATACTTCAGGGGTTTGGTAGCCAAGCATTAACCACTCATTTTTTTTTTTAAGTACAACCATTGATATCATAAGAGACAGAAAAATGTTACAAGGATTTAGCATATCATCAGATAAAGAATAACTAACCAAAGAGCGAAGACCCAAAATTGTTTATAGCTTTCACTGATTTTGTTGATGTGTTTACCTGCTGACAGATCAGGCATTCACATCCAAACCCTATAATACTGTTGAGCAGTCAAGGTTATTGAGAAGTTGTAAACAGTTCATGTTCAAATACATTGTAATATATTCGCTGGAGTTCATCAAATATAAATTCATAGCTTTTTTTTTTTAGGAAGTGATCAACTTTTAGTACGATGTAGTTCATGTAAATTGGCATGATCAACTT
Source organism: Biomphalaria straminea (assembly GCA_021533235.1). Classification (NCBI taxonomy): domain Eukaryota; kingdom Metazoa; phylum Mollusca; class Gastropoda; family Planorbidae; genus Biomphalaria; species Biomphalaria straminea. Next base: position 6,583 of record JADKLZ010007456.1, read on the forward strand.
TACTTCGGTGAAGGTTATTGAGGCGTTGTATATAGTTCAAGATTAAATACACTGTTCATTGTAATATACCTGCTGGAGTTCATAAATTATAGAGTCATAGTTGCAGATATAGGAGCATTAGCGAAACAAGAACAGTTTTTCATGTTCTTTCCAAAGAGCGAAGAGCCAAAATTGTTTATAGCTTTCACTGATTGTGTTGATGTGTGTACCAGTTGACAGATCAGGCACTCCCATCCCCACCCTACAATACTGTTGAGTATTGAAGGATAATGAGAAGTTGGGAACAGTATATCAATCATTTGACTTAACCAACTTCTTGCGCTAGACCAGTATCTCACACTTTACAATGAAAAGTTGGGCTGATCAACATACTCCTGGCCGTTGCAGTACTCTAACAGTGGACAGACCGGTACGATTTCTTGATAGTAACTAGTCAACTCAAGGCTGAGGCCCAGCAGCAATACAGTGAGGAGTTTAGAGTACTACATATAATCTATGATTGATTATTCTTTACAATTTGTCTGGTTTGGCGATAATTTTTTCCCCAATGAAGTCCCGGGACAACTAATCTTCACCAGTTGACATCGAGAGGTCCTGGAGTTCTGTTAGAATCACCACAGACTGAAAAGATAAAAAATAGTATCTGTGAGTTATTTGTATAAAGCATAGTCCTCAGTACAAATAAAGCTCCACGAGCCTCTCCAACCTTTTATGCAACCCCTCCAATGGGTCAGACTACTACTTTACAAAGTTACAAAATTAATAACAATAAAATTATAATTTAATACCGAAGATATACTACATCACCATTGATACCATCAGAGACAAAAATGTTACAAGGATTTAGCATATCATCCGATAAAGGATAACTAACCAAGAAAAAAGGCAAATACACACCAATAATTACACCCTAATACATGCATACCCACATATCAAAACTAGATATATCTAAACAATCATCCTAGATACATACGCATCATAATCTTACACATGGATCAAGGGGCTACAAAACAAGTTGTCAAAGACTTCTGAAGGCGCAGTCCAACACATTAAGTTACTACCTAAGAACACATACAAATACATCCAAATATAAGTCCGAAAGTTATTTTATGGTAATAATTCCATTGAGACTAATACATTTGCGATTAGAAAACCACTACTGTGGTACTACATACATATATCCCACGAACTGCCTTTCCACACACGCTAAATCATACATAAAACCTGCATGCATATAAAAATATGCCCCCAAAAATATAAACATTCACCAATACACATATCATCCTTTATATTCCCCCTAGGTTCTCTAGTTCGAAGTCTATAATTTGTCTAAACATAATCTCAAGGCCATCAGGAACGAAGTTTTTTTTATCTATAACAATTTTCAGTCTAGTATTCCAAACAAGTTTCCTATACTCTGCCAAAATAATGAGATTAAAATTCCCAAGTGCCTTATTGCGTAATTTAGGAACCTTATTTAAAAGGATCGCCAGATTCAAATCCACATCTAACTCACAATTAGCATCCAACAGATGTTTAACAGTAGCTTTAGCTTTAGAAAACAACGGGCAATCCAGAAACAAATGTTTCTCTTCCACTTCCACTGACATGTTACAAATTTTACATTTACAACAGATTTCTAAGATATTAACTTTCTTGCGCTCAATAGGTGTCATGCCAAAAATGAGCCTATATGTTATTTCCCTAGCCCTGGGCGCGATGTGCTTATAATGAAGATTTATAAAGGAATCCATAAACTCTGTTATACCTTTTTCCTTACCCCATTTGATTCTGTGACCCAAGTTCTCTTTTAGGGTGTACTTTAGGGCTGTGTAAATTTCTTTGAACTTATTATGTATTAAGTGTTGATTATTCAAAAGAGTTCGTGAAACCGACCTATAAAATGGGTGAACAAGTGCACCAAAATAATGTGGGGTATCATTCCGAATTGTAAGTAATCGTCCCAATCTAATTCCATAATAATACACTGCCAATGGAAACTTTATAGGATTTCTAACTATCTGTCCCACGAACTGAAGTCATAATGCCTTGATCTTAACTCGAATATCCTGTAAATTAATTCCCCCATCTTTTTATCTTGGATCAAAGTATTATGCTTGATACATTTAATTGTGTTTCGGAAAATGAAACTTCTAATTATTGTGTTCATTTTAAATATAAAATTAGGAGGAGGGTCTATGATACTCGCCATATAGACCACCCTTGGAATGACCATATTATTTATCAAAATTGCTCTCCCAAAAATGGTTGTCGAGGTATGCTTATACATTTTAATAAAGTTACACGTTTTATTATAAATGCCGTCCCACTGGTCTTTGGAATAAAAAAGCGAATTATTATTCCAAACTATACCACAGATCTTGATTTTGTCCACTTCTGTCAAGTTGAACGCGAAAGAATATTTAAACTTCCATTTACCAAGACCCATGATGGAAGATTTTCCTATGTTAATTTTCGAATCACTAGCCAGTCCAAAAGCTTTAAACTTGTCAAAAATATTAATGATATCGTCCTCGCTTGATGGGAAAAACGTTGTGTCATCAGCGTAGGCTTTTACCTTAACAAACGGTACTGAGCCAGGAATGTTACTACCCACGATTGTGTTGTCTACTCTAATAGATTCCAGAAGAGGTTCCAAACAAAGCGTATAAAGGAATGGAGACAACGGACACCCCTGGCGTACTGACCTCGTAAGAGGAAAACTGGAACTAAGGGAGTGGTTTATCAACAATTTGCTTGTTGCTCCCGAGTAACATAGCTTAATAAACCCCAATAAATAAGAACCTATTTTACTCTTGTCCAAAACCTGGAATAGAAAAGAATGGTCGACCCTATCAAAGGCCTTTTCTTGGTCAATGGACAGAAGAGCAGCGTTTAGATTTTTATCTTTACTAAAACATATGAAATCTCTCAGGAAGTGATTCATTTCAAGAATATTATTCTCAGGGTTACAGCAGAATTGATCTTGTCCAATGAGCTGCGGAATTAGAGGTTTTAATCTAAGAAAAATCATTTTCATTAACAACTTATAATCAGTATTCAATAAAGAAATGGGTCTACAGTCATTAACAGAGGTATTATTGTCTGATTTTTTTGGTATAAGTGTAATGAAAGCCTCATTAAATTGGGCAGGAAATTGTACAGACTGTAAAGCATCACTATGCATTTGCAAGAGAAGGGGGCCTAGTAATGGAAAAAAGGCCTTATAAAATTCAAATGATAGTCCGTCAGGGCCAGGAGATTTGTTATTTTGTGTTAATTGCAGAGCGGCTTCTAGCTCCTTGTCACAGATGCTATTATAGATTTATTTATATTTAAAAGCTTGTATGTAAATTAGTATTAGAAAACCCTAACTGAGCCTCAAGAATTACACAAAAGGTCTAGTCCCTTAACAGAGCCGCAAGTTTAACTCAATGGCGTCACAATGATTGTCGCAAGTCTATTGGTTGATTTGAAAATAAATATTCTTTTTAAAAGAGTTAGGTCAGCTGACATAGGACGCGCAAAAGACCAGTCTGAGTTTTGCTTTGGAAGCGATAGGTCCATGTCTCTAGTGTGTTCTATAATAGTATTGAAGAAAGAGCCTTAGTATTATATTTTCATTTTTTATATGCACCTGGTACATAAGCTGTACTTAAGTTGTATTTGAATAAAAGTTTCTAGTGTTTTATTTCTATGAGGAAGTTATTCAATTCGATTCCTAGATCGTCTGTGTTCATAATTGTATCTAGTTCAAGTTAGACTCCCCGGCAACACAAGTATACTCTCCTATCGTACAACAACTTTGTTATTGCATCTCAAGGATAAAGTTAGACTCGCTCGTCATACACTTCATCAGTACATTGTGACATATGACACCTTGTCGATAGGAAAGGTCTTGTGACACTCCTCCAGAGTAAAGGGGCATTCTAAGTGCTCTTGCTCTTAATCCGGTAACTGTCTACAATATTGTAAGAACCTATTCTGCATTTCTTTATCCGTAGGTTCGTCGCTATATAATTCTGTGAAATGACGCGTGAACGCTTTGATAATCTCCTCCTTGTCATCAGTGAAGTTTCCCTTATTGTCAACTATCTTGTCTATTAGTCTACTCCTTTGAACGTTTTGCTCGATGGATAGGAATATTTTATTGGGACCCTCATTTACATTATAGTTTTTACAGCGGACCTCAGCTCCCTTATAAATATAGTTGTTTAATCTCTCCAACTCCAGGAGTATGTTGGTTCTAAGTACCTCATCATCTGTGCTCGAGAGAGTACGTTTAAGTCTATCCTGTTCCTGCTTTCGGCGTGTCTGTATTAGTGTGGCTAACGTTTGGCTTTGTTGCTTGACAGATGCCTTAAGAAGTGTCCATGTTTCAGATATCTGGGAATTTGATGCATTTATGTCCTGCGCGAAAGCGCTGATTAAGGAAGAGATTGATTTCCTTAGGATGGGCATCTCCAGGAGCGAGTTATTAAACTTCCAAAAAGCTGTTCTCCTTCTTGGTTTAGTTAACCCTTGAGTTATCTCCACTAGAATGGCTTTATGGTCGGTAAAGTTCAGTGCCTCCTCTAAGTGAATCCATCGGCTTATTGAACTCTCAGCTGGTACATATAGTCTATCCAGCCGGGATTCCACTGAATGGCTTTTAGATATCATAGTGGTCTCAAGACCGGTGGGGTTCACTTTTCTATATGCATCAACAAGACGAAAGCTATGGATCACTTCATCTAAATAATTTGCTGTCGTTACTTTTAAGTGGACACCTGGGGCTGTGCTTCGTTTATCTAGATTAGATGCTATGAAATTAAAGTCACCACCCAAAATGAGCTTATCCCCACTGTATATATTAAGTAGTGTATTATTTAAGCCAGCAAAAAAATCGGGTTTTTCCGCTTTCTGTGCCGGTGCATATATGTTCACTAGAGTAAATGTGCGTTCCTCCATTTTAACCTTAACTACAACTATTCTTCCACTATTATCATTATAAGTGTGAACCATTTTAAATCTATTAGATACTTGAAATATTGCTACTCCCCTAGCTACGTTTCGCAAACTGAACCACCCATCTAAGAATCCCATATCTGATATATATTTGCGTGCCTTGTAGTGTGTGTTGATGTTTGTTTCTAGCAGGGATATGAAGTCTGGTGTATATTTCCTAGCTAGGTGTGCAATGTATTTTTGTTTCCTTTTTAAGCTGCGTGTGTTAAGTGAAAGGATTCTAATGTCTGCCATGATTATGTAGTATCTGAATATAAGTATTTCTATTAGCTATTTAATAACTTGGACGGCGTATGGCTGTCCAGTTCGTCTATTATAAGAGGAGGAGTCTCAGGGATCTCCCCAATGCTGACATCCAACCGCTGATGGTTTGGACTCACAGCCTCACAGTCCAAGTCCACAGCCTCCCCGTCTCTAACGGTCCTTGGGCTTGCAAATATATCATCAGAAGAAGATAGAGATAAATATCTCTTCCTTTTTGGTTTAATAGGAGTCCCAGGAGCAGATTTCACGGTCTCTCCCGAACGAAATCTCTTGCTCAGCTTGAAGCCTTCACTTCCCTGGGCCGCTACCTCCGCCACCTCAGCCTCAACCAACGTTGAAGCCTCATCAACCCCGTCTTGGAGGTTTTTGTATTTTTCGATGGGGACCCCTTGGAGCCCCTTTGTACCAGAGTGAAGCCATCACTCTGCAGCCATTTCTCAATTGCCTCCTTTTTACTCACTATAGGGATGTCTCCTTTAACCACTTGGGCATAACTTGTTGCACCGCTCCTTCCCTTAGGGGGCTCAACTCGAACCGGAGCAGTGTTTCTGGAAGGACACTGGTTAGACCAATGCTGGTCTAGTCCGCAGTGCCAGCACTGTTGCCTTCTCCCAGGGATAGTAATAAGCACTTTGTATATTTTAAGGTCACCTTCATAACGCAACTGTAAATAGTGCGGAACAGACAAGCCGTTTTTAACCTTGATGGAGGACACCCATTTGTCCGAGGTGCCAATCTGTGACACCTCCACACTGGAGCCTTCCTCCCCAAAACTTTGAAAAATCTCCACAATTCTCCTTTTAGCTATCGCTGGGGAAACCCAGTGTAGCGTAATCCTAGTTCTCTCTTCCTCAATTGGGATGACCTCAATCTTAAAGGCCTCGTTCCCAAAGGGTTTTCCGACCAGTCTCTCTCTTACTCTGCCAGATATCGGCACCAAGAACCAGGTATACGGGTTCTCGAAGCGATACAGAGACGTGACGTCCCTAGCTTGAGTGCCTCCAGGAGGCTACTCATCGAACCTTTCATGGCATTACTGCCCGACAACTTTAAAAGAAGAGTCCCAATGGGATGAATGAGACCATTCTCTAAATCCTTCTTTTCTATAAGGATTGTCTGAATAGACATGTCACAAATAGAAAAGGGATCAGGAAACGGAAATGAGATATACAAGGAAGTGATACACGATTCAATGAAAAATAGACCAAATACCAAAGAAATTTACGATAAACGCTAAGAATAACAATGGAACCTCAAATTAGATTTAAAAAATATACTCCTTGAACGAAAGAATCAAGAAAACTTGATTGACGTGCAGAGACCACACGCAGAAGATCAAGAAAGCGAAAAAATACACGACTAGATCTAGACTAGACTAGAGAGCATCCGCCATCTTGAATTCTGAAAACTAATCCTATCAACTTTAGAAAATTGCGCTATTAAATTTTAGCTTTGCCATCAAAGAAATCCCTTCGGCCTTAGGTCTCTTTTCTTTGCCTTTAATTTGGACTTAACATGCCTCTATTTGGGCCTTCGTGACTCTTATGTGGGATTTTAATGACTTATTTTTTTTTAATTAAGATATTCCGTGCAGTCAGCTTTTGTTAGCTCTGTGACGAAATATACAATCAAATTTCACTTTACATTTTTGGTTAAAACCAGTCTGCATAAGTTTATAAATGTTAAGGCCGATCCAATATATTTCATAGAGCTTTTGTAGCCGAAACATGTCTAACGGTTGGTCTGAACCCGCGCCGCTTGTGTCGCTTCACAATATGATAGAGCTCTTCCTATTTGCCGACCAACGTGTTGACGTATAGTGAGGTACATTTGTTTTAGTTGGAATCACAATAAATAGTTCATAGTTAACCAGGGGCGTATCGAGGAATTTTCCTTCATTTGGGGGCCCAGAAAGCTTGACCTCTTAGCAGGCCCTGCATTTTTCGTGATATTTAATTTTTAATGTAAAAACTCTCATTTGGGGGACCCCCCTCAAGTGGGGGCCCGTGGGGATTTTCAGATTCTCCCCCCCTCTTCCCCCACCCTAGCTACGCCACTGTAGATAACAGATTCAAACTTCAAAGAGTATTATAGACAATGTCGGTGAAGTTCAAGCCAGTGACCCACTTTTAGTGCAAACCATACCTGGAGAGACGTTTACTTTTGGATACAAATCCCTTCGGCAAAGAAAACATTTTCTTTGATCGACCAGAGCTCATTTCAATTACTGTCCCTGAGCCAATTACTATCTCTAACAAAGAAACCATTTATTTCAAGAGTTAATTTGTTTGTGCAAGAAATTTCCTAAATTTAGTCCAAACTGAGGCGCTTGCTATGAATCAAAGAGCCGCTTCATGAAAAAAAAAAAAGAATTGAAGTGAAATCCTCAAAACTTGCAGAGGAAAGAAGAAAGAAAGTTAGCAGTGTTACCCTATCGACACGCCCCCTCACTACATCCTGATGAGGTGGCGAATTAATTTTTCTTTTTGTTCACAGACCTACCCTGATGAGTGGATGGTCAATCTGGCCAAGGCCACCTGTCAGACATTGTCCAATCAAAACTTAAATGAGGTTATGCTGTACTTCGGCACGTGCTTTGTCAACTTCTGCTGCAAGTTTTCCTACGACAAGATTTTAAGGTATGCGCGCCCAAAATTGTATCATTTTGAAGTAAGGCATCCGTGACGTAGTGACATCTTTTAATACCATATTTTTCTGTATTTAACTCTTTCTCTCCGTAATTATTTATTTCGTTCAGATTGTACTATTCGTTTTTGATTATTTGTATTTCACTATCGTGTTATGATTAAACTTCAATAATTTTTTTATTTGTTATCAGAAAATGTTTTATTTGGTACAGAATTATCGGAGAATGCATGCTCTTTTTACACAACATAAATTAAAGTTTATAAATACAAAAAAATTGTTTAATGGGAGACAGATAGACTTTGGCATCGTCAATTTGGAGAGAAAGAGTTCAAGTATTATTCCCGTATCATTTTATTTCTAATGTCGGTACTGAGACCAGAATGATTTAACTCCAAATGTTGTTTTATTCAATCTATTCAAGTTATTTACAAGTAGATATATAAAAATCAACCTCAATAAGATAGTTTGTAAAAAAAAATAAAAATTATATGTACTTTGTAAGAAATAGAAACAAAAAAAATGGGCGCATCTGTCGATCAGACCTTTGGCTATTTTAAATGAATAAAAAAAATAGCTAAGTTTCATAAGTACAGCTTGCTATAACAGATTGCGGTGACTGTAAAGAAATGTAATTCAATACTTTCAAAATGTTAAAAATTTAACAGAATAATTTTTTCCTTAACCACAGGCTGGCCGGGAGGAACTACAGAGATTTCTTGAATGAAATCGACAATGTTCATGAGACCATCAGATTCTCACACCCCAAGATGCAAGTAAGTAGATTGCACAAGCATGGCCGAGTTCTAAAAGATAATTGAGTTGTTTGTATAAACAAAACACGTTACAACATTCATATGACTTTATGTCTCCTGTAGAGATCTCATGAATTTGGCACATGAAAGATGTTTGCACGAGACTCACTGTTGCTTGTTCTAGTAAAGACATATTTAAAAAAAAATGGCTGTAAATTATAACTAATTGGACTGCTATTTCTTTAAATAATCGAACAAATCCAATTGGAGAGAATTTTGAATTTCTTCTTTTTTTTTTTGTGCCTACCGTAGGGAAAGCTGCTTTTATTTTTAACATTAGTTATGTTTTGTCTTTTGTGTGTAGAGCTTTTTCTTTTAATCCTGAGATTCATGTAATCTAAGGCATGAGTACCAAAATACGACCTTCGGGGGCTGCTTACAAATCACCTTACTTCTTATATCACACTTGTCATTTAATATGTAACGTAAACAAAACGTAAGGTGTATGTATGTAAACATATAATAGGATTCGAAGTATATATAACTAATGTTAATTTGACATTTCAATGTTGTGATTATATGATGTGTGTATTTTCTCATCTTAGGATAGATAAAATTTGATGATCTCTAAAAGTCAAAATTTGACAAACACAGCCGTAGGAGTAAATAAACACATAAAAATAATTGCAGTACACAGCGAGTACACCCGTTGAACTGTTTCTATGCTGTAATTCTTTTTTATGGCCTGAAACTCCAATCATTTTTTTACTTCACTAAACGGGCCACATTTCAACGACCCCTCCCCCCAAAAAAAAACAACCTTTTAGCCCTTGAATGAGTGTATCTCTTACAATGAAATTTAACGTCCCGCTTTTATTTTTCCTTCTCTCGCTCTCTTTCTACTAGATGATATAAGAGTATCCTTCTGTCTATCTTCAGAGTCCGTCCTTCATTGTCCAATCAGAAGACAGGAATGGCTGTATCCTCATCTACCGCTCAATGAGGACTGGCTTCACCTACTACGTCATCGGTCAGCTGATGCAGTGTGCAAAGATGTTCTTTAAGGTGAGCCGTCACGCATGATCCGCAGCGTTTTGTGAGCTGACTTCTTGTGTGGCACAGTGAGGCCACATTCGCATAGTTAAAGTCCATGGACAAGACTACCCCCTCCAAAAAAAAAGTTAATAAATGATAAAATATATTGATCAAAGGTATAAAGCTTGATTAAAGACAATCGATTATCTTTGCATCATAATGTAGTCTAGCCTTTTGAATCCGTGGTCTGTGTGATATTACGCTTTTAACTCTTTCTCTCCTGACTGACGATACCAACGTTGATTCCATCAGAATGTGGTAAATAATTACGGAGAGAAAGAGTTAAAATGATTCAAAAGTGTGTTCCAGAGTTCTTAAATGTATTGAGATTGTTTTCCTTTTTAAATGCATATTTTGTTATAAACAGTTAATTTTAAGTTTAAAGGGAAACTTTAGATTTTGTTTTCGCTATGACGTACATATAGACTGAAGTGTTGCTGTTAAAAACTTTCAGAGAACTTTTTTTTATCTTCTTTTTTTCTTCTCGTTTACTGCTGTCACAAAACCTATTCGCTGATGACGACGATGTCGTAAACTTTCCTTGAAGTGCTATAAGAAGTTGCCAACTGATAGGAGAATAGTCTTGTGCTCCCGGGGATTCTATCTTGAATTATATAATATTTTGAACAAAGAGGATCTAGGATTCAAATAGAGTAATGCTTCGATGATTCAATAACACAGGAACTTTATTTAAACTTAACACAAGTACAGCTATGTACAAAATATCTTTCAATAAAATACAAGATTACAAAGAGAGTTTGTGTAATACACAAACTCAGAGGCGGCCCCCGTCGGAGTCGGATTCCTGTCAGATCCGCCTATTCGCAAGATGTTTTGGATGTTCCTTCTAAGTCCCTGGCTCAATTTCTGTATGCTCCCATCCTTAAACTATCGCAATATTTCTGAAAGAACAGTAAAGGTTAAATCATATTTTCAAAAGCCTTTAGTGTTTTTTTCTAACCGTGACGGACAGACCAACCAACAGACAAAACGCACAAAAATATGGTAGTTCCATTCTAATGGGGGTATTAAACAATTTTATTTTAAAAAATCTGATTTTTTTAAAAAAATAAGAAATTAGTTTAGAATCATGTCATTTCCGGGCTTTACGCTAGTACACGAAAGCCGCTGCTAAAAAATCATTTTGAAAAATGTGTGTGATATCTACATGCCTAGCGTATTTCTTATAGTAACATTTCCTCCCTAACATTTACGTAATTATTTTAGAATTGGTGTTTTGTTATTAAAAAATCGCTTGCATAAACAATTTTATAAATTAAACGGTTTGCTTTTAGAAAACTAAAAGTAGCCGTTGCACCTAAACTTTTCAAGCCGCATTTAATGGTGAAATAATATTTTTCGTATCTCTTCTAGTTTTGGCGCTCTGAGTCTGACAGACGGACAGACGGACAGACAGACAGAAAGTCATTTTAAAAAATGTGCTTGATATCTACATGCCAAGAGCATTTCATATAGTAACATTTCCTCCCTTAGATTTACGTAATTGCTTCACAATTGGTGTTTTATTATTAAAAAATCGCTTGAAAAATAATTTTTATAAATTAAACGGTTTGCTTTTAGAAAACTAAAAGTAGCCGTTGCACCTAAACTTTTCAAGCCGCATTTAATGGTGAAAAAATATTTTTCGTATCTCTTCTAGTTTCGGCGCCCTGAGTGTGACAGACGGACAGACGGACATTTTGCACAAACCTAATAGCGGCTTTTTCCCCTTACGGGGGCCGCTAAAAATGCAGAACAAAGGCATCTTTCTTAAATTGCAGGACTAATAAAAAAACGTCCGCTCACAAGAGTAATTACACATCGACTGATTTGGCGCACCTTTTGCCCGCGAACTTTTAGCGCCAGTTTTTCTTTCCGCCAAACCTTTCAACCAATCAAATTCATACATCCAAATTACGTCACTCCTGCACAGACGTACATATCTAAAAATAACATTTCTTTGTTAGCTGGGGAAGTGACCTTGACTTGTGCAAACAAACATTAAATTAACATAGTGGTCTATGTGACAACTGCATTTTACTTCTTAAAGAGTTGTATTTAGACATAAAAACCGGATTTCAATACACGAATGTAAACAGATGTCTGAAATAAATTTATCTTGGAAAATCACACATGCACTAGAATTAAAATTCAGCCTCGATAGAATTCCTTTTTAAAAATCCATACAATAGTCTATTCAGAAACTCAGTCAAAAGTCGTGTCAGAAACCCAGACAAAAGTCCTGTCAGAAACCCAGACAAAAGTCCTGTCAGAAACTCGGACAAACTATTTCAGAAACCCAGACAGAAGACGTGTCGGACTCACGGACTAAAAGCATGTCAGAGCACGAGAAAATAAAATAGAAGTTAAAACTAGCTAACCAGAATGACACTTACAAAGAAAACATTTTTTTCCTGCATGGCCACAGTCTGGTACGAGAAATGAGGACAAACATGAGCGATTTATTCAGTGCAATAGAATCATAAGACCATGCTAGCCCAGTGCATGTCTCTTCTCTCTGATAGCATGTGTGTGTGAGAGAGAGAGAGAGAGAGAGAGAGAGAGAGAGAGAGTTACAAAGCCATCATAAAGCCATCATTAATACTCTACTAAAAAAAAGTAAAAAGCAGTAGGATCGTGGAATATGACTCCAAAGCAACTTTCTAGCTGGGAGATTATCCCCCTTGATTAAGCGCGGTTTTGAATTCTACAGAGTACAAGAGAATTGTCTGCTCTTTGGAGCCGGTAGCGATTTATGTCCCCCTGATATTCAAACTCGTGGTCATTGACATAATCGTCCTGGTCACATTTATCTTTTGATTTACGCAGACGAACAATAGTTTAATAAGTTCCACGAATATTCCTCTGATTTTTTTTTTTACATTTAGAAGTTTGCTAGTACTTCCCATGTCACTGGTTTACATCGATTATTCAAATTTTAATGATTTACACAACTATTAACTTTACACCAACACCAGAAACGCAATAATTCAAAGCTTTTACCGTTTCTCTCCGTAATTATTTACCACATTCTGGTGAAATCAACGTTGGTATCGTCAGTCAGGAGAGAAAGAGTTAAATAATTTTAATCACACGTTTTTGTGTTGCTAAGATTTCAATTTTACATTTCATGTCTGTCCGTCTGTCTGTCTGTCTTCAGGTTGACGTTGAGATTAAAGTCTTGGAAGAAATCGTGACAGACAAAGGCTGCCACGTGACGTTCAGGCTAGACTACGACAACATCGGGTACACCCCCCCTGTGGGCAAGGGAGACTCGGGGGTGTACCTTAGCTCTTACCCCGAGATTAAAAGCTCCACTTTCTTTAAGGTGAGTCACAAAAACAAAACAAACACATTTTAGCTACACGGAAACGGAAGCATCCATATCAAGCTTTGTATCCCAGAATACCTTCACCAGTGTGGGTCACTGTCACACACTAAAGTTTTTGTCTAATAACATAAACGTATTCAAACGTAAAGTAAAGTTACCTTTTTCAGAATTTCTAATCTTTTGGGCAGATAATGTAAATGTCTATGGCCAACGGTTAGGTTTGCAGGGCGCCATGTGGCCTGCTCAACGACCAACCAACTACTGTTATGTTCACTCTGAATGGACCTCATTCGCCAATCTTAAACAAACACCATTTAGTCACGTGATTTCTTATATCTTCTATACAAAGTATTTCATCCATCGTGGTTGTCAAGTAATAAATATTTTCCATTGTTTTATCAATATTATGACGTGGCAAAATGTGTTAATTTAAGATTGACGAATGAGGTCCATTTGGGTGATCTCAGGAGCCAACTTTGCTGGTCACATGACATGTTTACAAAGCTTATATCAACTCTGTCTGTCTGTCTGTCTGGTACAAGGTGTGTACTATTTCTCCCACACTCATTCTCTCAACAAGCTGAAACTTCGAATAATTATTCACTGATACAGGCAAGACGTGAATCTATTTTGAAAAAGCAATCAATCACATAATTAATGACTGGTAATTCATTATTTTGTTAAATAGCAAGAATAGAAACTAATATTTTATTATTCCCATATATGGCTAAATTTGTAGGGTTTAGTCCCCTTAAATATTTCTTGGCTCCTGAACCGATGAGTATTCGTTTCGAATCTTGGTGAGGACTGGGATTATGAATTTTGGGAATTTTTGCCGCGCCCCTAAGTTCTACTGAAGAAGGGAGAAAGTAAAAGCAGTTGGGCATTGTGTTGACTACATGACACCCTCGTTAGATTTCTGTCATATAAACCTATAGATAAAGATTGATTAAGGGTATTGAATATTTTCCACTACGTTTGAATATCATCTATGTTTATCGTCTTAATAATGTCTGTTTTTTTTTCAGATTATTAGTCAACGATTTTTTTTTAAAGAAAACTTTAGAATTTGCGCTATTAAATTTTAGCTTTGCCATCATTGAAATCCCTTCGGCCTTAGGTCTTTTTTCTTTGCCTTTATTTTGGACTTAACATGCTTCTTTTTGGGCCTTCGTGACTTTTATGTGGGATTTTAGACTTATTTTTTTTAATTGACAGATATTTTGATTGTAATAAAAGAAAATGTTTAAACTAGTTTTAAATATTGCCAAAAAACAAAGTTTTAGAAGTGGTAAATGCATTTTAGAATATTTTTTGTTGGATAGCTGTACTAGGATGTTTTTTTTTTTTCGTTACATAAAATGTTTTACTTCTTTTTAGCGAACTCTTCGTAATGAGTTATGGAACTTATAATAATTGTTTGAGTGTCTGTGAAACACGATACTGATGCGGGAAGCAGGGGATCTAATTCTTCTCCTAAATTGTTCCTGTTTCTAATCTCCACCCATTATGTTACTAAATATTTCATCGTTTCTGGAGAACACCTAGATCTATATTGCATGAGTGAATTTTACCTCACCTATTGGCTCTTTGTATACTCACTCACACAATGAAAGCGTGTCAGTTCAGCTTATTCACATAGGGCAGTAAAGGATACTAGTCGACCCACGGCGTAGCATACGCCGCTATTTACCGGAAGTATTCATGAAGCCAGCCTGATTGTGTATCCATTAGTAAGAACGACAGAGCATCGCGAAAGTTATCCCAACGTTTGTAAACAAAGCTTACAGCAGTCTTGCGAAGCTCGAGAGCAACAGTTTCGTTAATGTAATTTTTTAGAAATAAAGAGTTACCTGAATTTGGACTACTTTGAAAGACCTGCTGACTCCAAGAAATATATATGAAACTGTGGCCATGGTTAGGAAACGAAGGGCAATACGAAGGGCTAAAACAATGCTGCAGAAAAAACATGTAACTATTTTAATGACACCAGATATTGATGTGTAAATGCACACATAAATGTAGTCAAATATAGAATGTATAATTTTGTAGAAGGAGAAAGCTTTCTTATTCTTTCCCCCCCCCCCTATTTTTTTTCTGAGCCGTGCTCTCCGTCGCCACGAAAGTTACATGGGTAACTCTAGTCCAACTTATATAAGAGTTATCCTTCCATGACTTTATCGTGGTATACAGCATGGTTGGGTCATAAAGAGAATTATATATATTTATATATAATACACAAATAATCAGCCTTTAAAACCCTTGCATTACTATATAAATAAACATCGGCTTGAGCTTTCATTTTATTTCCTAGCTCATGGAATAATTAATAAGAATGTTAATTTTTTTTGTTTATCGCACATACCATTGTTAACATTCTCGCATCCAATCAGCTGGTGATAATCCCCGCCAACACGACTGCTTTGTTTGTCAATCAATCGTTTAATATAAAATGTATGGAAACGTTTGTTCTATCACTCATAATGATAATAATGTCAAACGGTTCAGTGCCTAATGGCAGGGTGTCCAGCTTTGTTAGAATCTGCCTACAGTGGTCTTTAAAACTAGGTTATGAAACTAAGTTACCAGCATCTGGCTTTGATAGGATCTCATTGAGAGAATTAAAAATATTTCAATCTACTATATATATATATATCCCCAAACAGGGTAGCAATTGTTTTATTTTTCTGAATACTTGTGTCAGTTGATTACATTTTATAAAGGTTTGCTTGTGGATACCATGGAAATTGTTTTATTTTTCTGAATACTTGTGTCAGTTGATTACATTTTATAAAGGTTTGCTTGAGGATACCATGGAAAACAAAAAGAATTGGTTGCATCGTAACCCACGTGAATGTCACTTTCACATTCAGCCATCTTATAGTCTGTTGGACCGTTCGGGCACCACACAGAATCTGTCACCGGCTTCTCCATTCCTCTCTGTCTTTCGCCTTGTTTAGAATTTATTTCAATGATATGGCCGTTCATTCTTTGATACAGGGCCACTTTTAATATATTTGAATCAAGAAGTGTAGCCATAGTTCATTTGAAATGACCAGGTTTGACTGTAAGGATAAAGCTTTGGCAAGCAGGGGCAGAGCACTCTAATGAGGCTGTATCTTTGTGGGGTGAATTATAAGAGGGACTTCTTATTCATTAGGAGTCAGTTTACTTGTGGCTTTATCTAGACATTATGTTATATATGTGTGTCATATTCTGCACAGGGGCGTAGCTAGGAATTTTTCATCCTTTGGAGACCCCTGTATTTTGAGTAATATTTGATTTTTAATGTAAAAAAACACTCATTTGGAGGCCCCCCTCAAGTGGGGGCCCGGGGGGTTTTCAAAATCTCCCCCCTCCTATCTTGTCATAGCTACGCCACTGATTCTGCAATAGTGATCTTTACATCTACAACTTTAGAGTTTTTTTTTAAGTCTAGGTATTTTAAATAAATCGACTTTTTCCCTATTCTTACAAAGCTAATAACAACTTATAAATGTCGTCTGTCTGTGCACGTTATTTCTCTGACACTCAATCTCTGACCAAGCTGAAATTCTGGGCAATCATTTGTTGTATTTGACAACTCAAAAATTAATTTAAAAAAATTAACTGATTAAGTCAATTAACTATTGGTAATTAATTATTCTGTTTGGTACCTCGAACAAGGAAAAGACATTGTAATTGACTGAAATGATATTATTAGCTGAATTGGCCTCCTCTATAGGTCACCGCTTTAAATTTGAAAAACAACAACACCTAGCAGAGTGGTTAGCACGTAGGCAAGAGAACTCGAATTTAGATCGTCCTCCCTTTTTTTAAATCAATTATGGTAAAAAATTTAATAATGTATATATTTTGTCCAGCCCCCCCCCCCCAATTTCCTAAAGTCTTTGTTAGCACCTGGTTTCTTTGTTAGCACCTGGTTTCTTTGTAAGCACCTGTTTTTTTTTTTGTTAGCACCTGGTTTCTTTGTTAGCATCTGGTTTCTTTGTTAGCACCTGGTTTCTTTGTAAGCACCTGGTTTTTTTGTTAGCACCTGGTTTCTTTGTTAGCACCTGGTTTCTTTGTTAGC
>JADKLZ010007457.1:0-23791 GCA_021533235.1 Biomphalaria straminea
GGTCATCTGATTCTTTGGCCCACGGTTAACGAGGGTGTTATGTGGCCAGCACAACGACCAACCGCCTTTACTTTTTCCCCAACTAATGTCAGGTACCCATTAGAGCTGGGTGTACTCAGAGACGCCGAAGGATCCCGAAATAAAAATCCCAGTCTTCACCAGGTTATCGAACCCGGCACCTCCAGTACGGAAGCCAAGCGCTTTACCGCTCGGCCACCGCGCCCTCATACATTGTCAGTGGTTTTTGATATTTTATAAAAAGAAAAAAATCCGCCCCACCTCATCTCTTTACATAGTACACAATGGAGCAATCTAGCGACTTGACTAGAAGATAGAGAAAAAAAATGGATAAAGAGTCTTTTCTGTTGGTTTGATTATTAATAATAAAAAAATGAAAGCGAAATTTGGAATGAGAAAGGACAGCCCACGGAATTATGTTCTCTCGACGCCGTGTAAGTCCTGGTCAGTCTGGTTTCAGTTAGCCTCCTGTGTGTTGTGTTATCTGTCGTTTCTCTGTGTGTGTGACATGTGTATTCCAACTTTATGTAGACTTCGCCATGTTCTGGTGTTTATTTTAGTAAGGTTTCGTACTTGACTTAGTATTTGAGGTTAATTTGACTTTTTTGAAAAAAAAAAAGGGGGAAATAAGTCTAGTGTGTTGCTCCTAAAGAAAATAAAGAGACATAAAACATTTTAAGGGACTATTGGACATGATGGAAATACGGTTGTAACTATACGTAATGGGAATTATACACGAACGTAATACACGTAATCACAGTAAGTTCCATGTATTAAAATCCACCAGGCTGTAGGTTTCATGTTTCAAAAATCCTAGGTGGAAATAATTCATACTTATTTAAATCATTTTATGTAACGGTCGTAGGCCTATTATGAACAAGCAGATCTTCAATGTAAAAACAATGTGTTTGTTTTATATTACAAAATATTTTTATTTGCTAAAAAAAAAAACAACAACTTACGAATTGAGTTTTATGAGTATAAAGAAACACTAAAATAAGGTTACATTATAGATATACGTGTTAATTAAAGACTTTAGTTTCGTACGGTAGCAGACACTATATACATATCCAGGCAATCCATTTCACGCTGTAAATAGGAGTATTTATGGAGAAGTCAGAAATACAATGAAATACATATGAAAAAAAAATTGTGCCTTCATCGAAGTGTCTGAGTATTTTATTAGTTTGTGTTTTTTTTATATTTTTGTATGGAAATTTATGGTTTAGTTTTTTATGTATAACAAGCCGACAGGTGGCTAGCATACGCCTCTCCCCCTCTTTTTTTTTCTGAGCCTCGCTCTCTGTCACCTCGAAAGTTACGTGGGGTAACTCTAGTCCGATTTGCAGAAATAAATGAGTTATTTTCCATTACTTTTTCATCGTGATATAGATAGATAGAGACAGAGAGATAGATACAATAAGTATGTAACTTTTGACGCTGCTACAATACAATTTAGTGTCCTGTTCTTAAGTGACTATGTTTAATGATTTACTTATGGTGTTACTCTTGTCGAATGTTAACTCTGCAATCAGCAAATGTCCAACTTTTGTTCTCAATTGATGCAATTAAGTCATGTATGTTAATTAGAAAGTCTTAGACTAAAGACTGTTCCTAAGGTCTTAATTTTAATGTATTTGAGTGCGAAAATTTTGATGAGTGCAGCGACTATGCAAACCCAGTTGCGATCTGGACATTTTGTGTCTCATCTAATGCAAAGTGGTTGCCCTCCTGGAACTATGTGTTTTCGTTTTCTGCGCCTGTTTTCCGCATCTTTGATGCTCTGACTATCTGGAAATCCTGAATTCGTTGAAGAAAGGGACCGGGAGGGCACAACATTTTAATTTTTTTTTTAATTTTAGTAAGCTGTAGGGATGTACTTTATCAAATGCTTTAAAGAAGTCAAATTAAAGGACATAGGGAGCGCAGTGGCTGAGCGCTAGAGCGCTTGGCTCCCGAACCAAGAGGTCCGGGATTTTTTATTTCAAAATCTTTTTGGCAGCTCTATTCAGCTCTAATGGGTACCTGACATTAGTCGGGGGAAGTAAAGACGGTGTCTTGATGTGCTGGTCACATGTCACCTTTGTTTACCTTTTGACACAGAAACAGATGACCTTTTCATCATCTAATCTTATAGATTATAAGGTCTGAAAGAATAACTTTACTTTACTAATAAAATGGCATGTATTTGTTTATTATTATGTTAGCCTAATATGTTTGGTTCAATGGTTTGTGATATTGCTAAAAATCTTGGATCAAATGTATATATTTTTCTAAATGGATAGAGAGGGGTGTGTAATTAACTTCTTTATTAATCACTCGTTACTCTACGTTGAATGAGCGGAGTATTTTGAACAGTGTTGCTAGCTTGATGCTGGGTTCTTTGAGTAAATAAGCTTAGATCTTCTTGATACTTATTTTAACATTAGTTTATCTAATAATAGCTGTGTTTGATAAATCCAAAGTTTTGGGCTCAACGATTTCTCGCTCATAATCTGTCTTACGTAGGGAGGGGTGCCTGCTATCGAAGATAACATCACCACACTTGAGGTCCACCTGTTGCTGTGTCCATCGCCGCAACGCCACGAGAACCTTTCGCCCCAGCGTTTCCACGGAGACAGATAATGCAGGGCGCCAGATGTGGAATGCGTCATAATTTGAATGTTGAGAACTCGATTAACTTGAGCAGCCTTCAATGTACCCTTCATCCCCCCCCCCCTTTTTAAGTCATGCCAGGGTTAGCCAGTGTGTCTTTCTTCCCCCCCTCCCCCCTCTCCCCCCTACTCGCAGATTAAAATAACGCTCATTCGAACATGACCACTGTCAAAGCTAAAAAAAAAACAATAAAAAAAAAACGGAATGTATTAGCCCTTAGACGTAAATGATTTCGCCTGCTTGTCACGTGGTCGGATGAATTATTAAACATCTTTTTTTTTCTTTTTTCTGATTTTGTGTTTTGTCTTCTATCCTCTTTGCCAGACTCCCAGCGGGTCGAGTCGGAGGAGGGCTCGTGGTAGGATGTATGGTATGCTGTTTGAAAGTATCCAGTTTTTCATCAAGCAAGATTATGGCACAGACATTTGGTCCACAGTCTTGGAAGCTGCGGGGATTCCCAATGTTATATTTATTCCACACAAGGTACGTCATGTTTTTATTGACATTTGTAATACTATTGTAATCAATTTACTGGACTAAAAATGTAGAACCTTTCTTTATTTATTTGTTTTAAAAGCTTTGGATGTGCCTTCAGAGTTGAAGAAAACATGCATCCTTGCCCAAAATCCCGCAGGACGACTAGGGATGGCAGCGGGTATGGGATGAACCTGGGACCATCGAAACAGTCCAGGGCTGTATTTATCTCTAGACAAAACAAGCTTCAGATTAGGGAACCTTGAAATATTGAACACAGATAATAACTATCTGGGATTATAATGGGTCCTTAAATGGCCGCATAGTTCAAATAGTTTTAAGATCTTGTTCGAAATACAGTGCCTGTAGCTAGATCAAACAAATGCTGCACATTAGAAATAGTAAAAGGTTGTAGGCCTATTATGAACAACCAGTTCTTCAATTTAAAAAACAATGTGTTTGTTTTATATTACAAAAATATTTTTATTTTCTAAAAAAAAAACGTTACGAATTGAGTTTTATGTGGAGCTTATACCATGTGCATATAAAAGAAGTTGTCAGTGCTACATGGCTGCCTGGTCGAGCGGTTTGCACGCTGAACTGTCGTATCGATTTACCGATGGTCCCGGGTTCAAACCCTGCCCGCTCCCATCCCATCCCCCGTCGTCCTGCGGGAGGTTTGGACTAGGAAATAACTATCTTCAACTCTGAAGGAATTTCCGAAACATGTAAAACATTTTACAAAACAATACAAACATCTCCAGGCTATAGTTTTCGGTAAACGTGTGAATTGTGGAATCGGTGTAAACTAAAGAGTTGAGGTACATTTCGTGAAGTTGGTAGGTGGCCATTGGCAAGTGGCGAGACAGCGATAATCCCAGCACCTTGGATAAGTGAGACCTCAAACCCTCTCCCCCCCCTCTCCCTCTCTCTCTCCCTCTCCCTCACTCCCTCTCTCACTGGTGAGAACCTACTAAAAAAAATTAAGGGACATTCCTAAAGGGACATGACTTATATATATATTTTTAAATCTAAAAATACGATTCTCGTGGTTGTTGTTTTTGGATAACATAAAGTAAGTAATGTTTCCTTTCAGACCTTGCGATCTATGAGGTAGATGATGTAAAGATCATCTTTTTTCTGTGGCCTACGCTTAATAAGGGTGTCATGTAGTCGTTACAACGACCATCCGCCTTTACTCTTCCCCAAGATGTGTCATGTTCCCATTAGAGCTGGGTGGACTCAAGAGGCGCCCAAAAGAGCTCGAAACAAAAAATCCCAGTCTTCACAAGGGTTAGGGACGCGGTGGTTGAATGGTTAAGCGCTTGGCTTCCGAACCTGAGGTCCTGGGTTCGAATCCCGGTGAAGGCTGGGCTTTTAAATTTCGGGATTTTTAGGGCGCCAATGAGTCCACCCAACTCTAATGGGTACCTGACTTTAGTTGTTGAAAGTAAAGGCGGTTGGTCGTTGTGCTGGCCACATAACACCCTGCTCGTAAACCGTTGTTAAAAGAAAGAGATGATCTTAACATCCTCTGCCCCATAGATCGCAAGGTCTAAAGGGGACACTTTTCTGTTTTTTTTTTACTCACAAGGATTCGAACCCGGGACCCCTCTTTTAGACAAGCCTTATTTAATGGTTGATTCCTGCGTATCAATCTGAGCTATATATTTATATTTGGGTCATTCTAAAACGGCCAAGCCAAAAATCTGAGTTGTACAATGTTTAAACTCATTGAGCCCTCTAGATAAGTTGGCGCCCCGCTATGAGCACACAAAGCACCGTCACTAAACAAAAGTGTAAGATGACGTCATTTATCCAGGACAAGATTCCTGTACATGGGATGTAACGTCTGACTCATACGCACGTGCAGAGGCTTCTCTAGTAAGTTGGCAAGAAATGGGAACTTAACACATTCCTTATGTTTTTTTTTTACTATACTACTATCTTTATATTCAAAGATGAGCTTGTCTCTCTTTTATAAGTATGACCAAATACATTTATTGGTGTATTTTTGGTCATTAACACTGTCAATAAAGAAGTCATTTATGTTCTTCTTTCTTTTTGTTTTTTTTTACAATTCTTTCTCTCTCTCACTATTGTTGACTCTCTCTCCTTCTTATCGCTACCCCTCTCTCTCTCTTCCTTGTTATCTTGTAGTTCAAATCTTCTTTCGATATCACACCTTTACTGAAAGGTTCAGCTTTCTTTTAATATTCTCTGTATTTCTAATACTCTCACTCCCTCTCTCTCTCTCCCCCCCTCTCTCTCTCTTCTCACAAACACACACACACATATTTTCTCCCTATTTTATATCTGTATATAACTGTTTAAATACCTCTCATTACTAAAGTTCCCCTAATATTTCACATATACATCTTTCATCATTAAAATCAAATCATTCGTTCATCAGTCAAATCTATCTCTGGGCGTAGACTTCGGGTTAATGAGTCTTTGATATCTCATCAATGTGTTGAGAACCACTGACCAACATCCATATTATTTCCCATGCTGACCAGCCGCACCAGAGTGACCTTGATGATGAATGACCTTGTACAATGAGCTCTCGGAAGACAGATGGCAAGAATGTAGACCTCAACATTCACGGCCAATAACTCTTTTTAAACTGATTCGACTTCTGAGCGATTACTCCCCCTGTGGCCTCTAGACAACCCTGATATTGATTGCTCTCTTTTGTCCCCAAAACTCGATATTGATTGTATCCCTTTGATTCAAATGGATTATAAGCAATCATATCAAGCTTTGTGATCTACTAGATTAATACACAGAAACCTTCAACATACTGTCTTGGTTAGGAATGTAATTTGTAATATTTTTTACTTTGCGAAAATAGAATTGGAATGTGTAAACGTTTAGTATAGAAAGTAAAGTTCCCCCTTTCTGTTTTCCCTTTCGGTCTATTGGGCAGATAGATATAGGCCTAATGTTTCTTTAGCAAACGGTGTGTCATGTGGCCAGCGCAACGACCAACCGTCAGCTACTCATTAGATATTTGTGAACACAGGAGCGCCCCAAAATCATGGTCTATACTTCAGGGGTTTGGTAGCCAAGCATTAACCACTCATTTTTTTTTTTAAGTACAACCATTGATATCATAAGAGACAGAAAAATGTTACAAGGATTTAGCATATCATCAGATAAAGAATAACTAACCAAAGAGCGAAGACCCAAAATTGTTTATAGCTTTCACTGATTTTGTTGATGTGTTTACCTGCTGACAGATCAGGCATTCACATCCAAACCCTATAATACTGTTGAGCAGTCAAGGTTATTGAGAAGTTGTAAACAGTTCATGTTCAAATACATTGTAATATATTCGCTGGAGTTCATCAAATATAAATTCATAGCTTTTTTTTTTTAGGAAGTGATCAACTTTTAGTACGATGTAGTTCATGTAAATTGGCATGATCAACTTTACTTCGGTGAAGGTTATTGAGGCGTTGTATATAGTTCAAGATTAAATACACTGTTCATTGTAATATACCTGCTGGAGTTCATAAATTATAGAGTCATAGTTGCAGATATAGGAGCATTAGCGAAACAAGAACAGTTTTTCATGTTCTTTCCAAAGAGCGAAGAGCCAAAATTGTTTATAGCTTTCACTGATTGTGTTGATGTGTGTACCAGTTGACAGATCAGGCATTCCCATCCCCACCCTACAATACTGTTGAGTATTGAAGGTTAATGAGAAGTTGTGAACAGTTCATATTCACATACATTGTTTATTGTAGTATATCCGCTGGAGTTCATCAATCAGTTGACTTAACCAACTTCTTGCACTAGACCAGTATCTCACACTTTACAATGAAAAGTTGGGCTGATCAACATACTCCTGGCCGTTGCAGTACTCTAACAGTGGACAGACCGGTACGATTTCTTGATAGTAACTAGTCAACTCAAGGCTGAGGCCCAGCAGCAATACAGTGAGGAGTTTAGAGTACTACATATAATCTATGATTGATTATTCTTTACAATTTGTCTGGTTTGGCGATAATTTTTTCCCCAATGAAGTCCCGGGACAACTAATCTTCACCAGTTGACATCGAGAGGTCCTGGAGTTCTGTTAGAATCACCACAGACTGAAAAGATAAAAAATAGTATCTGTGAGTTATTTGTATAAAGCATAGTCCTCAGTACAAATAAAGCTCCACGAGCCTCTCCAACCTTTTATGCAACCCCTCCAATGGGTCAGACTACTACTTTACAAAGTTACAAAATTAATAACAATAAAATTATAATTTAATACCGAAGATATACTACATCACCATTGATACCATCAGAGACAAAAATGTTACAAGGATTTAGCATATCATCCGATAAAGGATAACTAACCAAGAAAAAAGGCAAATACACACCAATAATTACACCCTAATACATGCATACCCACATATCAAAACTAGATATATCTAAACAATCATCCTAGATACATACGCATCATAATCTTACACATGGATCAAGGGGCTACAAAACAAGTTGTCAAAGACTTCTGAAGGCGCAGTCCAACACATTAAGTTACTACCTAAGAACACATACAAATACATCCAAATATAAGTCCGAAAGTTATTTTATGGTAATAATTCCATTGAGACTAATACATTTGCGATTAGAAAACCACTACTGTGGTACTACATACATATATCCCACGAACTGCCTTTCCACACACGCTAAATCATACATAAAACCTGCATGCATATAAAAATATGCCCCCAAAAATATAAACATTCACCAATACACATATCATCCTTTATATTCCCCCTAGGTTCTCTAGTTCGAAGTCTATAATTTGTCTAAACATAATCTCAAGGCCATCAGGAACGAAGTTTTTTTTATCTATAACAATTTTCAGTCTAGTATTCCAAACAAGTTTCCTATACTCTGCCAAAATAATGAGATTAAAATTCCCAAGTGCCTTATTGCGTAATTTAGGAACCTTATTTAAAAGGATCGCCAGATTCAAATCCACATCTAACTCACAATTAGCATCCAACAGATGTTTAACAGTAGCTTTAGCTTTAGAAAACAACGGGCAATCCAGAAACAAATGTTTCTCTTCCACTTCCACTGACATGTTACAAATTTTACATTTACAACAGATTTCTAAGATATTAACTTTCTTGCGCTCAATAGGTGTCATGCCAAAAATGAGCCTATATGTTATTTCCCTAGCCCTGGGCGCGATGTGCTTATAATGAAGATTTATAAAGGAATCCATAAACTCTGTTATACCTTTTTCCTTACCCCATTTGATTCTGTGACCCAAGTTCTCTTTTAGGGTGTACTTTAGGGCTGTGTAAATTTCTTTGAACTTATTATGTATTAAGTGTTGATTATTCAAAAGAGTTCGTGAAACCGACCTATAAAATGGGTGAACAAGTGCACCAAAATAATGTGGGGTATCATTCCGAATTGTAAGTAATCGTCCCAATCTAATTCCATAATAATACACTGCCAATGGAAACTTTATAGGATTTCTAACTATCTGTCCCACGAACTGAAGTCATAATGCCTTGATCTTAACTCGAATATCCTGTAAATTAATTCCCCCATCTTTTTATCTTGGATCAAAGTATTATGCTTGATACATTTAATTGTGTTTCGGAAAATGAAACTTCTAATTATTGTGTTCATTTTAAATATAAAATTAGGAGGAGGGTCTATGATACTCGCCATATAGACCACCCTTGGAATGACCATATTATTTATCAAAATTGCTCTCCCAAAAATGGTTGTCGAGGTATGCTTATACATTTTAATAAAGTTACACGTTTTATTATAAATGCCGTCCCACTGGTCTTTGGAATAAAAAAGCGAATTATTATTCCAAACTATACCACAGATCTTGATTTTGTCCACTTCTGTCAAGTTGAACGCGAAAGAATATTTAAACTTCCATTTACCAAGACCCATGATGGAAGATTTTCCTATGTTAATTTTCGAATCACTAGCCAGTCCAAAAGCTTTAAACTTGTCAAAAATATTAATGATATCGTCCTCGCTTGATGGGAAAAACGTTGTGTCATCAGCGTAGGCTTTTACCTTAACAAACGGTACTGAGCCAGGAATGTTACTACCCACGATTGTGTTGTCTACTCTAATAGATTCCAGAAGAGGTTCCAAACAAAGCGTATAAAGGAATGGAGACAACGGACACCCCTGGCGTACTGACCTCGTAAGAGGAAAACTGGAACTAAGGGAGTGGTTTATCAACAATTTGCTTGTTGCTCCCGAGTAACATAGCTTAATAAACCCCAATAAATAAGAACCTATTTTACTCTTGTCCAAAACCTGGAATAGAAAAGAATGGTCGACCCTATCAAAGGCCTTTTCTTGGTCAATGGACAGAAGAGCAGCGTTTAGATTTTTATCTTTACTAAAACATATGAAATCTCTCAGGAAGTGATTCATTTCAAGAATATTATTCTCAGGGTTACAGCAGAATTGATCTTGTCCAATGAGCTGCGGAATTAGAGGTTTTAATCTAAGAAAAATCATTTTCATTAACAACTTATAATCAGTATTCAATAAAGAAATGGGTCTACAGTCATTAACAGAGGTATTATTGTCTGATTTTTTTGGTATAAGTGTAATGAAAGCCTCATTAAATTGGGCAGGAAATTGTACAGACTGTAAAGCATCACTATGCATTTGCAAGAGAAGGGGGCCTAGTAATGGAAAAAAGGCCTTATAAAATTCAAATGATAGTCCGTCAGGGCCAGGAGATTTGTTATTTTGTGTTAATTGCAGAGCGGCTTCTAGCTCCTTGTCACAGATGCTATTATAGATTTATTTATATTTAAAAGCTTGTATGTAAATTAGTATTAGAAAACCCTAACTGAGCCTCAAGAATTACACAAAAGGTCTAGTCCCTTAACAGAGCCGCAAGTTTAACTCAATGGCGTCACAATGATTGTCGCAAGTCTATTGGTTGATTTGAAAATAAATATTCTTTTTAAAAGAGTTAGGTCAGCTGACATAGGACGCGCAAAAGACCAGTCTGAGTTTTGCTTTGGAAGCGATAGGTCCATGTCTCTAGTGTGTTCTATAATAGTATTGAAGAAAGAGCCTTAGTATTATATTTTCATTTTTTATATGCACCTGGTACATAAGCTGTACTTAAGTTGTATTTGAATAAAAGTTTCTAGTGTTTTATTTCTATGAGGAAGTTATTCAATTCGATTCCTAGATCGTCTGTGTTCATAATTGTATCTAGTTCAAGTTAGACTCCCCGGCAACACAAGTATACTCTCCTATCGTACAACAACTTTGTTATTGCATCTCAAGGATAAAGTTAGACTCGCTCGTCATACACTTCATCAGTACATTGTGACATATGACACCTTGTCGATAGGAAAGGTCTTGTGACACTCCTCCAGAGTAAAGGGGCATTCTAAGTGCTCTTGCTCTTAATCCGGTAACTGTCTACAATATTGTAAGAACCTATTCTGCATTTCTTTATCCGTAGGTTCGTCGCTATATAATTCTGTGAAATGACGCGTGAACGCTTTGATAATCTCCTCCTTGTCATCAGTGAAGTTTCCCTTATTGTCAACTATCTTGTCTATTAGTCTACTCCTTTGAACGTTTTGCTCGATGGATAGGAATATTTTATTGGGACCCTCATTTACATTATAGTTTTTACAGCGGACCTCAGCTCCCTTATAAATATAGTTGTTTAATCTCTCCAACTCCAGGAGTATGTTGGTTCTAAGTACCTCATCATCTGTGCTCGAGAGAGTACGTTTAAGTCTATCCTGTTCCTGCTTTCGGCGTGTCTGTATTAGTGTGGCTAACGTTTGGCTTTGTTGCTTGACAGATGCCTTAAGAAGTGTCCATGTTTCAGATATCTGGGAATTTGATGCATTTATGTCCTGCGCGAAAGCGCTGATTAAGGAAGAGATTGATTTCCTTAGGATGGGCATCTCCAGGAGCGAGTTATTAAACTTCCAAAAAGCTGTTCTCCTTCTTGGTTTAGTTAACCCTTGAGTTATCTCCACTAGAATGGCTTTATGGTCGGTAAAGTTCAGTGCCTCCTCTAAGTGAATCCATCGGCTTATTGAACTCTCAGCTGGTACATATAGTCTATCCAGCCGGGATTCCACTGAATGGCTTTTAGATATCATAGTGGTCTCAAGACCGGTGGGGTTCACTTTTCTATATGCATCAACAAGACGAAAGCTATGGATCACTTCATCTAAATAATTTGCTGTCGTTACTTTTAAGTGGACACCTGGGGCTGTGCTTCGTTTATCTAGATTAGATGCTATGAAATTAAAGTCACCACCCAAAATGAGCTTATCCCCACTGTATATATTAAGTAGTGTATTATTTAAGCCAGCAAAAAAATCGGGTTTTTCCGCTTTCTGTGCCGGTGCATATATGTTCACTAGAGTAAATGTGCGTTCCTCCATTTTAACCTTAACTACAACTATTCTTCCACTATTATCATTATAAGTGTGAACCATTTTAAATCTATTAGATACTTGAAATATTGCTACTCCCCTAGCTACGTTTCGCAAACTGAACCACCCATCTAAGAATCCCATATCTGATATATATTTGCGTGCCTTGTAGTGTGTGTTGATGTTTGTTTCTAGCAGGGATATGAAGTCTGGTGTATATTTCCTAGCTAGGTGTGCAATGTATTTTTGTTTCCTTTTTAAGCTGCGTGTGTTAAGTGAAAGGATTCTAATGTCTGCCATGATTATGTAGTATCTGAATATAAGTATTTCTATTAGCTATTTAATAACTTGGACGGCGTATGGCTGTCCAGTTCGTCTATTATAAGAGGAGGAGTCTCAGGGATCTCCCCAATGCTGACATCCAACCGCTGATGGTTTGGACTCACAGCCTCACAGTCCAAGTCCACAGCCTCCCCGTCTCTAACGGTCCTTGGGCTTGCAAATATATCATCAGAAGAAGATAGAGATAAATATCTCTTCCTTTTTGGTTTAATAGGAGTCCCAGGAGCAGATTTCACGGTCTCTCCCGAACGAAATCTCTTGCTCAGCTTGAAGCCTTCACTTCCCTGGGCCGCTACCTCCGCCACCTCAGCCTCAACCAACGTTGAAGCCTCATCAACCCCGTCTTGGAGGTTTTTGTATTTTTCGATGGGGACCCCTTGGAGCCCCTTTGTACCAGAGTGAAGCCATCACTCTGCAGCCATTTCTCAATTGCCTCCTTTTTACTCACTATAGGGATGTCTCCTTTAACCACTTGGGCATAACTTGTTGCACCGCTCCTTCCCTTAGGGGGCTCAACTCGAACCGGAGCAGTGTTTCTGGAAGGACACTGGTTAGACCAATGCTGGTCTAGTCCGCAGTGCCAGCACTGTTGCCTTCTCCCAGGGATAGTAATAAGCACTTTGTATATTTTAAGGTCACCTTCATAACGCAACTGTAAATAGTGCGGAACAGACAAGCCGTTTTTAACCTTGATGGAGGACACCCATTTGTCCGAGGTGCCAATCTGTGACACCTCCACACTGGAGCCTTCCTCCCCAAAACTTTGAAAAATCTCCACAATTCTCCTTTTAGCTATCGCTGGGGAAACCCAGTGTAGCGTAATCCTAGTTCTCTCTTCCTCAATTGGGATGACCTCAATCTTAAAGGCCTCGTTCCCAAAGGGTTTTCCGACCAGTCTCTCTCTTACTCTGCCAGATATCGGCACCAAGAACCAGGTATACGGGTTCTCGAAGCGATACAGAGACGTGACGTCCCTAGCTTGAGTGCCTCCAGGAGGCTACTCATCGAACCTTTCATGGCATTACTGCCCGACAACTTTAAAAGAAGAGTCCCAATGGGATGAATGAGACCATTCTCTAAATCCTTCTTTTCTATAAGGATTGTCTGAATAGACATGTCACAAATAGAAAAGGGATCAGGAAACGGAAATGAGATATACAAGGAAGTGATACACGATTCAATGAAAAATAGACCAAATACCAAAGAAATTTACGATAAACGCTAAGAATAACAATGGAACCTCAAATTAGATTTAAAAAATATACTCCTTGAACGAAAGAATCAAGAAAACTTGATTGACGTGCAGAGACCACACGCAGAAGATCAAGAAAGCGAAAAAATACACGACTAGATCTAGACTAGACTAGAGAGCATCCGCCATCTTGAATTCTGAAAACTAATCCTATCAACTTTAGAAAATTGCGCTATTAAATTTTAGCTTTGCCATCAAAGAAATCCCTTCGGCCTTAGGTCTCTTTTCTTTGCCTTTAATTTGGACTTAACATGCCTCTATTTGGGCCTTCGTGACTCTTATGTGGGATTTTAATGACTTATTTTTTTTTAATTAAGATATTCCGTGCAGTCAGCTTTTGTTAGCTCTGTGACGAAATATACAATCAAATTTCACTTTACATTTTTGGTTAAAACCAGTCTGCATAAGTTTATAAATGTTAAGGCCGATCCAATATATTTCATAGAGCTTTTGTAGCCGAAACATGTCTAACGGTTGGTCTGAACCCGCGCCGCTTGTGTCGCTTCACAATATGATAGAGCTCTTCCTATTTGCCGACCAACGTGTTGACGTATAGTGAGGTACATTTGTTTTAGTTGGAATCACAATAAATAGTTCATAGTTAACCAGGGGCGTATCGAGGAATTTTCCTTCATTTGGGGGCCCAGAAAGCTTGACCTCTTAGCAGGCCCTGCATTTTTCGTGATATTTAATTTTTAATGTAAAAACTCTCATTTGGGGGACCCCCCTCAAGTGGGGGCCCGTGGGGATTTTCAGATTCTCCCCCCCTCTTCCCCCACCCTAGCTACGCCACTGTAGATAACAGATTCAAACTTCAAAGAGTATTATAGACAATGTCGGTGAAGTTCAAGCCAGTGACCCACTTTTAGTGCAAACCATACCTGGAGAGACGTTTACTTTTGGATACAAATCCCTTCGGCAAAGAAAACATTTTCTTTGATCGACCAGAGCTCATTTCAATTACTGTCCCTGAGCCAATTACTATCTCTAACAAAGAAACCATTTATTTCAAGAGTTAATTTGTTTGTGCAAGAAATTTCCTAAATTTAGTCCAAACTGAGGCGCTTGCTATGAATCAAAGAGCCGCTTCATGAAAAAAAAAAAAGAATTGAAGTGAAATCCTCAAAACTTGCAGAGGAAAGAAGAAAGAAAGTTAGCAGTGTTACCCTATCGACACGCCCCCTCACTACATCCTGATGAGGTGGCGAATTAATTTTTCTTTTTGTTCACAGACCTACCCTGATGAGTGGATGGTCAATCTGGCCAAGGCCACCTGTCAGACATTGTCCAATCAAAACTTAAATGAGGTTATGCTGTACTTCGGCACGTGCTTTGTCAACTTCTGCTGCAAGTTTTCCTACGACAAGATTTTAAGGTATGCGCGCCCAAAATTGTATCATTTTGAAGTAAGGCATCCGTGACGTAGTGACATCTTTTAATACCATATTTTTCTGTATTTAACTCTTTCTCTCCGTAATTATTTATTTCGTTCAGATTGTACTATTCGTTTTTGATTATTTGTATTTCACTATCGTGTTATGATTAAACTTCAATAATTTTTTTATTTGTTATCAGAAAATGTTTTATTTGGTACAGAATTATCGGAGAATGCATGCTCTTTTTACACAACATAAATTAAAGTTTATAAATACAAAAAAATTGTTTAATGGGAGACAGATAGACTTTGGCATCGTCAATTTGGAGAGAAAGAGTTCAAGTATTATTCCCGTATCATTTTATTTCTAATGTCGGTACTGAGACCAGAATGATTTAACTCCAAATGTTGTTTTATTCAATCTATTCAAGTTATTTACAAGTAGATATATAAAAATCAACCTCAATAAGATAGTTTGTAAAAAAAAATAAAAATTATATGTACTTTGTAAGAAATAGAAACAAAAAAAATGGGCGCATCTGTCGATCAGACCTTTGGCTATTTTAAATGAATAAAAAAAATAGCTAAGTTTCATAAGTACAGCTTGCTATAACAGATTGCGGTGACTGTAAAGAAATGTAATTCAATACTTTCAAAATGTTAAAAATTTAACAGAATAATTTTTTCCTTAACCACAGGCTGGCCGGGAGGAACTACAGAGATTTCTTGAATGAAATCGACAATGTTCATGAGACCATCAGATTCTCACACCCCAAGATGCAAGTAAGTAGATTGCACAAGCATGGCCGAGTTCTAAAAGATAATTGAGTTGTTTGTATAAACAAAACACGTTACAACATTCATATGACTTTATGTCTCCTGTAGAGATCTCATGAATTTGGCACATGAAAGATGTTTGCACGAGACTCACTGTTGCTTGTTCTAGTAAAGACATATTTAAAAAAAAATGGCTGTAAATTATAACTAATTGGACTGCTATTTCTTTAAATAATCGAACAAATCCAATTGGAGAGAATTTTGAATTTCTTCTTTTTTTTTTTGTGCCTACCGTAGGGAAAGCTGCTTTTATTTTTAACATTAGTTATGTTTTGTCTTTTGTGTGTAGAGCTTTTTCTTTTAATCCTGAGATTCATGTAATCTAAGGCATGAGTACCAAAATACGACCTTCGGGGGCTGCTTACAAATCACCTTACTTCTTATATCACACTTGTCATTTAATATGTAACGTAAACAAAACGTAAGGTGTATGTATGTAAACATATAATAGGATTCGAAGTATATATAACTAATGTTAATTTGACTTTTCAATGTTGTGATTATATGATGTGTGTATTTTCTCATCTTAGGATAGATAAAATTTGATGATCTCTAAAAGTCAAAATTTGACAAACACAGCCGTAGGAGTAAATAAACACATAAAAATAATTGCAGTACACAGCGGGTACACCCGTTGAACTGTTTCTATGCTGTAATTCTTTTTTATGGCCTGAAACTCCAATCATTTTTTTATCTCACTAAACGGGCCACATTTCAACGACACCCCCCCCCCCCCCAACATACCTTCCAGCCCTTGAATGAGTGTATCTCTTGCAATGAAATTTAACGTCCCGCTTTTTTTCCCCCTTCTCTCGCTCTCTTTCTACAAGATGATATAATAGTATCCTTCTGTCTATCTTCAGAGTCCGTCCTTCATTGTCCAATCAGAAGACAGGAATGGCTGTATCCTCATCTACCGCTCAATGAGGACTGGCTTCACCTACTACGTCATCGGTCAGCTGATGCAGTGTGCAAAGATGTTCTTTAAGGTGAGCCGTCACGCATGATCCGCAGCGTTTTGTGAGCTGACTTCTTGTGTGGCACAGTGAGGCCACATTCGCAGCGTTAAAGTCCATGGACAAGACTACCCCCTCCAAGAAAAAAGTTAATAAATGATAAAATATATTGATCAAAGGTATAAAGCTTGATTAAAGACAATCGATTCTCTTCGCATCATAATGTAGTCTAGCCTTTTGAATCTGTGGTCTGTGTGATATTACGCTTTTAACTCTTTCTCTCCTGACTGACGATACCAACGTTGATTCCATCAGAATGTGGTAAATAATTACGGAGAGAAAGAGTTAAAATGATTCAAAAGTGTGTTCCAGAGTTCTTAAATGTATTGAGATTGTTTTCCTTTTTAAATGCATATTTTGTTATAAACAGTTAATTTTAAGTTTAAAGGGAAACTTTAGATTTTGTTTTCGCTATGACGTACATATAGACTGAAGTGTTGCTGTTAAAAACTTTCAGAGAACTTTTTTTTATCTTCTTTTTTTCTTCTCGTTTACTGCTGTCACAAAACCTATTCGCTGATGACGACGATGTCGTAAACTTTCCTTGAAGTGCTATAAGAAGTTGCCAACTGATAGGAGAATAGTCTTGTGCTCCCGGGGATTCTATCTTGAATTATATAATATTTTGAACAAAGAGGATCTAGGATTCAAATAGAGTAATGCTTCGATGATTCAATAACACAGGAACTTTATTTAAACTTAACACAAGTACAGCTATGTACAAAATATCTTTCAATAAAATACAAGATTACAAAGAGAGTTTGTGTAATACACAAACTCAGAGGCGGCCCCCGTCGGAGTCGGATTCCTGTCAGATCCGCCTATTCGCAAGATGTTTTGGATGTTCCTTCTAAGTCCCTGGCTCAATTTCTGTATGCTCCCATCCTTAAACTATCGCAATATTTCTGAAAGAACAGTAAAGGTTAAATCATATTTTCAAAAGCCTTTAGTGTTTTTTTCTAACCGTGACGGACAGACCAACCAACAGACAAAACGCACAAAAATATGGTAGTTCCATTCTAATGGGGGTATTAAACAATTTTATTTTAAAAAATCTGATTTTTTTAAAAAAATAAGAAATTAGTTTAGAATCATGTCATTTCCGGGCTTTACGCTAGTACACGAAAGCCGCTGCTAAAAAATCATTTTGAAAAATGTGTGTGATATCTACATGCCTAGCGTATTTCTTATAGTAACATTTCCTCCCTAACATTTACGTAATTATTTTAGAATTGGTGTTTTGTTATTAAAAAATCGCTTGCATAAACAATTTTATAAATTAAACGGTTTGCTTTTAGAAAACTAAAAGTAGCCGTTGCACCTAAACTTTTCAAGCCGCATTTAATGGTGAAATAATATTTTTCGTATCTCTTCTAGTTTTGGCGCTCTGAGTCTGACAGACGGACAGACGGACAGACAGACAGAAAGTCATTTTAAAAAATGTGCTTGATATCTACATGCCAAGAGCATTTCATATAGTAACATTTCCTCCCTTAGATTTACGTAATTGCTTCACAATTGGTGTTTTATTATTAAAAAATCGCTTGAAAAATAATTTTTATAAATTAAACGGTTTGCTTTTAGAAAACTAAAAGTAGCCGTTGCACCTAAACTTTTCAAGCCGCATTTAATGGTGAAAAAATATTTTTCGTATCTCTTCTAGTTTCGGCGCCCTGAGTGTGACAGACGGACAGACGGACATTTTGCACAAACCTAATAGCGGCTTTTTCCCCTTACGGGGGCCGCTAAAAATGCAGAACAAAGGCATCTTTCTTAAATTGCAGGACTAATAAAAAAACGTCCGCTCACAAGAGTAATTACACATCGACTGATTTGGCGCACCTTTTGCCCGCGAACTTTTAGCGCCAGTTTTTCTTTCCGCCAAACCTTTCAACCAATCAAATTCATACATCCAAATTACGTCACTCCTGCACAGACGTACATATCTAAAAATAACATTTCTTTGTTAGCTGGGGAAGTGACCTTGACTTGTGCAAACAAACATTAAATTAACATAGTGGTCTATGTGACAACTGCATTTTACTTCTTAAAGAGTTGTATTTAGACATAAAAACCGGATTTCAATACACGAATGTAAACAGATGTCTGAAATAAATTTATCTTGGAAAATCACACATGCACTAGAATTAAAATTCAGCCTCGATAGAATTCCTTTTTAAAAATCCATACAATAGTCTATTCAGAAACTCAGTCAAAAGTCGTGTCAGAAACCCAGACAAAAGTCCTGTCAGAAACCCAGACAAAGGTCCTGTCAGAAACTCGGACAAACTATTTCAGAAACCCAGACAGAAGACGTGTCGGACTCACGGACTAAAAGCATGTCAGAGCACGAGAAAATAAAATAGAAGTTAAAACTAGCTAACCAGAATGACACTTACAAAGAAAACATTTTTTTCCTGCATGGCCACAGTCTGGTACGAGAAATGAGGACAAACATGAGCGATTTATTCAGTGCAATAGAATCATAAGACCATGCTAGCCCAGTGCATGTCTCTTCTCTCTGATAGCATGTGTGTGTGAGAGAGAGAGAGAGAGAGAGAGAGAGAGAGAGAGAGTTACAAAGCCATCATAAAGTCATCATTAATACTCCACTAAAAAAAAGTAAAAAGCAGTAGGATCGTGGAATATGACTCCAAAGCAACTTTCTAGCTGGGAGATTATCCCCCTTGATTAAGCGCGGTTTTGAATTCTACAGAGTACAAGAGAATTGTCTGCTCTTTGGAGCCGGTAGCGATTTATGTCCCCCTGATATTCAAACTCGTGGTCATTGACATAATCGTCCTGGTCACATTTATCTTTTGATTTACGCAGACGAACAATAGTTTAATAAGTTCCACGAATATTCCTCTGATTTTTTTTTTTACATTTAGAAGTTTGCTAGTACTTCCCATGTCACTGGTTTACATCGATTATTCAAATTTTAATGATTTACACAACTATTAACTTTACACCAACACCAGAAACGCAATAATTCAAAGCTTTTACCGTTTCTCTCCGTAATTATTTACCA
Source organism: Biomphalaria straminea (assembly GCA_021533235.1). Lineage (NCBI taxonomy): Eukaryota > Metazoa > Mollusca > Gastropoda > Planorbidae > Biomphalaria > Biomphalaria straminea. The sequence goes on from JADKLZ010007457.1 coordinate 19,421, forward strand.
CATTCTGGTGAAATCAACGTTGGTATCGTCAGTCAGGAGAGAAAGAGTTAAATAATTTTAATCACACGTTTTTGTGTTGCTAAGATTTCAATTTTACATTTCATGTCTGTCCGTCTGTCTGTCTGTCTTCAGGTTGACGTTGAGATTAAAGTCTTGGAAGAAATCGTGACAGACAAAGGCTGCCACGTGACGTTCAGGCTAGACTACGACAACATCGGGTACACCCCCCCTGTGGGCAAGGGAGACTCGGGGGTGTACCTTAGCTCTTACCCCGAGATTAAAAGCTCCACTTTCTTTAAGGTGAGTCACAAAAACAAAACAAACACATTTTAGCTACACGGAAACGGAAGCATCCATGTCAAGCTTTGTATCCCAGAATACCTTCACCACTTGGGTGTCACCGTGACACACTAAAGTTTTTGTCTAATAACATAAACGTAAAGTAAAGTTACCTTTTTCAGAATTTCTAATCTTTTGGGCAGATAATGTAAATGTCTATGGCCAACGGTTAGGTTTGCAGGGTGCCATGTGGCCTGCTCAACGACCAACCAACTACTGTCATGCTCACTCTGAATGGACCTCATTCGCCAATCTTAAACAAACAACATTTAGCCCCGTGATTTCTTATATCTTCTATACAAAGTATTTCATCCATCGTGGTTGTCAAGTGGTAAATATTTTTCATTGTTTTATCAATATTATGACGTGGCAAAATGTGTTAATTTAAGATTGACGAATGAGGTCCATTTGGGTGATCTCAGGAGCCAACTTTGCTGGTCACATGACATGTTTACAAAGCTTATATCAACTCTGTCTGTCTGTCTGTCTGGTACAAGGTGTGTACTATTTCTCCCACACTCATTCTCTCAACAAGCTGAAACTTCGAATAATTATTCACTGATACAGGCAAGACGTGAATCTATTTTGAAAAAGCAATCAATCACATAATTAATGACTGGTAATTCATTATTTTGTTAAATAGCAAGAATAGAAACTAATATTTTATTATTCCCATATATGGCTAAATTTGTAGGGTTTAGTCCCCTTAAATATTTCTTGGCTCCTGAACCGATGAGTATTCGTTTCGAATCTTGGTGAGGACTGGGATTATGAATTTTGGGAATTTTTGCCGCGCCCCTAAGTTCTACTGAAGAAGGGAGAAAGTAAAAGCAGTTGGGCATTGTGTTGACTACATGACACCCTCGTTAGATTTCTGTCATATAAACCTATAGATAAAGATTGATTAAGGGTATTGAATATTTTCCACTACGTTTGAATATCATCTATGTTTATCGTCTTAATAATGTCTGTTTTTTTTTTCAGATTATTAGTCAACGATTTTTTTTAAAGAAAACTTTAGAATTTGCGCTATTAAATTTTAGCTTTGCCATCATTGAAATCCCTTCGGCCTTAGGTCTTTTTTCTTTGCCTTTATTTTGGACTTAACATGCTTCTTTTTGGGCCTTCGTGACTTTTATGTGGGATTTTAGACTTATTTTTTTTAATTGACAGATATTTTGATTGTAATAAAAGAAAATGATTAAACTTAGTTTTAAATATTGCCAAAAAACAAAGTTTTAGAAGTGGTAAATGCATTTTAGAATATTTTTTGTTGGATAGCTGTACTAGGATGTTTTTTTTTTTCGTTACATAAAATGTTTTACTTCTTTTTAGCGAACTCTTCATAATGAGTTATGGAACTTATAATAATTGTTTGAGTGTCTGTGAAACACGATACTGATGCGGGAAGCAGGGGATCTAATTCTTCTCCTAAATTGTTCCTGTTTCTAATCTCCACCCATTATGTTACTAAATATTTCATTGTTTCTGGAGAACACCTAGATCTATATTGCATGAGTGAATTTTACCTCACCTATTGGCTCTTTGTATACTCACTCACACAATGAAAGCGTGTCAGTTCAGCTTATTCACATAGGGCAGTAAAGGATACTAGTCGACCCACGGCGTAGCATACGCCGCTATTTACCGGAAGTATTCATGAAGCCAGCCTGATTGTGTATCCATTAGTAAGAACGACAGAGCATCGCGAAAGTTATCCCAACGTTTGTAAACAAAGCTTACAGCAGTCTTGCGAAGCTCGAGAGCAACAGTTTCGTTAATGACATTTTTCCAGAAATAAAGAGTTACCTGAATTTGGACTACTTTGAAAGACCTGCTGACTCCAAGAAATATATATGAAACTGTGGCCATGGTTAGGAAACGAAGGGCAATACGAAGGGCTAAAACAATGCTGCAGAAAAAACATGTAACTATTTTAATGACACCAGATATTGATGTGTAAATGCACACATAAATGTAGTCAAATATAGAATGTATAATTTTGTAGAAGGAGAAAGCTTTCTTATTCTTTCCCCCCCCCCCTATTTTTTTTCTGAGCCGTGCTCTCCGTCGCCACGAAAGTTACATGGGTAACTCTAGTCCAACTTATATAAGAGTTATCCTTCCATGACTTTATCGTGGTATACAGCATGGTTGGGTCATAAAGAGAATTATATATATTTATATATAATACACAAATAATCAGCCTTTAAAACCCTTGCATTACTATATAAATAAACATCGGCTTGAGCTTTCATTTTATTTCCTAGCTCATGGAATAATTAATAAGAATGTTAATTTTTTTTGTTTATCGCACATACCATTGTTAACATTCTCGCATCCAATCAGCTGGTGATAATCCCCGCCAACACGACTGCTTTGTTTGTCAATCAATCGTTTAATATAAAATGTATGGAAACGTTTGTTCTATCACTCATAATGATAATAATGTCAAACGGTTGAGTGCCTAATGGCAGGGTGTCCAGCTTTGTTAGAATCTGCCTACAGTGGTCTTTAAAACTAGGTTATGAAACTAAGTTATCTGGCTTTGATAGGATCTGATTGAGAGAATTAAAAATACTTCTATCTACTATATATATTTTCCCCAAACAGGGTAGCAATTGTTTTATTTTTCTGAATACTTGTGTCAGTTGATTACATTTTATAAAGGTTTGCTTGTGGATACCATGGAAATTGTTTTATTTTTCTGAATACTTGTGTCAGTTGATTACATTTTATAAAGGTTTGCTTGAGGATACCATGGAAAACAAAAAGAATTGGTTGCATCGTAACCCACGTGAATGTCACTTTCACATTCAGCCATCTTATAGTCTGTTGGACCGTTCGGGCACCACACAGAATCTGTCACCGGCTTCTCCATTCCTCTCTGTCTTTCGCCTTGTTTAGAATTTATTTCAATGATATGGCCGTTCATTCTTTGATACAGGGCCACTTTTAATATATTTGAATCAAGAAGTGTAGCCATAGTTCATTTGAAATGACCAGGTTTGACTGTAAGGATAAAGCTTTGGCAAGCAGGGGCAGAGCACTCTAATGAGGCTGTATCTTTGTGGGGTGAATTATAAGAGGGACTTCTTATTCATTAGGAGTCAGTTTACTTGTGGCTTTATCTAGACATTATGTTATATATGTGTGTCATATTCTGCACAGGGGCGTAGCTAGGAATTTTTCATCCTTTGGAGACCCCTGTATTTTGAGTAATATTTGATTTTTAATGTAAAAAAACACTCATTTGGAGGCCCCCCTCAAGTGGGGGCCCGGGGGGTTTTCAAAATCTCCCCCCTCCTATCTTGTCATAGCTACGCCACTGATTCTGCAATAGTGATCTTTACATCTACAACTTTAGAGTTTTTTTTTAAGTCTAGGTATTTTAAATAAATCGACTTTTTTCCTATTCTTACAAAGCTAATAATAAATTATAAATGTCGTCTGTCTGGTAAAAGGTTTGAGCACGTTATTTCTCTGACACTCAATCTCTGACCAAGCTGAAATTCTGGGCAATCATTTGTTGTATTTGACAACGCAAAAATTAATTTTAAAAAATGAACCGATTAAGTCAATTAACTATTGGTAATTAATTATTCTGTTCGGTACCTCGAACAAGGGAAAGACAGTGTAATTGACTGAAGTGATGTCATTAGCTGAATTGGCCTCCTTCATAGGTCACCGCTTTAAATTAAAAAAAACAATAACACCTAGCAGAGTGGTTAGCACGTAGGCAAGAGAACTCGAATTTAGATCGTCCTCCCTTTTTTTAAATCAATTATGGTAAAAAATTTAATAATGTATATATTTTGTCCAGCCCCCCCCCCCCAATTTCCTAAAGTCTTTGTTAGCACCTGGTTTCTTTGTTAGCACCTGGTTTCTTTGTAAGCACCTGTTTTTTTTTTTGTTAGCACCTGGTTTCTTTGTTAGCATCTGGTTTCTTTGTTAGCACCTGGTTTCTTTGTAAGCACCTGGTTTTTTTGTTAGCACCTGGTTTCTTTGTTAGCACCTGGTTTCTTTGTTAGC
>JADKLZ010007460.1:0-13281 GCA_021533235.1 Biomphalaria straminea
TGTAATGGAATGCATGTGTGTATGTGTGTGTAATGGAATGCATGTGTATGTGTATGTAATGGAATGCGTGTGTGTATGTGTGTGTAATGGAATGTATGTGTGTGTGTGTAATGGAATGCATGTGTGTGTGTAATGGAATGCATGTGTGTGTAATGGATTGCATGTGTTTATGTGTGTGTAATGGAATGCATGTGTGTGTGTAATGGAATGCATGTGTGTGTAATGGAACGCATGTGTGTATGTGTGTGTAATGGAACGCATGTGTGTGTGTGTAATGGAATGCATGTATCCCCTGTGTCCACCCAACTCAAATGGGTATATGATAAACGTCGGGGAAAGTAAAGGCGGTTGGTCGTTGTGCTGACCACATGACATCATCATTAACCTTCGGTCATAGAAACAAATGAGATTTACATCATCTGTCCAGCCCACCAAGGTCTTATAAGGATACCTACAAAAAGATTAAAACAAGAATTTTTTTTTAAATTGGATATTATAATGAGTTTTACATCATCTGTCCAGCCCACCAAGGTCTGATATTTTTTGGAAACTTTTTCAGTGGGCTTAGAAACAAAGAAAGTGTTTCTCTATCTCCCTCTAGTCTCTCATTTCTTGCACTCTCTCCTCTCTCTCTCTCTTTCTCTCTCTTGCTTCTTGCTATCGTTCTCTCTTTTTTTTCGCTCTTGATCGCTCTCTCACCCTCTGTCTTTCTTATTCACTCTAATTTTATTTTGCTCTATTTCTTTTTCGCTCTTTCTTGCTCAATGTTGTCTCTCTTTCCCTTTTAGACACATACTCTCTCTGTCTCTCTCGCTCTGTCTCTCTCTCTGTCTTTATGCCTCTCTCTCTCTCTCTCTCTCTGTCTTTATGCCTCTCTCTCTCTCTATCTGTCACCCCCTCTGTTTCTCTCTCTTTCTCTCTCTCTGTTTCTCTCTCTGTCTTTCTCTCTATTTTTCCTCTGTCTCTCTTTCTCCGTCTCACTTGCTCATCTTATAGTTCATGGGATATACACCTTAAAGTGCCGGATCTATACTTTTAAATGTTTATTTGTTGATGTTTGTGGATCAGTCAAGTCCTAGACATCTGTTTACAACCAAGATTCAAAACAAAAAAAAAAAAGTTTAGGAAAGTGATGTAGTCCAAGAATTTTTAAAAAATTTTCTTTTAATTTTCCACTCAGTTCTATAACATTAGTCATGGAGTAAAGTTTTAAATTATGTTTTGACTGTACGTGTGTGCGTGTTAGGTCGTGTGTGTGGTCTCTGTTTATTCTCTTAAAATAACTGTATTGACCGACTTTTATTACATGTATAATTAAAATATCCCCAGTGACCAGATACCTTTGACTTTCCACTAACGGGTTATTTTTAGGTTATAATCAATGCATCAACTTTTTTACACAGACTTTTATTGCCAAGACATTTAGTTTACGTTTTAGAAATATGTAGAACTTGATTTGAGAGTGTTAGGGGAAAAATTACTTTTCAGAATTATTTCACCACGGTTGGAAAAGATCATTGGAGCTATGAGTTATCATTGTCATCCATGTTGTTTTTACCTCTGTGGGAAAACGAAATTCACTTGCAGAGTTCGCTGTATCAAACTAATCGAATCAACACACCTTTACAACCCCGAAAATCTTATCTTATCTTTTCTTATAAATTAAGAAGTTTCTTCTAAAAAAAAAGTAGTTAATTACCCTCTAAACGTATCCAGGTGTATGATAATTAGAGACTTTAACTGTTACGTCATTAGTATCCTGGCCTGTTCCACTTCAGTCGGTGGGACTAGACGATATCTTATCGATTTAGTGTATTGTAGAAAATGTGTAAATATCTCTGAAAGGTAAGCTTTGAGTGCGTGTATTTTACTTACTGATACCTTCAAACTTTCATATCATTGGCCCAATAACTTCATCTCTGCCCTCCAAAACTATTCACCCATTCAGTTATTTCTTGCAATCATAGTGCTTACTATTTACACGAATTATTAATAGAATTTATATATTTATTTGACCTTTTTAAATTTCACTTGAAAAAAGAAAGGAGGCGCGGTGGATGAGCGGTGAAGCGCTTGGCTTCTGAACCGGGGGTCCCAGGTTCGAATCCTGGTGAAGGCTGGGGTTTTTATTTAGGGATCCTTGGGCGCCTCTCTGAGTCCACCCAGCTCTAATGGGTATCTAACATTAGTTGGGAAAAGTAAAGGCGGTTGGTCGTTATGCTGGCCACATGACACCCTCGTTAACCGTAGGCCACAGAATCAGATGACCTTTACATCATCTGCCCTATAGACCACAAGGTCTGAAAGGGGAACTTTACTTTTTTTTTTTAAAGTTAAGGACTTGATAGCATGCCGCCCGTTGCTATTTTACCGCCCATCAGAAATTTCTTATACCGAATTTTAATGTTCATTCAAGCATCACGACTGATACTTGTTATATACAATCTATTTCTTTAGGCTGGGTAACTTAGACGACATGTTGAAGACAGGCATCTATCTCCATGATCTAAACATGTTCGACAACAGCCGTGACCTAGTTCTGGCAGGTCAACAATGTGCCTCTGACCTGGAGTACAGCATGGAGAAGGCAAGTGGCTCTAATACAATGTTTGAGTGTCTAATATGTTGCTCTAATTACATTGAATAAAAGGTTATGTTTATTGAAACATCTATCTATGTAGAGATTAATTGTAATTAAATAATATTATATACATATAATATACATAATATATATAACATATATTATATTATAAACAATGGAAGATAAACTATCTATTTAATAAACAATGCTTATTGATCATCAGGGCAGTAGGCTTACTTAAAAAATATAAAAGAAATCATAGTCGTGCCACAATGACTTGAGGTCTCCACCTCTTATCTAATTTAGAATACATTACGCTATTAATACATATTAAAATTTAGAGTTATGAAATGAAACTAAAATCAAAAAATAAAAGAAGCAAAATTAAAATTAAATACCAAAACCAAAATATTGAAAGATGGACATGAAAATGGAAACTTCGGCCATTGCTTCTTATATTTTCGTGTTTTTGTAGGTCTTGACCCCCGTGCCCTTTCGTTTCCTTCTCCATATTATAAAGTTATGGCCAGGGGTGTCAATGGGAACTACCCCCCCTACCAAGTATAAAATACTGAGGGGGAGGGTCTTCAAATTTAAAGTTTATTAACCCCCTTAATGTTTGTCACCGCCGTTTCTGTTATTTTATACTGAATCGATGAAGCCTAAAAAAGTGTCTCTACGTTCTAACTAACATTGGAGCTTAAGCTCTTGAAGAGAAAAATGGAAGTTCATTTACAAACTTAGCTTTCAAGTTTAAAATACTACTGGGGGATCACTGCTTAGCATAACTTCTCTTACAGCCTAAGGGCTTTCCTATATGACCTGATGAAACATCTGTGTTCAACTTGACACGATAATTTGAAATATTCCATCACCACGAGTTTTGTGAAGTCAACGACAACAATATCAGGTTGAAGTTTGCTCCCTTTGAAGAGGTTTTTTTTTATTTTTATTTTAGCTCTGCTGCTTGAATGATCCGTCCATCACAATTAACTTGCCAGTAGGGATTAGCTTACGTAATACCTTATTTGTATCAAATAACATTGTAAAGTTCATTGCTATTGTATATTTTTAGGATGGATGTTTACAGGTATTGCACTTTAAATAAGCGGTGGCTGAGCGTTAGCGCTTGGCTTCCGAACCGGAGGTCTCGGGTTCAAATCCTGGTGAAGACTGGAATTTTAAATTTCGGGATCTTTGGGTGCCTCTGAGTTCATCCAGTTCTAAGCGGTACCTGACATAATATACCCCTCATACGGCAAACAGTGACTTGCCGTAAACTACCGGTACTTGTATTACTATCATCTGTAGGCCTACTATTGGTGTCCTTAAAGATTATATGTTCATAAAGCTTTCCAATGTACAGTTCATAACCGCACAGCGAACTATAGGAGGTATAAAGACTCACTGGTATGTGCATAGTTTCTGTTATGTTATGAGTAAAATACATTGTGGAAACCCCGCACCTTTGCAGGGCCGGTCTTAGCGATTGCGAGGCCCTATGCGAAACTGATTGCGCGGGGCCAAGTCTGTGTGGGAATTAGATTAATAAGTGAAAATTAAGATTTTGTAGAAAAAAAAATTCAAGTTTGAATTTTATTCATTCTTTACTAAGTTAAAAATTGCAATCTGTAGTGCACAAACCTTGTAACCAAATGCATATTTATATCCCAGTGACTATAAACGTCAATAAAGTATTGGAACTTCGGAATAATGTAGAAATTCGCTCGATTATTGCATTGTGTTAAATGAAAGCTGGCGATATCTTTTTTCTTTTATCGCGCTTTTTTCACCCACAAATGACAATTTTGTCTATTTTTCTTAAGTAATTTAAGAGTTTTCAGGAGATTTTAATACATTCAGGAGATTTCCAGGAATTTTTCGTATATATTTAGCAATTTAATAATTACACATTACACCTTGAATTAGCGCGGGACCTATGAAAGCGCGGGGCCCACTGCGACCGCATAGGTAGCAGTGGCCTAAGACCGGCTCGCACCTTTGTATACCCCATACCATTGCCATTCGTTTGTAAAAAAAAAAAAACGTATATCTTCCGCGGGTTATATGTGATAACATAAGGGAAACCCATTGTTAATCCCGAAGAGTTCTCAAGATGAAAAACAAACTGTACGGGACATAGATCTTTTCTTTTGATATCAATATAGAGTAGGAGAAATAGTCTCTAGTCCTAGACAATGGGAAATAAATCATTGTTAGACGTGCCACTATTATTTATATATTCTTATTTCCCCTTTCTATCTTTGCACTGCAGCAAACTGCCTGGTCCAAGCAAATAGAAGAAACTCTACAGAAACTGGACAAAGCCAGACAACAGAGTGAGAACTTGATCAACTCCATGTTAACCAAGAGCATTGCTGATCGCTTGAAACAGGGGGATAACGCGGTGTCCACATGTGAGGTTGTTCAGATTTGTCAACATTTGTAGAGTTTTTTTTAGTCAGAAATTTTACTGTCCCATGAAGATAGACAATTATACTATTAAAAGATATACTATTAAAGTAACGATTTATAAATGATGTTGCTGAAATATTAAAAGTTCGAAGGAGAGGAAAAGGGTAGGGAAAGCTGACAGAAGATTCATTAAATACTAAGCTTACAATTTGTTTGTAGAAGCATGTCACTAAATCAGAGGCGGTAAATTACTTTGTTAAAGCCGTATTTCTCAATAAATGTGATCTTTACAGTATTTCATTGCTCCCTCATTTATAGCTTTCCTGTAGGACTCTATTAACAATTTTGACCTACATATCGAGCACTAGTTGGCCTACTAGTTGGATGGCTGCCTGGTCGAGCGGTTTGCACGCTGGACTGTCGTTTGGATTTATCGATGGTCCCGGGTTCAAACCCTGCCCGCTCCCATCCCCCGTCGTCCTGCGGGAGGTTTGGACTAGGAAGTAACTATCTTCAACTCTGAAGGAACATCCGAAACATGTAAAACATTTTACAAAACATTTTACAAACAAAAAAAAGCATGTCTACGAGTCGATTTAGAGTCAATTTCTCTATTGCTTGATAGGGAAAACGGAACTTTCGTAGCTAGCCTTATTCCCTGGAATGCAAAAGAACAAATCTGATAAGCTCTGAGAAACAGATTAGATTTTCTAAACAAAAAAAGTTATTCTTCGTTTATACCAAAAGTTGTGAAGGATTTCTAAATGATAAACGATAGTAGTAAAGAACTGCGTAAAACCCAGGCCTATGCTTGCCTGTAGAGAACTCGAACCCTTCCTTTTTCCGGTAACCCTAGAGAGAATATCAATGTAAGCCCAACGTAGGTAAGGCAAAGAGAAACATTACAAACGACATTTTCAAATGTAGTTCATCTAGATATATTACTTTCTTAGTTAATACATTAAGTATCAGAAACACGATAGAGCAAAGCGTGTCTGTTTTTCAATTCTGAGAATTTTGTTTGTTTTCCTTTCCTTCAAGTCGTTTCCTCAAGTGACCATCTTGTTCAGTTACTTGGTGCGCTTCTCAGACATCTGTACGGAGGGGACGCCCATGCAAGTTGTAGAGTGTATCCAGAACGTGACGGAGGTGTTCGACAAAATTGTAGACAGATACAAATTGTTTAAGGTAGAACTTCCTTCATTGGAATGCTAAGTCTTTTTTTTTTTTTTGTATTTTTTGCATTTGTTTTCAAAGCTTAAATCAACTCTGACTTTCTGAATGAAGTCTTGTATAGTTATTTCTTCTCTGTATTGAAAATCTCGGATCAAGTTAAAACTATGCAAAATTATTGATTGTCGATGACAAAACATGAATCAATAAATAAACAAAAAAAAAGGTAATGAATAATTCGTAATTAATTAATTTTGCTTTATAAAGATATGTCCTAAGTTACGAGAAGATACGCAATGTAAAGAGAATTAGGTCGGTTGTTAAAATTTTTTAGCTTTAACTTTTTTTTTTTAAAGACAAAACCTTATATTTTTATAAGCACTTTTATAGCTCAGGGGCTCACGTGTTAGCCTTCCATCATAGAGGCTTGAATTCAGACTCAACAACGTTTTCCAAAAATAAGCATCGATACGTTTCCTCAGATTGGACTATAGCGCACTAAGCATTTCAACAAACAAGAAAGTTGGGCTAAAGAGAAACTTTTTTTTTCAACAGCACAAATTTATTAACGTTAATCTATACCTTTGAAAAAAAAATGCATTATTGATTTAAAAGGATTTATGCAATTTTATGCAATATTACATTTGTCTGTTTTGTTGTTGCTTTTTTTTTTCTTTTTTTTACCTTTTTTAAAATTATTTCTATAGACATCAGGCTAACATATTGTAATGACTCTGACTTGCGCACCATCATTCAGGCTAGTGCACAGGTGCGCACCTATAGTGAACGGACTAGAACAGAATGTTGACATTGTGAGAATAACGACTTCCGCCATTGTTGAGAGTCAAGATGAAGAGACAGTGCTAAATGAAGTTGTTGATTTATGTAACTGTGATGTCATGTAAATAAACATTGTTGTCCTCGTTGAGTTGCCTTCCTTTGAAGTTATTACATTGGCGTCAGAAGTGAGGATTATAGGCAACTCAACGAGAGGAGGTAGGCTTTGATTACAATGACATATTCGAAGCTATTACATCAGCTCTCAATTACACAGCTGAGACAAGAGCTTCGGGACCGAGATTTAAAACCCTTCGGTGGCAAGGAAAGGCTTACGGCTCGTCTGCGACAAGCATTGATTGAGGAAGATGAAGATCCGGAGACCTACCAGTTCGAAGTTGAACCTGGGATTGTGGATGTCTTTGACAAGATCCAGGAGTATGGGGATGAATTTACGGAACAATTGAACACGATAAGGATCATGATGAGGAACATGAGCAGGGATATAATGTTGAAAGTAGATGAAAGTGTATTGGAAGTGGAAGAACAAATAGACCAAAGTGATCACATGGTGTCGCAACCGAAAGAAGGCATAAACTCGTTTGTGAAAGGGCAGCTGCCTGGTCAGGACTATGTCTGCACAAACAGTGGTGATGTAGGCGCTGGGGATTTGAGCGCTGTCTGTGACTGTGTTGTGAGCAAGTCTGACAGGGGTGACTTTCAAGGCGAGGAACGTGACAACAATTGCTGCGACGATCTCACTGGGATATACCGAATCGAAAGGAAAAAGGCAAATGAAGGAGCTGAAGTCTGTTATGTGCCTGAAACGTTTGTTCCAGATTTGGCTGCAATGAGTACCTCAATGAGCCGGACAGACCAAGACAACGTTGGGTCTGCGTCCATGCCTCCTGCTATGGACCTTTAAGACCTCTGCCTATCTGCCGGTGCTCATGAGAGAAATTCGAAGCTTGACAACTGCATCCAGAACTTGAGCATGAACTGTACGTGCGGCGCATCACACAGGGAATGTGGATGCCAAGAAAACCATCAACAAGACATGTCTATTTCTACCATCATCATTGACATTGGCATGGATGAATGTCAGTCAACCCACTCTAAATCTGAGCTGTCAAGAGGAAGACATCTTCCACTTGAACTTGAGACCTATATTCTGGACGTGAGACTGTTAGTTGTGGATGAATGCGGTATATCGGACTTTGTTTGCAACGTGGTTGCATGTAAACCTGCAGCTTCCATGAGAGGAGACCGTCGGAAGGGTCTGCTGAAACAGCGTGTCCGATCAACGGCTGTGCTGACGAAAACAGTGCTCGACACTATCTCTTTGTGTGTCAAACGGCCACATCATCGTCTCAACAACAGCCTGGTCAACTGGAGAAAGAGAAAGCGGCACTGGAGGAGAACAATGCGGATGGCTTTGTGGGGAACACCCTGCCTTTCGCCTGTGGCTCCCACTGATCGACCTCCACCTGAACTGTCGAACTTCAGCTGCAGTGTTTCTTTTCGAGACGAAAAGTGCTAAGACGGGGGCAATGTAATGACTCTGACTTGCGCACCATCATTCAGGCTAGTGCACAGGTGCGCACCTATAGTGAACGGACTAGAACAGAATGTTGACATTGTGAGAATAACGACTTCCGCCATTGTTGAGAGTCAAGATGAAGAGACAGTGCTAAATGAAGATGTTGTTTTATGTACCTGTGATGTCATGTAAATAAACATCGTTGTCCTCGTTGAGTTGCCTTCCCTTGAAGTTATTACAATATTGTTATGACTCTGTAATGCGCACCGCCATTCAGGCTAGTGCACAAATGCGCACCTCTAGTGAACGGACTAGAACAGGATATTGACATGAGAGAATAACGATTTTCGCCCACGTTGAGAGTCAAGACGAAGAGACAGTGCTAAATGAAGATGTTGATTTGTGTATCAGTGATGTCATGTAAATAAACATCTATATGTCTCGTTGAGTTGCCTTCCTTAAAGTTATTACAATATTTACCAATTCAGCATTACAATATTACACTTTGGAAGATGACGCTAATAAGGACATCTAGGGGATATGAACCTCCCTGTGGCTCTGAAACTTTGTCATTTTGACCCACGAATGATGAGTTATAAGTCTTACAGAGAAAACTTATTTCTCCGGCTAGGTCCTTTGATTTCTACAAATAAAAGCAATGACTTTGTCCAAAAGAGAAATGTACGTCATACTTTAAAATTCCCTACAAAATGGAGAATGTGAATCTGTATTACTTATATTTGCAGGTGGAGACACTGGGTGATGGGGTGTACATGGTGGCCGGTGGGGTGCCAGACAAATGTCCAGAACACGCCCAGAAAGTGGCGGGGCTAGCCATAGAACTGGTAGAGAATGCCATGTATGTCAAAAACCCAATCACAGGTGCTGGGATGCAGGTTAGAATAGGTAAGATATTCTTTAAATGTTTACTAGATAAAAGGATATACTGTAATAGTAATTATAATTGCAATGTCTAATCACAAATAATAACTGAATTCAAAACAAGTCTTAATGCTACTTTAAAAACTAAATGTTTCTTTATGTTAAATCTAGACAACTTATTGCAATAGTGTTGTTTTTAGCTGTATGTTTTTTTTTTTTTTGGTTGGTTCTTTAAGAGATGCAGAAAATATAAAAAAATAGACCTGATTATATTAGAACAAGTTTTTGTTGTAGTACTTTCAACCACAAGCTGTCTGCCTACATCAGTAGACCAATTGTTACCAAAGGCCAGATTTAAGTTAGTTGATTCCTGTGCAGTATTTTTTTAAAGACTTAGATAAGATAAGATAAGATAATTTTATTGATCCAATCTAATGGAAATTCAGTTTGATTACAATTGACAACCTCAGCGTAACTACTATACAAAAACAATGTTAATGAAAAATTCGAACAACATTCATATACATACATACACTCATGCACATTCACAATCAGCGCTTTATGAATTTGACTTCTATGTACTTCTCGATGACAGCTGATCTCGTAACACTCTGATCGAAAGTGGGACAAAGGAGTTTTTAAATCTTTCAGTTTTAGTCTTGATGGAAAGGAGGCGACTACTTCGTTCAGATCTTATGTAACAGTGGTTTAATGGGTGCAGGTTGTCTTTAAGAATCGTGAGTGATTTGGAAATGCATCTTTCTTGGAAAAGCTCTTCAAGAGACTTAATGAAAATAATCTTAATTGTTGTGAGGAGTAATGACACATTACATCTACACATGTGCATTTAATTAATGCTTACTTCTTTTTGTTCATATTTAAAATGCATATTTTGATATGTTTTAATTTTTTTTTATAATGTCTCATATAATTTTGAATACTTTATTTCCCCCAATTTCCTTTCTCTGTTGAACTTTGAACCATTGTTCCTATTTCATAACAAAACATGAATCAATCAGAAACATAACCATTTAGTTAATGTCATTCGATAGTCATAAAAAAACATAATGATTTTGAGAACAGATAGGCATATAGGCATATATATAGGCCCATCATATGATATACAATTTACAAAATGTACTGTATAGAATTGCCTGGGCCGATTTTGACATCCAGTCAGCCCCTGCATATAATTACATGCCAAAACTAAATTGTATAATAGAAACCAATATAGTACATTTATTATTTAATTGTACATAGAAAGACTTGTTGTTCATATGGATAACTTCCATAAGAATAGTAAAAATTACATAGATAATAGACTATATTATTACTGTTATATTTTAATACATTCAATGACTCTTATTTAAAGTGTCAGTTTCTACAACGGGTTTATCTCAAAGATAACCCCCAGTTGTAATTGCTAGACTCCCCTAGTTGTAATTGCAAGGCACTCTAGTTGTAATTGCTAGGAACCCTTAGTTGTAATTGCTAGACCCCCCTCCCCCCATCAAGTTGTAATTGCCATGCATCCCTAGTTGTAATTGCTAGGCTCATATAGTTGTAATTGCTAGACGCTACTTCAAGTTGTAATTGCTAGACCCCCCTTCAAGTTGTAATTGCTAGGCACCCCTAGTTGTAATTGCTAGGCACACCTAGTTCTAATTGCTAGACCCCCCATCAAGTTGTAATTGCTTTATATAAATTTTTCTTCATTCCAACCACCGAATGAATTAGAGAATATACTAGTAATTACTGCCATCGCCCAACCTCCAAGAAAACATATTACAAGATTTATGCATAACATATAACCAGGGGCGGACTGGCTATATGGGCGTTCGGGCAAATGCCGGTGGGCCGGTACGCAAATGCCGGTGGGCCGGTACGCAAATGGGACTTAAGGGTCTCATGAAAGCCACTATGGCACGCATAAAATTGTTTAACGTTTTATAATATTCTTTTATATAAGGGGCCATATCTTATACAGAAAACGGTGTAATAGTAATTTAATCTAACACATTTTCAAAGCTAATGTAATAACCTACATCTGTAGACAGTGCTATTAGCAGGCTTCATCCTTTAGGGCCAATAAACATATTGATTCAAAAGCAACATAAGTCTTGTATTTCTTTTAAAGATATATCATGCATAGTTATCGTTAAAGAAGTAGTGGTAATTAATTAATTATGTTTATATCAAAAAGGGGAAATGCATCGTACAGTACTGAGAGATCTAGTGTTCTTACCCTTTGATACGTTTTTGTTGTTTTTTTAGAAGCATTTGAAAATATATTAGCTTGTTTTTTGCCTGGAGACCCCCGTTGAGTTGAAGTCTAGTGCGGCGGCCTTTTCTGCACTGCCGTTACTCCGGTCTGACCTTAACCCCTGCAATGTATATTTGTCCCCTCTATTAATCGTTTGATTGGACGTAGACATTCAGAGTTACTTGGTGTTTGATCTTATAATTTATTCACCATTTACATACAGATACCACACAAATATTTGAGTTCCCGAAATAGTGATTGAATATCAGCTTCAATGTCCTAAGAGCGACTGAATTATTTCTCTTTTTTTTAGCATTGATTTATTTTTTTCCAGGATTCTTAAAATGTCGTCCAATTATTTTTTAAAGCTCTTGTTTTGATTAGGTCACATCTATCTCAGTCAGTGTATATGCCAGCTGTCACGATATCTGTTGACAATTAAAGGGACGTAACTTGATTTTCCTCACTGGTCAACTTTATTCTACAGTGCTCGATTACCTCCTCTGAATGTTGTTATTTAGCGTGATTTCCCTGTTATTGTTTTTTTTTTTTTATTATCTTTTCGTCAATACTTTATTCCCAGGCATGCATACTGGCAGTGTGGTGGCAGGAATTGTGGGTAAAAGAACTCCCCAGTATTGTCTGTTTGGAGACACAGTGAACACGGCTGCCAGAATGCAGACGAACAGTGAGGTTTGTTTCCACCCACTTATGGCCAAATATTACTTGACAGAAAATATGTGAAGCGCGTATTTACTCGCCTTGTATCACACACATACACACAAATGGCTCTATACTTATTTTTACAAATACAATGTTTATGTTTTGACAATTACAAAAAGCTTAAAATATGTGTTTATATTTAATGTTAGAAGAAGCTATCTTTTTAGAATTTAGTTAATTGGCACTGCTTTTGTCCTACCTAGATGTTTTTGGGTTTGTTTGTTGTTGTTTTTTTTTTTTTTGGCTTTTTTTTTTTTTTACAAATATCTTTTTTGAAATAAAAGAGTCATTTGTGTAGTTTTCATAATTAAAAAATACATGTATAATTTCTATTAAAGCTTAAAATAACACTTGGTCAATCAAAACTCACAATGCAGGCATTAAATATAGGATCTATATTATTTCGCTATGGGTTTGATTTATTAGTTGTCGTGGCCTTTGTGACTGTCGTAGGTGTTGAGTTGAAGACTATAGCAACTCAGGGATCATGTCTCATAATGCTTGTCCTAAAGTCGAGGCCTAAGACCCGAGACTAGCCCAATATTTCTGTTCTGTAACTCTTAAGCTGTGCAGGCGTCCGCCATGACATGCCCATAAAACAGTGTGGGGATCTACACCAGTGCTAGGTACTTGGTTTTAAGCAGAGAGTTCTGTGGTGCTTCTCTATTGTCCAAATAGTGTCCTCTAGCAATCGTTTCCACCCGAGCGCCATGTTGCTCTGGTGCCCTGATCTAGATAGAACTCACGTACACTCAACTTGTTTTTTAGCTTTGTGCAATGACAAGCTTCACTAACTGCGAAAACATTTTTTAACGGTGAAAACAAATGATTAAAAAATAATTGGAATCTATAGAGGAAAACTTAAATGGTTATTTAAAAAGAAACAAAATTTATTTGATTTTATTTTTGTTTCTCTTTGTTAATGTT
>JADKLZ010007462.1:0-21016 GCA_021533235.1 Biomphalaria straminea
TTTGTTAGCACCTGGTTTCTTTGTTAGCACCTGGTTTCTTTGTTAGCACCTGGTTTCTTTGTTAGTACCTGGTTTCTTTGTTAGTACCTGGTTTCTTTGTTAGTACCTGGTTTCTCTGTTAGTACCTGGTTTCTTTGTTAGCACCTGGTTTCTTTGTTAGCACCTGGTTTCTTTGTTAGTACCTGGTTTCTTTACATCGCCCCTATATTTCCTCATATCGCCTTCTCTTCTTTCTCTCTCTTTACTGCTTATTCTAGTGCTTTAAAAACGTAAACTGGATCGTAAAAATTCAAATGTAAAGAAAGAATAGATTGTTGTGAGAAACATGAGGATGAGAAGCCACACTAACGTTACATTGTTTAGTCAATTCTAGAAGGCAATTTGGGAAATTCTTGTAACTTGACTTATAAGTAAATGTAGATACGTAAATGGTCCATTGGTAATTACTGGAAACATTTGGAAATGTAATGTTTTATTGCTTTGTTTAAAGTTCTAATAAAGATGTAAGATATTAGTCAGAGATTCCTGACTTCTCTTCACACTCTCCCTGTGCCACACAATAGATAGTTCAAATACCAATCTGGAAAGTCGTACAGGTGACTGTACTAATGATTAGTGAACAGTTGACCAGTCCCATAGACTCTTGACCACATCCGGGGGCTATTGACCACACTCGTGGACTGTCGACCACACTCGTGGCCTGTCGATCACACTCACGGACTGTCGACCACACTCGTGGCCTGTCGACCACACTCACAGACTGTCGACCACACTCGTGACCTGTTGACAACACTCGTGGCCTGTCGACCACACTCGTGACCTGTTGACAACACTCGTGGCCTGTTGACAACACTCGTGGCCTGTTGACACCACTCGTGGCCTGTTGATAACACTCGTGGAGTGTTAAACACACTCTTGGACTGTTGACAACACTCACGGACTGTTGACCATAAACGTTGACTGTTGACCACAGAATCTGTTGATTGACTGGAGTTTTCTGCTGAGTTATCTATCCTGGGTGTTGAAGAGAAAACCTTGACCATAATAGCCCATGATGTGTGACTTCTTTCACCCCATATAGTGAAAGTTGTAACAAAAGTTCATATTTATCATAGACATGCTAATGGTGCGCTTAAGACACTCATTAACTGTTCGAAATGCTCGTGTCGGGGGCTATAAATCTAAATACTTTGTTTGTGTAAAAATGCAATTTCCCTTTGTTTAAGTAACCAGTTACATCAAGCGAGCTTTATCATGTAGCGAGTTTACACTTGGCTGATTTCGCATTTTATTTTTGTAGATCACATGACCGTCATAAAATGACTACGTCATCCCATTAGAAGCAATAAACCTGGAGTGAACTTTTTCGTGTATTCATGCTAAACCTCCTTTTGGTCTGAGGACTTTAAAAGTATTTTTATGGACGCGACTAAATGTTGCAGCTGCAAACGACTTAAGTGATGCACTTACAGTGTTGATGAGATGCGAAAAAAAAGTTTAATGGACTTGTTTTCGTTAGTTTTTTTTATTTTTTCAATCAGCTGTCAAGATCAAGAATCCAGTCCATCTTTAAAATGTATAACAGATATTTTGTTTTTAAGCCCCAAAATGTCAGCTTTCACAATAATTTGCATGCCATTAGATTGCAGGCATATGAGAAAGAAAATAGATCATTTGAAATGTTTGACCTTTTTTTGTTCATTACCAAATAAATTTAGGTATAAACACAACCATGTAATAACAAATGTCTGTAAGTTGAATTTTTCAATAGTAAGGTTTTTATTTAAAGACATCACTTAAGGAAGTTTTTTCTTTGTGTTACACGTTGGCTAAGTTGTTGATAGGTTTAAGGCCACATCAGATTGTCAGTTCATGTCGAGTTTTGGCTTCCAGAAGGCTAATTTGGAAATAGAAAGTCTCCTCGAGTTGTTAGAATTCCAAGGAGAAAAATGCTTTTTTTAGGTTTTCTATGACCATCGTAAACAGCAGAAGGTACCATCTGGCCAGCCCAAGTTTGGAGCAACCAATAACATTTCATTTTCCATCCTGACCGTTTAAAATAAAACCATCTTCAGTATAACTGAGCGCCTAAAGGTAGCACGGAAAACTAACTCCTAGATACCCCCTCCCTCCCCCCACTTGTCCAAAATGAGATTGGACCAAAGCGCTCTGAGCATGCTATAAGCATGAAAGTAGCGCTATATGCAAAAAGCAATAATAATTATGATCTCGTTTGATCAAGTTCTCTAAAGATTTGAACCGGTTCTTTTCATCATATTACAACCTAGCATTTCTGTACATTGATATGTTTCTTTTTTTTTATCATTGCTAAAAGCTCCTCATTGAAGCGGTGAAGTATGAGATTTGAAACTGTATAGTAGACCTAGATAAAATCAACACTTATAAAGTGCGTTAACAAACTAATAAATCAATAGAGGCTTTTTTTGGCACACATATATAAACATTAACAGCGGGATGCTTAATTAGAACTCCAATCTACAAGTATACTCTATCTCTGTCACAAAACCAGTCACACTAGAAGGATTTCAGTAATTTGTCTCTTCTTTACAAGAGCTCAATAATATGTATGTTCTATACAAGAGTTTAACAACTTGTATGTTCTATACAAGAGTTCAACAATATGTATGTTCTATACAAGAGTTCAACAACTTGTATGTTCTATACAAGAGTTCAACAATTTGGCTGTTCTATATAGGGGTGTACCGGATAGTTGCTCCGGCTCCGGCTCCGGCCGAATATTCGGCACTTTTTCACTATCCGGCACTATTCGGCTCCGGTCGAATATCACTACCGGATAGTAAACCGGATAGTAAAAACTACAGCGTAATACCTGTATTTCTTTTAATATTGTTAGGCGCCTCCGCGCGCTAAGTCTTTTCCAGATACGTCATACGGAGGTAACACTTAAATATCGAAACAACACAGGCGAAAGACAAACAATATAAGGGTGTCGACGCTGATAAACGATGTCCAACAAGAAGTTTAAACTAAATCTCCATGTTGATAAAAATATACAAATATTCACAAAGTGGACATGAATAAATAATGTCAGTTCTGAAATGCATTTACTTATTTTGTTTCAAATAAAAGGATTTGCTTTTAAAAACAATAAACAATGGCTATGCACCAAATCTTATTTAGTACAAAGACAAGGTGTGTTAATCTAAATAGAAATAAAACTGTACATTGTAAGATCACATAGCAGCGATGTCTGACACATTTTAAAAGCCTGTTTTGACCTTTAAGTGTTGTAGTAAACATGTAATATTCATTAACTACGTCACGCTGATAATCTGTCTAGATGTGCGGGTATATCTGCAGAGGTAGAGCTAATTAAGCGACCCCACCTCCTTTTGTTTGTTTGGTCCATAACATTGAGATTACAAATAGGCAGCTGACCACATCAAGCCAGATGTCAACGTGTTGACACTGTCTAGAGGTCTATCTTAAGAGGGAACTAAGTTTGTTTACTTGGAGAAGAATTTTTATTAGGGGGCGGGACTACAAGCCATCTCTCTATAAGGTTAATCTGGTTTGGGTTTGTTTATTATGAGATAGGTTGTCAATCAATGGGTCAAAGGACCACAAGCCACACCTTTTATACCATTGGCCGGGTAATAAGTTTGTTTACTTTGAGTTAAGTCTCAATTAGGAGGCTGGACTACAAGCCAAACAGACACTGACCAGTGGTATCTTTAAGGGAGGGCTCAAGAGACTCAACACCCTTAACTTCTTATTTGTTTAACCCATGACAATGTATTGACAGACATTGACCATACTTAAGCCAGAATGGATTAACGCAAATTGTTAAGACATATTGACATTGTCTATAGGTCAACAGATGATGACACTAAGTTTGTTTACTTGGAGAGAAATGTATCATCGGCATAGTATGGGTGTATGTAGTTTTTTTTTCCTAGTCTTAAAACTTTTAGAAAGAAAGCTAATTTCATTGCTTAATCCCATTGACTTAATATATAGGGCCTAAAGGAAAACCTTACAGTAAAATTTAACATCACAGAAAATAAATTGATCGCAGAAAATAAATTGATCTAAAGCACCATAATATGCTGGAATGTTAAGAAACACTTGACCTCTGTAACTAGTGGACGGATAATTTAGCCTATCTATTTGCTTGACTGACCATGCCAATGTGTTATCATTTTTTTACCTGCACACTAAACACTACTGCGTATGCCCAAAGGAAAAAAAAACGCGTGAATTTCAACACAATCATCTATACACACTACACTAAGATAACATGTGTAGGTTCTCTATGTCTTACCAGGTTGTTACAATCAATCGAACACAAAATCCATTTATGTTTCTTTTTTGGTAGGTATAATGCGAATGAGTTTTCGTCTATATTTGGTTTCCTAATGCTCTTTGGTCTATTTATCATTAGATCTAAACATCAATAATATAGGTGTAATGAATGTTCCTGCCGTTAATAAAATATCTTTTGCCGCAAACGGATTAATAAATATATGACCTAATACGCTTCAGATTCCAACTATTAACTAACAGCTATCAGTATTAAGTTATTGAAGCCAGAACCAGAAACAGTCTTTGGATTTAAAATACAAGGCTGATGACCGATTGTTGGTCGAAATTCTTGAACATTCAACCACCATACAAGCCAGATGAGAGATTTACAGTAGTAACTAGTAAAATATATACTAACATATTTTACAGTAACCCTCCAATACACAGCCTATATGGTTGGTGGCTTCGTACATACACACAGACACGCTCATGTTACACATATTAATTTATGTTTATAAATACTATTAATCTTTAATAAATCAATCAGTAACAGAGTTTAAAACAATGAGGTATATAAAAGGAAGACAAATAATACCAACAAATATAGGTATGTTATATAACAGTTTCGTAAAATGTTTAGCAATACAAGTTATTTACAAGATACTCAGGTATTCGGCTCCGGCTCCGGCTCCGGCCGAATATCAAATTTTATTATCCGGTCATATCCGGCTCCGGCCGGATATCAAAAAGTACTATCCGGTACACCCCTAGTTCTATACAGTTCAACAGTTTCTCTGTTCTGTATAGGGGTTATGATTAGGGTTAGGGTTCAACAATTTGTCTGTTATATACAGGAGTTTAGCCAAGTCTTATAAGTCTTCAAATGTCTCTTACTTTCGAGATATTTCTTTCACAAACAATTATTGTGTGAGGAAAATGACAGAGCTACTTTATGTAAATTTGATAATTTCTTTCTGTTCATGCTTGCTGATAAAGTTAAACAGACTCTCTTTTTCGTTATTTTTTTCTTGTAATTTTTTTTTCAAACCAATTATCTTTAGAAAGATACAAGTGGGGCTCGCTAATAGACATCTGCAAAACATTCACTTATGTCAACAGAAGAACCCGCCACTCAATTTAAAGTCATGAAAAAAATGGTAAAATATTAACGCTTAGCACCAGTTTAAAAAAAAAACGAAACAATTTTGTTTAAAAAAATAAAAAAAATTGCTGAGAAAGAGATCAAGTGTGAAACTATTGGAGATAGGCGTCTATGAGGGATAACACTAAATAGCTACGTAGAATAACTCTAACCAGCTAGCTATTATGGTGTTTCTGGTGTACAGAAGATAAGAAGTCCAGAGTTGTTATGTCATTTACAATTCACTCAATGTAAATTTTCTAATCTCTTTCGCGTTTAGCATCAAGTCATCTATCTATATATATATTCCTCTAAGTCTGAGGTTAAACACACAAAAGTTCAAACAACAACAAGCAAGCAACAACAAGTAAATAGGGAAGATCCCATGGCGTACGCACCACGGTGTAAATGGACCCAATTCGCACTATTTCATTCACAAAATAGCATAAGACATAAATAAATATAGACCGGAAAAAGGAAGTAACTTGAAAACACATGTATATATATCTACTATTGAATTATGATTTCTAAATTATGAAAAAAAAATTGCATGATCCTCAGTCTTAGAGATTAAACACAATTTAAAGACATAGATTCTAGACATAAAATGAAGTACAATGCACAAATATTTGTTTCTCTCTTATGAATTTGTGTAGTGAATGGAAGGGAGGTTAAAAAAGTGGAAGCCGGAAGAGATTATAGGCCTATTGTGTCGTAAGACTCTTGAAACTAATCTAGATCGACATTTAATAATTTCCGGAGATTTCCAGGACTTTTTCGTAGGCCAATATTTAATAACATTTCATGAGATTTCCAGGGGCTTCTGGTAAATCAAGTCCAAGAGGCCACGGGAAATCTGTTATATGCTATAAAATGGTTTAATTTAATAATTTATACACCTAAAAATTAGCACGGGTCCATAGACATAAATAAATATAGACTGGAAAAAGGAATAGGTCCAATGAAAGTGCGGGACCCACTGCGGTCGCATATTTTGCAGTGCTTAAGGCCTGCCCTGGAAAATAGCGGCGTATGCTATGCCGCCGGTCGTCAAGAGGCCGCGGGAAATCTGTTATATGTTATAAAATGGTTTAATAATTTATACACCTAAAATGTAGCACGGGTCCAAAGAAACTGCGGGACCCACTGTGGTCGCATATGTTGCAGTGCCTAAGGCCTGCCCTGGAAAATAGCGGCGTATGCTATGCCGCAGGTCGACTAGTTGTTATTATTTAGCTTGCAGCAGAGATCTTTTACTTTCACGTCTTATGAATTGTTTGGTTGATTGTTTTTCTTACACAGTAAGAAGTGAGACTTTTGAATCCCAGTATAGACGTTATGTCAAGTTAAAAATATTAAAAAACAATAGTTTAACATAAGAACAAACTTTGAAACTAAAATGTCAATCTAATAAAATTTGAACATGAAAAACATATTAAAAAATACTTTAAAAAAAAAAACATTTATTAAGTGTAATTGTATCAATTAGTTTGGTTCAGTCATGCGATTTAATGTATGAGTAACCTAGACATATAAATCCGTGCGATATTAGATTTCTCAATGTGCTATGATCCTATTTGGTTGGATCAGTTTTGAAAGGTGGAGGAAGGAAGAGGGGTTCTCGGTGAAAGTTTACATGATCGTTTTTTAAATGCATAAAAAAAATTTTCACTCAAGGCTCAAGATTCCTCAAGGGGACTAATTCAACGTATACCACCACATCTGTCAAGTTCGATATCTTTTCCTTGTTCAAGATACCAAACAGAATAATTAATATTGATTCTTTTGTTGTAAGGCTAAAGAAATAATTGTACAAAAATTTCAGCTTAATCCGAGATTGGGTGTGAGACCAAAAAAACATATACAAACTTTTGACCAGACAGACTGAGTGTGTCGTTATAAGCTTTTAAAAAATAGAATATTGAAATGCAAGCATACTTACCCTCAATATTTAGAACTTTAAAAAAAAAATCATTACAAACTATATACAAATTATATTCGTGTGTCCTCTTCAGTTATTTCCCTTCTGCCTTGTCTTCAACTCCAAAATGAAAATTATCGGCGCCGGTGGCAACTTGGCGAGTCTGTTGAGGAGTCAGGATCTTCTGGGCGCCACTGTCACAGACATGTTCAGTTTGCGGCGCCCCCTGGTGGACTTTACCTGGACCAATGTGAGTGTTTGTGACTTTAATTTGTATATAGCTAAGTAGCAAGTTATAAAGTTTGCCGGAATAATTTACTTTTTCCAGTCTTTATTGTTTAGAAAGAAAGTGTCTGTGGCATATATTTTTTATTATGTCTGTGGCATATATTTTTTATTATGTATCTACAGTATGCCCTCTGAAAGTAAGATTTCAATAATATTTGATGTTTACAAAATGTACATTTAAAATATTTGATGTTTTGATTGTTTAGACAATGTGCCTTCAGAAAGTGATATTTGAAGTGGAGTGGAGAAAGGAAGAGATTCAGAAAGACAACTCTACCCTGAAACGTAAGCAGAAGATTGCATTTAATTCCCCCCTTTTTTTTTTTTTTTTAATTTTTTTTTGGTTAAATATTCAATGAAATTCTCAAAGCGATTTTTTTCACATCGTATTTTAAGCATAAGCTTCCTGTACACATAAACGATTTTTTTATGAGCTGTACATTCGTACATATTTGAAAGTTATAGTGAGGCAGTTCTGAAATCAACAAAATTAAACTAGAATATTATGCTTTTTCCGTTTTTTAAAAAGACCTTTATATGTTTTTATTTTGCGTTTTATTTTCTATTCGATTTGTAGTTTATTTTATTTGTTGTTTTTTTTATTACTTATACTTTTTAATTGTTTCGCCTTCAGCACGTCGCCTAGGAGACGAGAAACCACACTCGAAAAGATTGTTACTCAGAGGTCAAATGAAGTACATCAAGGATTGGGACGCAATTGCCTTCCTGTGTACTCCACTGTAAGTAGGCCTACTTAAAGTGTATAACGTAACTATCGTTATATATAGATGTTTAGTTTAATTTGATCACAATTTTCTCTACCAAATATTGTATTTACAACCAAAACACTGAAAAAAAATGTTTCGCTCTTCAAATTCATAACTGATTACTATATTTTATTTTATTTTGCGAAACTAAACTAGGCCAAGGACGCCAAATTAAATTTCAATGTCATCACATACATTAACTAAAGAGTTAAACAGCAAACGGAAGTGCTTAGAGCATGTGACTCTGTGCTGCAAAAAAAAAATGAAAAAAAATTATTTAGCTTTTAAATCTATTAGTTTTTCAACACTAATTTTATTCTGTATACAGGATACGCCGAAATGCTAATCACTGACATATATAGATGAAAATCTTAAATAATATAAGTACGTTCGTTTCATTCACTTTCTCATGCGTTTTATTTTATAAGTTAACATTTGGAATGGAATGCATAAGTGTGTTTAATGGAATGTATGTGTGTGTGTAATGGAACGCATGTGTGTATGTGTATGTAATGGAATACATGTGTGTATGTGTGGTAATGGAATGCATGTGTGTGTGTAATGGATTGCATGTGTGTATGTGTGTGTAATGGAATGTATGTGTGTATGTGTGTGTAATGGAATGCATGTGTGTGTAATGGAATACATGTGTATGTGTGTGTAATGGAATGCATGTGTGTAATGGAATGCATGTGTGTAATGGAATGCATGTGTATGTGTATGTAATGGAATGCATGTGTGTATGTGTGTGTAATGGAATGTATGTGTGTGTGTAATGGAATGCATGTGTGTGTGTAATGGAATGCATGTGTGTGTAATGGAACGCATGTGTGTATGTGTGTGTAATGGAATGCATGTGTGTGTGTAATGGAATGCATGTGTGTGTAATGGAACGCATGTGTGTATGTGTGTGTAATGGAACGCATGTGTGTGTGTGTAATGGAATGCATGTATCCCCTGTGTCCACCCAACTCTAATGGGTATATGATATACGTCGGGGAAAGTTAAGGCGGTTGGTCGTTGTGCTGACCACATGACATCATCATTAACCTTCGGTCATAGAAACAAATGAGATTTACATCATCTGTCCAGCCCACCAAGGTCTTATAAGGATACTTACAAAAAGATTAAAACAAGAATTTTTTTTTAATTGGATATTATAATGAGTTTTACATCATCTATCCAGCCCACCAAGGTCTGATAAGGATACTTACAAAAAGATTAAAACAAGAATTTTTTTTTAAATTGGATATTATAATGAGTTTTACATCATCTGTCCAGCCCACCAAGGTCTGATATTTTTTGGAAACTTTTTCAGTGGGCTTAGAAACAAAGAAAGTGTTTCTATATCTCCCTCTAGTCTCTCATTTCTTGCACTCTCTCCTCTCTCTCTCTTTCTCTCTCTTGCTTCTTGCTATCGTTCTCTCTTTTTTTTCGCTCTTGATCACTCTCTCACCCTCTATCTTTCTTATTCACTCTAATTTTATTTTGCTCTATTTCTTTTTCGCTCTTTCTTGCTCAATGGTGTCTCTCTTTCCCTTTTAGACACACACTCTCTCTGTCTCTCTCGCTCTGTCTCTCTCTCTGTCTTTATGCCTCTCTCTCTCTGTCTGTCTGTCACCCCCTCTGTTTCTCTCTCTCTCTCTCTTTCTCTCTCTCTCTCTGTTTCTCTGTCTGTCTGTCACCCCCTCTGTTTTTCTCTCTCTCTCTCTCTCTTTCTCTTTCTGTCTTTCTCTCTATTTTTCCCTCTGTCTCTCTTTCTCCATCTCTCTCTTTCTCACTTGCTCATCTTATAGTTCATGGGATATACACCTTAAAGTGCAGGATCTATACTTTTAAATGTGTATTTGTTGATGTTTGTGGATCAGTCAAGTCCTAGACATCTGTTTACACCCAAGATTGAAACAAAAAAAAAAAGTTTAGGATAGTGATGTATTCCAAGAATTTTTAAAAATTTTCTTTTAATTTTCCACTCAGTTCTATAACATTAGTCATGGAGTAAAGTTTTAAATTATGTTTTGACTGTACGTGTGTGCTTGTTAGGTCGTGTGTGTGGTCTCTGTTTATTCTCTTAAAATAACTGTATTGACCGACTTTTATTACATGTATGATTAAAATATCCCCAGTGACCAGATACCTTTGACTTTCCACTAACGGGTTATTTTTAGGTTATAATTAATGCATCAACTTTTTTACACAGACTTTTATTGTCAAGACATCTAGTTTACGTTTTAGAAATATGTAGAACTTGATTTGAGAGTTATGGGAAAAAATACTTTTCAGAATTATTTCACCACGGTTGGAAAAGATCATTGGAGCTATGAGTTATCATTGTCATCCATGTTGTTTTTACCTCTGTGAGAAAACGAAATTCACTTGCAGAGTTCGCTGTATCAAAATAATCGAATCAACACACCTTTACAACCTTTACAACCCCGAAAATCTTATCTTATCTTTTTTTTATAAATTAAGAAGTTTCTTCTAAAAAAAGTAGATAATTACCCTCTAAACGTATCCAGGTGTATGATAATTAGAAACTTTAACTGTTACGTCATTAGTATCCTGGTCTATTCCACTTCAGTCGGTGGGACTAGACGATATCTTATCGATTTAGTGCATTGTAGAAAATGTGTAAATATCTCTAAAAGGTAAGCTTTGAGTGCGTGTATTTTACTTACTGATACCTGACTTCAAACTTTCATATCATTGGCCCAATAACTTCATCTCTGCCCTCCAAAACTATTCACCCGTTCAGTTATTTCTTGCAATCATAGTGCTTACTATTTACACGAATTATTAATAGAATTTATATATTTATTTGACCTTTTTAAATTTCACTTGAAAAAAGAAAGGAGGCGCGGTGGATGAGCGGTGAAGCGCTTGGCTTCTGAACCGGGGGTCCCAGGTTCGAATCCTGGTGAAGGCTGGGGTTTTTATTTAGGGATCCTTGGGCGCCTCTCTGAGTCCACCCAGCTCTAATGGGTATCTAACATTAGTTGGGAAAAGTAAAGGCGGTTGGTCGTTATGCTGGCCACATGACACCCTCGTTAACCGTAGGCCACAGAATCAGATGACCTTTACATCATCTGCCCTATAGACCACAAGGTCTGAAAGGGGAACTTTACTTTTTTTTTTTAAAGTTAAGGACTTGATAGCATGCCGCCCGTTGCTATTTTACCGCCCATCAGAAATTTCTCATACCGAATTTTAATGTTCATTCAAGCATCACGACTGACACTTGTTATATACAATCTATTTCTTTAGGCTGGGTAACTTAGACGACATGTTGAAGACAGGCATCTATCTCCATGATCTAAACATGTTCGACAACAGCCGTGACCTAGTTCTGGCAGGTCAACAATGTGCCTCTGACCTGGAGTACAGCATGGAGAAGGCAAGTGGCTCTAATACAATGTTTGAGTGTCTAATATGTTTCTCTAATTACATTGAATAAAAGGTTATGTTTATTGAAACATCTATCTATGTAGAGATTAATTGTAATTAAATAATATTATATACATATAATTATATTATATACATATAATATACATAATATATATAACATATATTATATTATAAACAATGGAAGATAAACTATCTATTTAATAAACAATGCTTATTGATCATCAGGGCAGTAGGCTTACTTATAAAATATAAAAGAAAACATAGTCGTGCCACAATTACTTGAGGTCTCCACTTGCCCGCCTCTTATCTAATTTAGAAAGCATTACGCTATTAATACATATTAAAATTTAGAGTTATGAAATGAAACTAAAATAAAAAAATAAAAGAAGCAAAATTAAAATTAAATACCAAAACCAAAATATTTAAAGATGGACATGAAAATGGAAAGAGGGCGCGGTGGCTGAGCGGTAAAGCGCTTGGCTTCCGTACTGGAGGTCCCGGGTTCAAATCCTGGTGAAGGCTGGAATTTTTATTTCGGGATTTTCGGGCACCCTTGAGTCCACCCAGCTCTAATGGGTACCTGACATTAGTTGGGGAAAAGTAAAGGCGGTTGGTCGTTGTGCTGGCCACATGACACCCTCGTTAACCGTGGGCCACAGAATCAGATGACCTTTACATCATCTGCCCTATAGACCACTAGGTCTGAAAGGGGAACATTACTTTTTTTTTATGAAAATGGAAACTTCGGCCATTGCTTCTTATATTTTCGTGTTTTTGTAGGTCTTGACCCCCGTCCCCTTTCGTTTCCTTCTCCATATTATAAAGTTATGGCCAGGGGTGTCAATGGGAACGACCCCCTACCGTGTATAAAATACTGAGGGGGAGGGTCTTCAAATTTAAAGTTTATTAACCCCCTTAATGTTTGTCACCGCCGTTTCTGTTATTTTATACTGAATCGATGAAGCCTAAAAAAAGTGTCTCTACGTTCTAACTAACATTGGAGCTTAAGCTCTTGAAGAGAAAAATGGAAGTTCATTTACAAACTTAGCTTTCAAGTTTAAAATACTACTGGGGGATCACTGCTTAGCATAACTTCTCTTACAGCCTAAGGGCTTTCCTATATGACCTGATGAAACATCTGTGTTCAACTTGACACGATAATTTGAAATATTCCATCACCACGAGTTTTGTGAAGTCAACGACAACAATATCAGGTTGAAGTTTGCTCCCTTTGAAGAGGTTTTTTTTTATTTTTATTTTAGCTCTGCTGCTTGAATGATCCGTCCATCACAATTAACTTGCCAGTAGGGATTAGCTTACGTAATACCTTATTTGTATCAAATAACATTGTAAAGTTCATTGCTATTGTATATTTTTAGGATGGATGTTTACAGGTATTGCACTTTAAATAAGCGGTGGCTGAGCGTTAGCGCTTGGCTTCCGAACCGGAGGTCTCGGGTTCAAATCCTGGTGAAGACTGGAATTTTAAATTTCGGGATCTTTGGGTGCCTCTGAGTTCATCCAGTTCTAAGCGGTACCTGACATAATATACCCCTCATACGGCAAACAGTGACTTGCCGTAAACTACCGGTACTTGTATTACTATCATCTGTAGGCCTACTATTGGTGTCCTTAAAGATTATATGTTCATAAAGCTTTCCAATGTACAGTTCATAACCGCACAGCGAACTATAGGAGGTATAAAGACTCACTGGTATGTGCATAGTTTCTGTTATGTTATGAGTAAAATACATTGTGGAAACCCCGCACCTTTGCAGGGCCGGTCTTAGCGATTGCGAGGCCCTATGCGAAACTGATTGCGCGGGGCCAAGTCTGTGTGGGAATTAGATTAATAAGTGAAAATTAAGATTTTGTAGAAAAAAAAATTCAAGTTTGAATTTTATTCATTCTTTACTAAGTTAAAAATTGCAATCTGTAGTGCACAAACCTTGTAACCAAATGCATATTTATATCCCAGTGACTATAAACGTCAATAAAGTATTGGAACTTCGGAATAATGTAGAAATTCGCTCGATTATTGCATTGTGTTAAATGAAAGCTGGCGATATCTTTTTTCTTTTATCGCGCTTTTTTCACCCACAAATGACAATTTTGTCTATTTTTCTTAAGTAATTTAAGAGTTTTCAGGAGATTTTAATACATTCAGGAGATTTCCAGGAATTTTTCGTATATATTTAGCAATTTAATAATTACACATTACACCTTGAATTAGCGCGGGACCTATGAAAGCGCGGGGCCCAGTGCGACCGCATAGGTAGCAGTGGCCTAAGACCGGCCCTGCACCTTTGTATACCCCATACCATTGCCATTCGTTTGTAAAAAAAACCAAAAAAACGTATATCTCCCGCGGGTTATATGTGATAACATAAGGGAAACCCATTGTTAATCCCGAAGAGTTCTCAAGATGAAAAACAAACTGTACGGGACATAGATCTTTTCTTTTGATATCAATATAGAGTAGGAGAAATAGTCTCTAGTCCTAGACAATGGGAGATAGATCATTGTTAGACGTGCCACTATTATTTATATATTCCCCTTATTTCCCCTTTCTCTCTTTGCACTGCAGCAAACTGCCTGGTCCAAGCAAATAGAAGAAACTCTACAGAAACTGGACAAAGCCAGACAACAGAGTGAGAACTTGATCAACTCCATGTTAACCAAGAGCATTGCTGATCGGTTAAAACAGGGGGATAACGCGGTGTCCACATGTGAGGTTGTTCAGATTTGTCAACATTTGTAGAGTTTTTTTAGTCAGAAATTTTACTGTCCCTTGAAGATAGACTATTATACTATTAAAAGATATACTATTAAAGTAACGATTTATAAATGATGTTGCTGAAATATTAAAAGTTCGGAGGAGAGGAAAAGGGTAGGGAAAGCTGACAGAAGATTCATTAAATACTAAGCTTACAATTTGTTTGTAGAAGCATGTCACTAAATCAGAGGCGGTAAATTACTTTATTAAAGCCGTATTTCTCATTAAATGTGATCTTTACAGTATTTCATTGCTCCCTCATTCATAGATTTCCTGTAGGACTCTATTAACAATTTTTACCTACATATCGAGCACTAGTTGGCCCAAAGAAAAAAAGCATGTCTACGAGTCGATTTAGAGTCAATTTCTCTGTTGATAGGGAAAACGGAACTTTCGTAGCTAGCCTTATTCCCTGAAATGCAAAAAGAACAAATCTGATAAGCTCTGAGAAAACAGATTAGATTTTCTAAACAAAAAAAGTTATTCTTCGTTTATACCAAAAGTTGTGAAGGATTTCTAAATGATAAACGATAGCAGTAAAGAACTGCGTAAAACCAGGCCTATGCTTGCCTGTAGAGAACTCGAACCGTTCCTTTTTCCGGTAACCCTAAAGAGAATATTAATGTAAGCCCAACGTAGGTAAGGCAAAGAGAAATATTACAAACGACATTTTCAAGTGTAGTTCATCTAGATATATTACTTTCTTAGTTAATACATTAAGTATCAGAAACACGATAGAGCAAAGTGTGTCTGTTTTTCAATTCTGAGAATTTTGTTTGTTTTCCTTTCCTTCAAGTCGTTTCCTCAAGTGACCATCTTGTTCAGTTACTTGGTGCGCTTCTCAGACATCTGTACAGAGGGGACGCCTATGCAAGTTGTAGAATGTATCCAGAACGTGACGGAGGTGTTCGACAAAATTGTAGACAGATACAAATTGTTTAAGGTAGAACTTCCTTCATTGGAATGATGTCTTTTTTTTTTTGTATTTTTTGCAAAGCTTAAATCAACTCTGACTTTCTGAATGAAGTCTTGTATAGTTATTTCTTCTCTGTATTGAAAATCTCGGATCAAGTTAAAACTATGCAAAATTATTGATTGTCGATGACAAAACATGAATCAATAAATAAACAAAAAAAAAGGTAATGAATAATTCGTAATTAATTAATTTTGCTCTATAAAGATATGTCCTAAGTTAAGGGGAGATACGCATTGTGTAGAGTATTAGGTCGTTTGTTAAATTTGTTTAGCTTTAACTTTTTTTTTTAGACAAAACCTTCTATTTTTATAAGCACTTTTATAGCTCAGGGGCTTACGTGTTAGCCTTCCATCATAGAGGCTTGAATTCAGACTCAACAACGTTTTCAAAAAATAAGCATCGATACCTTTCCTCAGATTGGACTATAGCGCACTAAGCATTCCAACAAACAAGAAAGTTGGGCTAAGAGAAACTTTTTTTTTCGACAGCACAAATTTGGTAATGTTAATCTATACCTTTGAAAAAAAAATACATTATTGATTTAAAATGATTGATGCAATTTTATGCAATATTAAATTTGTCTGTTTTGTTGTTGTTGTTTTTTTTTTTTACCTTTGTAAAAATTATTTCTATGGACATCATGCTAACTGTCACGTAGTAGACATCTGTTGTTTTCTGCACAAGTCAAGGTCAGCTAAAAAAAAACAACAGTGATTTTTAGTTTCTCCAGAACATCAGTCACATGATCTGAAGACGTTTGTATTCAAAATTTGATTGGTTGGAATGGATGAGCTAAAAACGAGAATGGCCGACAAGGGGACGCTTTGAGTAGTCGAAGTCTGGATCTTCTGGAGTACAGTCGCATTGTAATATTTAATATAATTCTACATAAGAAATATGCTTTTGTTCAACAATTTATTTCATTGATATATATTTGTACATAGCTGTACCTATGTTGAGTTTAAATAAAGGTTCCTGTATTTAATTTATCAAGGCATTTACTCAGTTGAATCCTAGATCGTCATCGTCAATAATTATTATTCAAAATACAATCCCCGGCGGCACAAGACTTCTCTCCTATCAGCTAGTGACATCTAACAACACCACAAGAAGAGATTGTGATATCAGGCACTAGAGAGAGAGTATTGTGACATAACATATTTACCAATTCAGAATTACAATATTACACTTTGGAAGATGACGCTGATAAGGACATGTAGGGGATATGACCCTCCCTGTGGCTCTGAAACTTTATGTCATTTTGACCCACGAATGATGAGTTATAAGTCTTACAGAGAAACCTCATTTCTCCTTGCTAGGTTTTTCGATTTCTACAAATAAAAGCAATGACTTTGTCCAAAAGAGAAATGTACGTCATACTTTAACATTCTGAGAATGTGAATCTGTATTACTTTATATTTGCAGGTGGAGACACTGGGTGATGGGGTGTACATGGTGGCCGGTGGGGTGCCAGACAAATGTCCAGAACACGCCCAGAAAGTGGCGGGGCTAGCCATAGAACTGGTAGAGAATGCCATGTATGTCAAAAACCCAATCACAGGTGCTGGGATGCAGGTTAGAATAGGTAAGATATTCTTCAAATGTTTACTAGATAAAAGGATATACTGTAATAGTAATTATAATTGCAATGTCTAATCACAAATAATAACTGAATTCAAAACAAGTCTTAATGCTACTTTAAAAACTAAATGTTTCTTTATGTTAAATCTAGACAACTTATTGCAATAGTGTTGTTTTTAGCTGTATGTTTTTTTTTTTTTTGGTTGGTTCTTTAAGAGATGCAGAAAAAAAAATAGACCTGATTATATTAGAACAAGTTTTTGTTGTAATACTTTCAACCACAAGCTGTCTGCCTACATCAGTAGACCAATTGTTACCAAAGGCCAGATTTAAGTTAGTTGATTCCTGTGCAGTATTTTTTTTAAAGACTTAGATAAGATAAGAAAATATAATTTTATTGATCCAATCTAATGGAAATTCAGTTTGATTACAATTGACAACCTCAGCGTAACTATTATACAAAAACAATGTTAATGAAAAATTCGAACAACATTCACATACATACATACACTCATGCACATTCACAATCAGCGCTTTATGAATTTGACTTCTATGTACTTCTCGATGACAGCTGATCTCGTAACACTCTGATCGAAAGTGGGACAAAGGAGTTTTTAAATCTTTCAGTTTTAGAGACGACCACTTCGTTCAGATCTTATGTAACAGTGGTTTAATGGGTGCAGGTTGTCTTTAAGAATCGTGAGTGATTTGGAAATGCATCTTTCTTGGAAAAGCTCTTTAAGAGACTTAATGAAAATAATCTTAATTGTTGTGAGGAGTAATGACACATTACATCTACACATGTGCATTTAATTAATGCTTACTTCTTTTTGTTCATATTTAAAATGCATATTTTGATATGTTTTAATTTTTTTTTATAATGTCTCATATAATTTTGAATACTTTATTTCCCCCAATTTCCTTTCTCTGTTGAACTTTGAACCATTGTTCCTATTTCATAACAAAACATGAATCAATCAGAAACATAACCATTTAGTTAATGTCATTCGATAGTCATAAAAAAACATAATGATTTTGAGAACAGATAGGCATATAGGCATATATATAGGCCCATCATATGATATACAATTTACAAAATGTACTGTATAGAATTGCCTGGGCCGATTTTGACATCCAGTCAGCCCCTGCATATAATTACATGCCAAAACTAAATTGTATAATAGAAACCAATATAGTACATTTATTATTTAATTGTACATAGAAAGACTTGTTGTTCATATGGATAACTTCCATAAGAATAGTAAAAATTACATAGATAATAGACTATATTATTACTGTTATATTTTAATACATTCAATGACTCTTATTTAAAGTGTCAGTTTCTACAACGGGTTTATCTCAAAGATAACCCCCAGTTGTAATTGCTAGACTCCCCTAGTTGTAATTGCAAGGCACTCTAGTTGTAATTGCTAGGAACCCTTAGTTGTAATTGCTAGACCCCCCTCCCCCCATCAAGTTGTAATTGCCATGCATCCCTAGTTGTAATTGCTAGGCTCATATAGTTGTAATTGCTAGACGCTACTTCAAGTTGTAATTGCTAGACCCCCCTTCAAGTTGTAATTGCTAGGCACCCCTAGTTGTAATTGCTAGGCACACCTAGTTCTAATTGCTAGACCCCCCATCAAGTTGTAATTGCTTTATATAAATTTTTCTTCATTCCAACCACCGAATGAATTAGAGAATATACTAGTAATTACTGCCATCGCCCAACCTCCAAGAAAACATATTACAAGATTTATGCATAACATATAACCAGGGGCGGACTGGCTATATGGGCGTTCGGGCAAATGCCGGTGGGCCGGTACGCAAATGCCGGTGGGCCGGTACGCAAATGGGACTTAAGGGTCTCATGAAAGCCACTATGGCACGCATAAAATTGTTTAACGTTTTATAATATTCTTTTATATAAGGGGCCATATCTTATACAGAAAACGGTGTAATAGTAATTTAATCTAACACATTTTCAAAGCTAATGTAATAACCTACATCTGTAGACAGTGCTATTAGCAGGCTTCATCCTTTAGGGCCAATAAACATATTGATTCAAAAGCAACATAAGTCTTGTATTTCTTTTAAAGATATATCATGCATAGTTATCGTTAAAGAAGTAGTGGTAATTAATTAATTATGTTTATATCAAAAAGGGGAAATGCATCGTACAGTACTGAGAGATCTAGTGTTCTTACCCTTTGATACGTTTTTGTTGTTTTTTTAGAAGCATTTGAAAATATATTAGCTTGTTTTTTGCCTGGAGACCCCCGTTGAGTTGAAGTCTAGTGCGGCGGCCTTTTCTGCACTGCCGTTACTCCGGTCTGACCTTAACCCCTGCAATGTATATTTGTCCCCTCTATTAATCGTTTGATTGGACGTAGACATTCAGAGTTACTTGGTGTTTGATCTTATAATTTATTCACCATTTACATACAGATACCACACAAATATTTGAGTTCCCGAAATAGTGATTGAATATCAGCTTCAATGTCCTAAGAGCGACTGAATTATTTCTCTTTTTTTTAGCATTGATTTATTTTTTTCCAGGATTCTTAAAATGTCGTCCAATTATTTTTTAAAGCTCTTGTTTTGATTAGGTCACATCTATCTCAGTCAGTGTATATGCCAGCTGTCACGATATCTGTTGACAATTAAAGGGACGTAACTTGATTTTCCTCACTGGTCAACTTTATTCTACAGTGCTCGATTACCTCCTCTGAATGTTGTTATTTAGCGTGATTTCCCTGTTATTGTTTTTTTTTTTTTATTATCTTTTCGTCAATACTTTATTCCCAGGCATGCACACTGGCAGTGTGGTGGCAGGAATTGTGGGTAAAAGAACTCCCCAGTATTGTCTGTTTGGAGACACAGTGAACACGGCTGCCAGAATGCAGACGAACAGTGAGGTTTGTTTCCACCCACTTTTGGCCAAATATTACTTGACAGAAAATATGTGAAGCGTTTATTTGCTCGCCTTGTATCACACACATACACGCAAATAGCTATATACTTATTTTTACAAATACAATGTTTATGTTTTGACAATTACAAAAATCTTAAAATATGTGTTTATATTTAATGTAAAAAGAAGCTATCTTTTAAGAATTTTGTTAATTGGAACTGCTTTTGTCCTACCTAGATGTTTTTGGGTTTGTTTGTTGTTGTTTTTTTTTTTTTGGCTTTTTTTTTTTTTTACAAATATCTTTTTTGAAATAAAAGAATCATTTGTGTAGTTTTCATAATTAAAAAATACATGTATAATTTCTATTAAAGCTTAAAATAACACTTGGTCAATCAAAACTCACAATGCAGGCATTAAATATAGGATATATATTATTTCGCTATGGGTTTGATTTATTAGTTGTCGTGGCCTTTGTGACTGTCGTAGGTGTTGAGTTGAAGACTATAGCAACTCAGGGCTCATGTCTCAAAATGCTTGTCCTAAAGTCGAGGCCTAAGACCCGAGACTAGCCCAATATTTCTGTTCTGTAACTCTTAAGCTGTGCAGGCGTCCGCCATGACATGCCCATAAAACAGTGTGGGGATCTACACCAGTGCTAGGTACTTGGTTTTAAGCAGAGAGTTCTGTGGTGCTTCTCTATTGTCCAAATAGTGTCCTCTAGCAATCGTTTCCACCCGAGCGCCATGTTGCTCTGGTGCCCTGATCTAGATAGAACTCACGTACACACAACTTGTTTTTTAGCTTTGTGCAATGACAAGCTTCACTAACTGCGAAAACATTTTTTAACGGTGAAAACAAATGATTAAAAAATAATTGGAATCTATAGAGGAAAACTTAAATGGTTATTTAAAACGAAACAAAATTTATTTGATTTTATTTTTGTTTCTCTTTGTTAATGTT
>JADKLZ010007465.1:0-20009 GCA_021533235.1 Biomphalaria straminea
ATTTCGAACGTTGAGGTGTTTAATAGCTTTTATTATGGAAAAGAACTGCTCACAGAAACCAGTGCATGCAAAAATAGCTAGAAATAGCTGTAAATTTCCGCAATGTAACGAAACGTTCAGGATAAATGACTGTAAAATTTTGGCACTGTGACAAAAATAAATTTCGCCCACTTAAGGTATCACTCGGTCTAGGCATTTAAATAATTTATTTTTTTGCTATCTTATTTTATCACCTCAGCTTGGCCCTTATGACTATCTAAAGCTATTACCACCACCCCCTTTTTCTCTAGGCATCCGTGTCACGATGTAATTTCTTAATCTGACACCCGTCTAGCACGTTCTTTATCGACAAGGATAAACACGCCTCTGAATATCTTGACCTAACATCCTGCCGCACCCCCCCTTCGGGGCACGGGTCAGTTCAAATGGACCCTCTTCAAATCGACAACAAGGTCTGTCTCGCGCAGCTAATCCCTATCACGTAAGACAAACGGTCTGTCGTCCGACCATATTGGCGATATCATTCGATAAGGGCCCATCCTTATGTCAATACATGAAACGCGCGGCAAGGTCAAGTGATAATCTTCTCCTAGGCATGGCGGACGATCTAAACACCTGGGAAGCCCCGCCTCCTTGACCACGCGACAGGAGATGCGTAATGGCAAGCCCATCCCTTTTCCTGTCCAACTTAGCCTTTTTAACTACACATGGCGAATGGTCTTATTCTCATTTCATTTTTGAGGAGCTGAAAGGATATACTTCTCTGTTTTGAGCTTTACGAGCTTTCGCTCACTATATTCATTTCATATCTTTCATAATATTGGACTGGTGCTTTTATTGCAGGCTACTTCTAATAGAAGCCCTAACTTCGTAACGCTGATACCAGTCTGCTGACACCAGATCTGAAGATACCAGCCTTACTCACTACTCAGAAGAGTCCGACCAACAACCGTATGCCAGAAGATCCGCCCCTGCAGCTACGTAAAGTTGGACTGTCCCGTGCGCTAGGATCAATCACGCCAGCCCACCCACAGACAACTCAGCATAAGCCACGCCGGTCTCGTCAGAGCAGCATAGGACTCAAAGCTAAGCAACAAAGCCTAATGACATTCAGACCACTAGGTCCTTATCTCATGATGATAGTTTCATTGATGTAAATAGTTAGGCCCCTCCTAACACTGTACAGCATTCTATACTTTCACTTATTTTCTTTTATCATTAAACTGTACATATATTTACTTAAAACTGTATTTGTTGCCTGCATCCATAACACTGTGCCTGTAGTCCTATGTGCAAGTCAAGGTCCTCAAATTCTCTAAACCCCCTAGACACCTAAACGGCCACTATTTTTGACCTACTTGTCACAGGCACAGCCATTTCAATATTCTTCGATTTCAACTAAGAACCTGACTTCTATTCTATCAGCTCTAATTGCACATTTCCAGCAGCATTTTCAGAATCAAATCAGATCTCGTGATCGAGAGGCTAAGTGCGCTTGAACTTGGCTTGGCTACCTAGAAGGAGGCTCGAGGTTCGACCCGACTCGGGCAGAGTGCCTAAAGGCAGCACGGAAAACCAACTCCTAGATGCCTCCTCCCCCCACTAGTCCACAAATGAGATTAGACCAAAGCGCTCCGAGCATGCTATAAGCATGAAAGTAGCGCAATATAAAAGCTATAATAATAATAATAATAATAATAATAGGCTTGTCTTCGAATCCGAAGATTAGTGAGGAATACAGTGTTTCCCGTGGCTGTGCAGTCCCAGCTGTGACCTACATATTTTGCCACATCCAGGGCAAGCAAACCCATTGTCCGTAGGTGGTCGGTTTAGATTTTCTTTTCGTCGTCTGCGTTTGTCCTCGGCGGCAGATTTTCTTTTGGTCTCAAATGTGTATCCCGCGGCCTTCGTGAGTGACCTCCAGCTGTCTCGTTCCGACGCCGCATGCAGCCAGGTGCTCTCTTCTATGTCAGCCAAGGAAAGTTGACGCCTAAGCTGGTCTTTGAAGCGTTTCCGTAGGGCGCCTATGTTACGTCGACCACCTTTTAGCTCACCAAAAAAGACTGCCTTTGGCATACGTTCGTCTCCCATACGGGATACGTGCCCTGCCCAGCGTAGCTGTCGGACCATAAGAAGTCCCTCTATACTGTCCATAATAATAATAATAATAATGATGATGATGCACTTAAAATGAGCAAATTTAAAATTAGCATCAGTCTCTCTTATTTTTGCAAGTAACTTTGCATCAAAACCATTTCATTTCATGGTTGGTGCGCCATACCTTTGTTAGACTAGCTAGCTTTACCAAAGATAAATTGTACTCCATTTTCACCTCCTGTCATTTCTCAAAAATCATCCTCGCTTGTTATGCATAGAACAGTACCCAAGTAGTTCCTGGTATATGTCAAAATTCCTGTTAAAGGCCCTTATGAATATAGCCAACTGTGCTACATCCGTTACGTCAGTTGACTCATAGAGACCCAATGAAAATAATTCAAAATCAGCTCAGTCGTTCTTTAATTGTTCAAGCAAGCTGACTGACATGTCATTTATTCTATCTGCAACAGTGTCACTAGTTAACGCTATTTCTTTGAATGATTTCTCCTTTTTTTTTCTGAATAAATGACTTCGGCTTTAACGAAACACTCCTTCATAAAATCACATTTATTAAATGATTTGAAATGGTTGCAATGAAGTTTGACAAATGTAGCTTGTTTTCACTGCAGACTCACCCTCGTTGTTCAGTTAAACAAATACTATTTTTCCATTCAAGTAGCGTGTCATCTCTTGTTTTCCAGCGTAATAGTTTAACATTATTTTTATATTTTTTTTAGTTGGCCAAGCGGGCCGCATGTAAGGTGGTCGCGGACCGCATGCGGCCCCCGAACACCCAGTTTGACATGCCTGCTGTACATGTAGGTTTCCTTTATTTTTTTTTATTGGAGAGGTTTTAACCTCAAACCTCTATTGGTACTCTAATAAAATTTAGTGGATGTAGCTTTGCTATTTCTGTATTGGAACGGGGATTTTAACAACTAGATCTTTCTTGCCTAAGGTTAATAACTAGATTTTCCTTGACTAAGATTAACAACTAGACCTTCCTTGGCTAAGATTAACAACTAGGCCTTCCTTGGCTTAGATTAACAACTAGACCTCCCTTGGCTAAGATTAACAACTAGACCTCCCTTGGCTAAGATTATGGATTTTTGGTGACTAGTTACCCATCAGTTTTTATTTGAACAAAAAAAA
The DNA here is from genome assembly GCA_021533235.1 of Biomphalaria straminea. NCBI lineage: Eukaryota > Metazoa > Mollusca > Gastropoda > Planorbidae > Biomphalaria > Biomphalaria straminea. The sequence continues at coordinate 3,250 of JADKLZ010007465.1, forward strand.
AATGGGGGAGGGGGGTTTAAACTCAAAACTCCTTTTTAGCTACTCTTATGTAATTTAGTGACATTAGCTTTGCTTGTCGTGGAATTTATAGACTGTAGCTTTCCTTTAGGTTTTTATCGGCGTGGTTTGAAACTCAACCCCTTCCCCATGGCTACACTCATGGAATTCGTTGACTGTAGTTTGCTTTAAATATTTTATTGTAAGCGAATTTTAACGTTGAAACCCCATGGAGGGAAGTCTTAAACTCAAAATCCTCCTGAGTGGAATTTTAAACTCAAAACCCTCTATAGGGCGTTTTAAGCTAAAAATCATCTGGATTGGGGGGGGGGGATTTAAACACAAAACCTTCCTTGGCTACGCTCATAGAATTTGGTGACTGTCTTTTGTTTTAGTTGTTTTTTTTTAACTGAAGAGAAGGTTGTTGTTTTTTTCCTGAAAACCTCCTGAGGAGGGTTTTGAACCCAGGAGGTTTTTGAACTCAAAACCCTTTTTGGCTGCAATCATGTAGCCTAATTCGTTGACTATGGCTTGTTTAGTTTTATTTCAAAGAGGTTTTTTTTTTTTAAACCCCCCTCGACAACGCTGAGGCAAGTGATAGCTTCACATTTAATTCTCCCCTCCAATAGCAAAATTAAAGGGAAAATAACGTCACAAATTCCACTACCCCACACTCCATAAGGGGGAATTTCATTAGAACCCCGAAACCGCCCCCCATCCCGGGGCTACGCCACAGGACGTTAAGTATAAATCAGAACCTGAATGCCTCTATAAATGGTTAACTGAGCTAAGTAAAGTTCATGGGTGCCTCTAAAAATGGTCAGCTCTGCTACATGAAGTCCTACAGAGCGAACAAAGTTGCCTCCCCCAGATATAGATCTAAATTGTCAAAAATGGCTTCAATTATTTTTTTTAAATATGCAAAAACCTTTGTACGGACATTTAATCTCAGCTATTTAAACATTCGCTAAACTACCGTAGGCTATAAATGCATGCATTTATATTTTTATTTTTTTTACAAAACGAAGATAACAAAATAAAATGAAATAAAAAGCCTACTAGAAAAAAAAAAGCTATGAAGAAATGTATATATGCTACGTCAAGACTATATTTATATATTTCTTAGTCTAGACAGAGATCACTTTTTTTTTCATTTTACTAGTAAATAATTTTTAAAAGTAGTTAATAAAATTAATACATTTATGAGATTTGAGATTTAGATATTTTTTTAAAAAGCGCTCATAGCCCTAGCCTATATATTCGTAGGATGTCATTAACTTTTGATCTTATGTAGACATTTAAAGAATAATATGTCATCAAGTCTTGATCTATTGTAAACATATATAGGATAATATGTCATCAAGTCTTTATTGTAAACATATATAGAATAATATGTCATCAAGTCTTAATCTATTGTAAACATATATAGGATAATATGTCATCAAGTCTTTATCTATTGTTAACATGTAGGCCTATATGATAATATGTCATCGACTCTTTGTCTAATGCATATGTAAGCATACACAAGATAATATGTCATCTACTCTTTGTCTAATGTAAACATACAAAGGATAATATGCCAAGCAGCTCCATGCTAAGTGGAGTGGAGGATTTGGAAGATGGTTTGATCTGTATGAAGAATGGAACCTATTAGGCACTTCTCCAAACAGTTCAGTAATACTGGAATAGTCCTTCCGTGTTTCCATTCGGAGTTCGTCTCCTGTAATCGACACTTAATTGCTTCTTGTAATCACCTATAAGATCATATCCCCCCCGATCCAGGACCCCTGGGGGGGGGGGGGGGAGTGATTTGTTTTTCAAAACCCTAACCCTGTCGCCCAGTAAACCCTAGCCCTATGTATAAACGCACACAACATATATATAGAGTAGAGTTGTGAAGAAATGAACAAATAAAATCGGAACGAAAGAAAGTTACACACAGATAAAGTGTTAAAGGAATTATCGTTTATAGTTTTGTACCTTAGACAATAACATTTCGGCTTTTAAAAACATGATAGGTATGATATGTGGTAATTGCAAATAAATAGTGTCTTTTTTTTTTAAATTTAAGAAGCGCAGTTTCGGTAATGAAAATGGTTTTTCATAAATATGTAGGCTTACTAAGCTTAGATAAGTTAAGTAGGCTACATGTTAAATTTTCGTATTTTTATTGTCCAGGCAAGTGGTATGATTATTATCATTATTATTATATAATTATTATAATTATAATGATCTTAAATTGATGCATTCTAATCTTTGCCATCCGGGCGTTACTCGACTATTGCACTGCGTAAGGGGTAAAAATCTTCCATTTTCCTGTGATGACGTCAGAACTGTGGTAAAACAATGTCAAACTTGTGCAGAACTGAAGACCTGTTTTTTTTCGACAGCCGACCGGAGTTTTGTATTTTAACATGGCCAGTACAGAAATGGAATTCAATCGATCTAAATAAATGAGAAAAACAAGCAACATAAAGTTATTTCTTAAGCCAATTCCTCATTTATGAAGCTGATGACCTTTTGTAACAGCTAGTACTTCGCTCTTTAAAAAAAAAGAATTATAGATAAATCCATTATTGAAAACCCCCCCCCCCCCCCATTCTCCGACCCCCTTCCGAACAAACAAAAAATACACTTCTGGTTACGCACATGTATAAATATACATCAATTTACATCAGGACTGATTGATTACTTTCATTCAGACAAAACCTTCAAAGTATCCTATTAAGAACAAATCAGCAAATTTAAAAATGGTATTTGAAAGAGAGAAACCAGACATATGTCTAAATGCGGGAAAAGAATCTTGGCTACATCCTGAAATTTATATAACTCAGAAAATGTCAATAGCGATTAAAATTTTAGACAAGACAGAACAGATTATCACGGAGTTATTTTAGCAATGAAATACTCACTAATAGAAGAAATTACTTTACCAAACTCAAAAAATATAGAATAAACATTTTGTAAAATTTACACCACCTTAACATTCCTATTAATTGGCAGTTTATGTTTTTATTTTGATGCAAGAACTATGCAGCTAAGTTTGCTTAAAGAAAAAAAAAGCAAGTTTTTTTTTTTTTGGATTACCGGTATATCAAACTACCTGGACATGAGGTAAATTGGAAAACATTAACGGTAGACCAACACCAAAACCTTCAGAATATAAATGAGCTATTCATACAAACTTTACGCAACGTGACTTTAGATCAAATTATTTTTTAAAATAAAGCTAAATAATACATTAGATCTCCACCAACAGACCTGGATTAGTGGTAGATTATAATAATCTCTGGACTATCTGACCATGAAATCGTCCAAATAAAGTCAGATAAAAGCAGTAACCAATCTAAAGCCACACTTGTCTCCAAAGTCTGCCAAAAGCAGCACTGGTACGCGCAATATGGAAGTCTCATCATCTAGGTTGGCGTTCGCTGATATAGTCATCTATAAGAATGTCTGGTTCTGTGACAGCTTTATTTGGAGGAGGTTGGTGCAGCACTTCTGTCCTTTTTTTTTTACTTTATGGTGAGGCCAAAAATTTAAACAGGCGTTGGCAAAGAGGGACAGGATCTTTTGAAGGTCTTCTTCGTTAGAGGCATTTATAAGGGACAGTCATCTGTAAATAGCATGTCTCTGATGCAGTCGAAGTTTACCTTGGCCCTTGCCTTGAGTCTTTGAGCGTTGAATAAACTTTGCATCGGTGCGATATCGTACCGGTATATCAAATCCAATGCTTTCTGCGCGAAAGGCAGACAGGAAAAGGCTTGGAATAGTCAAAGTTGTCTTGGATTCTTACTACTTATTTTATTGTATTTATGGTAAACCATTTACACAGACTAAAAACATCTATGTGTAGTAATAAATGAAAAGTTATAGGACTCCCCAAATTGATGAAATTATTTTAAAAATAGAAACATTAGGGTTTATTTAAAGAAATGTTTACAAATAAAATAAGAACCTAATACAAAATGCTATTTAACCATATTTAAGCCACTATCAGAATATGAAACCTCTGTTTAGGATCCTTCAACTCAAGAAAACAAAGAAACTAGAACAAATGTGAATTAGAGTAGAGAGATTTATAACAAAGGAATAGTAACAATCTATTAGAGTAACACGGTAAAGTCACTAAATTTAGAAACAGTTCAGGACAGAAATAAAAAAGTAAAGTAGCCATATTGCATAAAACACTGAACCTAATAAAAATACTCAGAGGACTAAAAGAGATACATTTCTTATTCCATAGGTCAGGACAAATGTGTACAAGTGCTCCTTCTTCCATAGAGAATGGAATGGGTTGCCTGAATGAGTCAGGGAAACTAATGACTAAGCAGAGTTGAAGTCACTGATTAAAGTGCAGGACTAGATTGATACATGACGTAGGACGTAATTATTTTCTTTTTTGAAGTAGCATCGAATTTCTAGGATAACTTTGTACTGAGTGCATGCAGGAATTCCCACTGCTTAAAAAAAAAAAAGACGTAAACCAACTTTATGATTATTGTATTTTGAAATAATATAATGGTCGAACTAGAGTTTTCCCTGTGTGTTCAATGAACTAGTTATTGTTTTCAAAATATATACATAAACGTGAAACTTCTAGGAAAATAGTTAGAGCTGTTTTCAAAATCCGTAAAACCCACCAGAAAATTAGCTTTAATTTCATTATCATTTGTTGTTTCTATTTTCTTAGATTGGATATATGTCCATAGATTTCTTTTGTTATCCTCATATTGATTTATGTATTCACTTTCTGGAAAATCATTAGAGCCGTTTTCGATTACAATGTCCACCCTGACTTTGTTGGGCTGTTGTTTTTTTTACCCAATGAAGAATTAGCAAGCTGAATAAGGGAATCGTAGAAAAGTGATCAATGTTTCATGGTTCGCACGGAGCAAAATGTTCACATATAGCATTACATAAAAATGAGGATTAAAAAAAAAATCAAATGCCACTATTTAATGAATACATGCGGTAATTCCCACTGATGTGCGCTGAAAAAATGAAGGACATATGCCAACTCCAATTTTATGATGATTATATTTTGAAAACGTATTACCTGTTTTCCTTGTGTGGCCAACTAGCTAGTTGGGGTAATGGTTTTCAAAATATATACATAAACTTAAATTTCTAGGAAAATCATTAGAGCTGTTTTTAAGAACCATGTTCACCCTGCATTTTGTTTTTTTACCTAATTAAGAATTTGCAAGCTGAATAAATTTTTTTTTAAAAGTCATGTTTCTAGGTTTGTAACAGAGCAAAATTTCACACATACACCAATACAAACATGAGGATAAATAATTATCATAAAAGCAAAACCAGACAAATGACTCAGCATTGACACTTTGTGGAACACTAAAGACATCTTGGCCTTTCATTAGTTACTTGTAGAAGCAAGTAGAGTGGCCAGTGCGATAGAGCGCCGAACCAACAGAAAGCAGAGAGAAAAAGCAGGCCTGTCTGCAACTGACAAAACTCACCCATGCCACATATGCGGCCGGCTTTTCAAAGCGAGGATTGGACTTTACAGCCATCTTCGAATCTATAGGAAATGAGAAATGTGCTCATCTTCGAACACGAAGGAGGAGCTATACTTGTGGAACATTACACAGCAGACCTTTTTATCTTTCACTATGGCAATATTTTAAACAATTTCATAGTTCAAATGTCACCAACTTCCTGAGAGTGAAATATAAATAAACACTATGGAACTAATTTGACTTACATTTTAGATTTTATAGTAAATATGTTTTTATATTCTCAATTTGTGTGTACAAATATTGACACTCATCAGAGAAATATGGTGCTTGCTTTGGACAGTCATCCAAAGGCCCAGACTTCAAACCTTACCAGCAGACATTGCAGAAAGAGATTTGGATTTCTATGTATTTTTTTAAGGTATGTCCGAAACTTTAGTACAATACTTGCAAGTGTTGATAATTTAAACTATTGCATTTAGAGCCAAAATTTAATTTTAAAAAAGTCAATGGTCCAAAAGGTAAAGAGCAATGTGATTCAATTCAATTCCCTGAACATTTGTAGGGGAGATAGAGAACAAGAGGACATTAAATGATGACAATAAAGATGTGTACAATTCCCTGAACATTTGTAGGGGAGATAGAGAACAAGAGGACATTAAATGATGACAATAAAAATGTGTACAATTCCCTGAACATTTGTAGGGGAGATAGAGAACAAGAGGACATTAAATGATGACAATAAAGATGTGTAACCCATGCTTAAGTAGTTGTCTCATCTCAAAGTAGGAACAGAAACAAAAGGCTGACTTGTAGAAGAGAAATAAGTAGGTCTAGGTTTTGTCAAATATAGTAACTAGAAATAAAATTAATTTCTAACAAAAAAAAAACAACACAAAAAACTAATAACTAATGAATTCCTGTCAATTACTAGTTATTCAAAATGCAAATAATGTGCACACAAAATTACCAAAGGAAAAAAATGAGCAGAATAAAGAACTTTTTAATGCAATAATATTGAATAAATAAATAGATGAGAATTCAACACAAGACAAACAAAAAATGACATCATTAAAATTTTGCTGTATTTGATGACTGCATGTAATGTATACCGGTAATGCACAAACGCTACATATTAAAAGTTGTCTTGCAAGTTGGCATGTCCTTTGGAAGTACTTGGCGTTAGAAGTGTGAATGAAAGACTTTGTTTGGGTGAAGGTAGTGGTTTCCTGCCATACTCTGAGTAAAAAAAAATGAAGGCATAGATAACAAAATACAATGTACCCGTTTCTGATGCTGGACAGTTCATTTCCTCACTATGGGAAATATATAGGAAAAAATATTGGCTAAAACACAACTCAAAACTGCAAGTGTCTAGCCTTAAGCATAGGATTACCAACATACAGAAATAATGTCACTTGCAATAATTAACAGTAAACAAAAATTGTGGAACGTCTCCATTTTCTTTTGCCTGTTAAAGAGAACAATTAAAAATAGTAAAGAATATTAAGAACTAATACATACATGTTTTCAAAGCCTGTCAATGTCAATTTTGCTATATAATATTAAAGCTTCTGTTTTAAGGGCACTTTTTATTTTTTCTTCACAGTATGGCAGGGCGTATGTTGCAATTCAAACCATTGAATGGCTTGACGAGAATAATGTGAACAAAGTATTTGACTAATACAACAAGAAATTGAACCTAATAATTCAGTCAATAGTACCACAGACACATGTATACACTTAGATACTTGAAAGCATGACCTCACAAAATGTAAGGGTATTTACTGTAGTTTCTAGTTTACATCCTCTCCAGAGATACACCAAAAGGAGCATATTAATATGTAGTAGATAGCCCAATATGAGCAATGATTGTAACAGTTTGTCAAACATACTATTTGTAGTTGAAAGTATGTGACATGAACATGAAATGAAACACTGAGTGTTTCAGGCTGAAAAAACTAAGTCACTCATTTGTAGTGAAACATAGAGCTTTTTATCTTTTCTGAAAAAGTCTTATATATATATATCAATTTCAATGAGCAGTTTAAAGGATCACATTTCAAAATGACAGCTGCTTAATAAATCCATCATAACCTAAATACTCTATAATATCAATAAATGCTGAAGAATTTTATTGGTATAAAATGACAGCACTTCAAACACATGTCAACTTTCAAACAAACATTTCTTGAAGAGCAGTCACAATTTTAACTCAAAAAATTACGGTACTGAAAAAATCTTTGTTTTAATGTATTACACTAATCAATTTGACCTAGTCTATGTAAAGACATGTGTTATTAAAATAACTAGTAGCAACCAGCCTAAAAATAGGTTCCCCAGATTCCTAAAAAGGACACAAACATACTACAACTACATTCATACAGAGAGCCATTGCTGCAATAGAATTTCAAATTGAACTTCTGAAAACTTTTGTTTGAATGATTATGGATAGTTTTATAAATGAATGAGAACTATTGACTGAGTATTTGGAAATACTGTAGTGGAAGTAATCAAGGAGAGATGTGAAATCAAAGGATACTTCTGTAACTGACATGCTCAAATAGAAACTAATAAAAACTTATTAAAACAATAATTGGTTAAACTAAAAATGTGTGTAAAAACAATTCTACCCTAGTCAATAGAGCAAATATACAATGTGACCAGGCATGAAACACTGACAAGTTGAACACATTTGATCAAAATAATTATACACATTAGATTACTATCTATTTACTAAAAACACACTCATATATCTTTTTCCTAAAACAAAAATTATGCAACTAAATGACAAAGTCTAGATGTACTTCAAACACAATGTTATACAAAGCTGAAAGTTAAATGAGCAACTTTCTGTCACCAGAGACACTTGTAGGCCACAGCGTGTGCGTGTGAGTTTTGAAATTATACAACCTTATCAAATTAAAACATGTATGACGTGTTTTCTGTTCTTGTTTTTTTTTATATAAAAACTTTTTTTTTTACTAAAAACACTTAGCGAGAACACAGCTATGTATAAATATGTACATGATATTAACACAAGGAAAAAAAAAATACTTTACAGAGATACTCAGCAAAGGATTTAGTGATCTAAGCCAAGTTAAGCATCAAAACTGGAAACCTCCCATAGGAGCACTTGTATCTCCACTAAATTGATATTGATGAGATGTTGAGTCTAACTGTGGAGCCAAAGTTTTATCTTCTTCCTCAGTGCCGAAATAGCGTTCAATGATGTCAAAAGCTTTTTGATAGATTTCACGATTTTCATGACTTTGAAGAAATTCAATTTTGTCTAGACCTAATAATAAAAAAAAATGTTAGAAGAAAATCATGAAAAAAGATATGGATAAATCTTATTTTACATGGCAGTAATCTACATTGATGGGAACAAACTTTGCACAAATTTTGGGAAATTTTCACACCCATGCTTTTTTTTTACCTGGTCATGTTAAAGTGACCTAAATGAGATTTTGCTGAATTCTTTTTAAATTATGTAGATTAATATTTTCTTATTATTACAATTATTATATTAATTACGTTGCATGCAAGGCACTAGTGTTTGTACATTCAGATGAGAGGACTTTGGCAGCTTTAGCAAATGCTTTATCAAGACTGTCTGAACATTCAATAATGGGATAACTGCTTTACTGGTATTGTTACAACTTCTCTCTCCGACAACTATAAAGAATTCATGTGCTTGAAATCAAAACATAGTTTGAGTTTTTGAAATGCTTCAAAAGTATGTTTGTTTTACTGCTACAATAATGAAAAGGACCTTACTCTCTAATAAAAATGCTTAAAAAAGCAACTGTGAGAAAGCTGTTGAATATCTTAACCAAGAACAACCAGATGAGGAACAATGCTTTAGAGGTAGAAAATGTTCAATAAAACTGCAAATTGAGGCTTCCTTAACTGACTCACTGTCATGTAGATACAAGTTGCTTACAATAAGTCAACCAGATGAGGAACAATGCTTTAGAGGTAGAAAATGTTCAATAAAACTGCAAATTGAGGCTTCCTTAACTGACTCACTGTCATGTAGATACAAGTTGCTTACAATAAGTGGATCTCTAGGCCTATGGGCTTTTTAAGCATTAGTTATTAGATATAGAATAAACTAAATATAGGTTAGAAAAAGGAAAGTTCCCCTTTCAGAACTTATGATCTATAGGACAGGTGATTTAAAGGTCATCTGTGGTTCATAATTATGTGGCCAGCACAACATAAAGCACTTATTAGAGATGGGTGGACAAAGGTTCCTTTTTAAAAGATTCACAACCTGATAACCCATAAGCGTGAAAAAACGCAAGCTATGTAATTTATTTTCAGTAGTTCCCCAAAAGGCTGCAGTCTTCATATAAAGCATTTTTTTTAAATATTACAAATTCCAAATTTTTTAAAGTCTACTTATTTGTAATATAATATGCTTTATGTCATTGCCACCACTATAGAGATAGTCTCATTTAAAAAAACAACTCTAATAGTATTAATAAGATAGATCTTGAGATCTTTGAGTCTTTTTCTCAAGAGAGAGGAATGATGGTCCTTTGAAACATTGCACAAAAAACATCATCATCTAATTCTTATAGCATTAAAAAGATAAATCTGATCTGTTGTCATTTCACTACATTCAAGTGGGGTCATCAAATAAACAATTAGAATTAATAAAACTGAATTGATATTGCATTTTATTAAGAAGACAAAATACCAAGATAAATGAAGACATGGGAATGGGAATGTGTACGAAGGACCAACTTTTTGTTGTTGGCAGAGGGGGAGGAGAAGCAGAAAAGTTGTGCTAATTAAATTAAATTTAATTAAAGAACGAGTATGTGTAGCAGGGCTTTCCAAATCATGTCAAAAGTTTTATGTGGAAGAACATTAGGATTCACAGGTAGAAAAAACAAAACAAAATGGGAGTTCCAGAGAGTGAGACAGAGAGAGGGAGCCATGAAATTTCATTGTAACAGTTACACTACTTCACCAGCTAAAAAGTAAGTTGATGGTTAAAATGAAAACCATTATTAGAAAAAAAACAAGAACAAAAGTGCATTCCGGCCATAATTAACAACAAAAACTCTAGGAAAAAAACAACGGGTGGGTGTAGCCAATACACAAATTTGTTTTTGCTTCTAAAATTCTTTTGACAATTAAATGGTATTATTGGTAGTCAGTAAAATCTAGACCTAGATCTAATTTATCAATCTAACTTCATTTGAGCCTTATAATATGAATAATGAAAATGAGATGCTAGACTTGTAAACAAATAAAAATGGGCTATAAAATAAAAATTTAATTGTCCACATTTTAATTCATTTCAAAGTAAATTAAGCAAACATCAACAATTTGGATTCTGGCCTGAAAATGTATTAAAAATTGATGGAGGTTGTTTTTTTTTTTAAGCTTTTAACAAATAAAATGCTTTTTTTTTTAACTTTAAGTTTAAAAAAAGGCTGTATCTGAAAATTGCTAAAGCACAGCAATTATGATAATTTTATAAGTAAGAGCTTTGTGCTAGAAATACCTCAGCACCAAAAATATAAAATAGTCAAACAAGTTTTCCTATCTCATAAAGAACAATTACAATAGGCGATAAAGAAAATGAAACAAAAATTACCATAGCATTCTTCAATCAAAACAGCATATTGATTTACACCATTGCTTTGTTTGGCATCAGCTTCTCCAAGCCTAAGAATATTCTCTAGACCATTAAGAGCTACTTGAACAATTTTGCTGTCCATCACTGTTAGCAAATCACAGAGGGGTGGAATACAATTCTGCTCAACCAAGAACCTAGAGAGATAAGAAACAATCATGTTTTATTTGACAATAGTCACAATAGACAAAAATACATTTTATGTTTTAATTTCCTTAAAGTTTTAAGTAATCCTGCCAAGAAATGCACCTGATTTGTTCTGGTGATCCCCCAGATGTAGCATTAGCTATTGCCCATGCAGCTTCTTTTCTTGTTTTGAATTCTGCTTTACCCAATATGTCAATAAGAACAGGAAATATATTACAATCTATCACATTCTGAAACAAAAGATTACAAAGTCATTCACTTTATTGTTTTTATTACATTTTCTAACCATTATCTTAATGCATTATCCTACTATCATTTAATATACCTGAATTTGCTGTCGATTCCCAGCAGTTATATTTGAAATTGTCCAGCATGCTTCTTTACGAATAGATTCTTTAGAACTAGCCAGTAAATGTAGCAAGCAAGGTAAAGATGAACAGTTTATAATAACCTACAAAAAAAAAAAGTATTAATTAGCAATTGATATTCTATAAATATAGAAAATGCAATATTTTTTAAATAGTGCTACTATCTATTACACCACTGTTTGTTGAAAATTCTTGTTAGGATGTGACATACTAAAGAGAGTTTTAGTTTCTACTCCTACAAAATATGAAGCAGTCCTTTTTAAATTAATATTGTGTTTTTCAATTTCCATTATTTGAATTAAACTGTATACTTCTAGCATATAAATCATACAAATGTAAAGAAAAGAATCACAACTACTTCCCTCTAAGGATTTTTTTTTAAAGTCTAATAGATATAGTTATAATATTCATCACTTGTGTTGGGTGAATCCAAATTGGTATAAAAGATCAATTAACAAAAACTGCAGTTTATCTACTAGTGAATAGATTAATTTTTTCATGACAGTATAGATCTATTTATTAATCTATATTATAAAGCAGAAAGTAAGGACTATGTATGTATGTCTTTAGAAAAAAAAAATCTAAACTGATTGACCAATATTGATAAAACTTAGTATAAATTTTCGTAAGATCATGGTGTAGATGGTAGTTCATGTTTAATGTCCCTCCCACAACCAGAGGGCCCTAAATAAGATTAAAAGTACCTAACTGTATCTTTATTAAAGAACTAAACTTTATAAGAAATCAGGTAAACCCAATTACTCAGTATTTTCTACTTGATATGAAAAGTCGGCTGAACGGGTTAATCCATTTTCACACTCTACTTTAATTTTTGTGGCAAAAAAAGATGATAAGGGAACATTCTCCATGTTTGACATAGATCTAAATCCAATCCAGTAGATCAGTAATACCTAGGCCATGGATCTTATCCAGCTATTTTAAGGCTATAAATACATACTGGACAACTAAAAGTAGATTTCCCTCCATTAATTTCTAAGCTAATAAAAAAAACTAAAGAAAAATGAGCAAAAAAAAATTTTTTTATTTTTTTTTGTCATATAATAATATTATTATAGCTTTTATATAGCGCTACTTTCATGCTTATAGCATGCTCAGAGCGCTTTGGTCCAATCTCATTTGTGGACCAGTGGGGGGGAGGGGGTATCTAGGAGTTGGTTTCCCGTGCAATAATAATCATTAACAAGATTACAAAGAGAGCTTGTGTGATACACAAACTCAGAGGCGGCCCCCATCGGAGTCGGATCCCTGTCAGATTCGCCTATTCGCAAGATGTTTCGGATGTTCCTTCTAAGTTGAAAATAATTAACTTCTCGCTGGGAGACGGAGGATGGCGAGCAGGGTATAAACCTGCCTTATCTTGATGTTTGCGTACTAGACTTTAGTTCGGATTTATTGTTGGTCCCTGGCTCAATTCCTGTATGCTCCCATCCTTAAACTATCGCAATATTTCTGAAAGAACAGTAAAGGTTAAATCATATTTTCAAAAGCCTTTAGTGGGTTTTTTTTATCTAACAGTGACGGACAGACCAACCAACAGACAAAACGCACAAAAATATGCTTCTTTCATTCTAATGGGGGCACTAAACAATTTTTTTTTTAAATCTGATTTTTTTTTTTTAAATTTAAGAAATTAGTTTAGAATCATGTCATTGCAGGGCTTTACGCTAGTACACGAAAGTCGCTGTTAAAAGTTCATTTTAAAAAATGTACGTGGTATCTATATTTAGAGAGCATTTCTTATAGTAACATTTCCTCCCTTACATTTACGTAATTGTTTCAGAATTGGTGTTTTGTTATTAAAAAATCGCTTGCATAATTAATTTTATAAATTAAACGGTTTGCTTTTAGAAAACTAAAAGTAGCCGTTGCACCTAAACTTTTCAAGCCGCATTTAATGGTGAAATAATATTTTTCGTATCTCTTATAGTTTTGGCGCTCTGAGTGTGACAGACGGACAGAAATTCATTTTTAAAAATGTGCGTGATATCTACATGCCAAGAGCATTTCTTATAGTAACATTTCCTCCCTTACATTTACGTAATTGTTTCAGAATTGGTGTTTTGTTATTATAAAATTGCTTGCATAATTAATTTTATAAATTAAACGGTTTGCTTTTAGAAACCTAAAAGTAGCCGTTGCACCTAAACTTTCCAAGCCGCATTTAATGGTGAAAAAATATTTTTCGGATCTCTTCTAGTTTTGGCGCCCTGAGTGTGACAGACGGACATTTTGCACAAACCTAATAGCGGCTTTTCCCCTTACGGGGGCCGCTAAAAATGTAAGAACTTTACTTTTACAAGGTTATAGAGTAGAACAACTGTTTAGTTAAAACAAAAAGGATTTGATTTAGTAATAATTGTATTCATATTGATGTCCAACTGAAAGACAATGTTCTTTCACTAGACACTTGAACTCAGGTGATTCAAATTATTGAAAGAACTGAATGCTGAATAAACTACCTCTACTAATAGTTTTTTTATGCTTTTATACCCTTACAAAAGTCTCTACAGTTTTCTTTCATAATCTAACGACCCATATTTTTTTTTTTAGTTTTAGATCAAACCCATTTCTGGTCCTCCTGTAATAACTCTACCTATTTGCTTTATGGAATCTTTAACACATTTGGGAGAATAATGTTCATGAGACAAATGTTCTCTAAATGAGAAATGTAATTTACACAAAAACAACTCTTACTTGAGTTTGACAATCATCTCCAGTAACAATGTTGCCCACAACTCGTAATGCAGCAGCCACTACACTTTGATGGTTGTGCCTTAAAAAAAGAAATACAAATGATCAAAAATTATAAGTCTATAGTACACATTCTTTAAAACAAACAATTAAGCCCCTTTAAATTAGCATTGATGTTTGTAAGAATACTGATAAGAAAAAAATTAAATTCTTTACTATTCACTCCTTACATCAGCAATTCCACTAATCTTCTACATACACCAGAGTCTATGACTGCTTGTATCTTTTCATTTGGCCCATCTGACAAGTAAGAAAGAGCCCAACAAGCATCAGCCAAAACATCTTTGTCAGAATGGTAAAGTAAGCGAGCTAAAACTGGCAATGCTGGACAAACCTAGGGAAGAAAGACAAGACTATAAAATACTTAATGCTATAAATTAGATACAAAGTTTTGCTACATCTTAAAAAAATAAAAGAAATAGACATGTATGAGCATATACTTTTCATAGAGGGGATTTTTTTTCTCAGTTCATCATGATAAAAAGCAAAATTCCATGAATACATACTTTACTAAAATCTGGAGGTGGATTTTTCCCTCTGCACAGATTTGATAGACACCAGACTGCATTTTTAGTCATGGATAAACTGGCACATTTACTTAAAAGACTGCAATAAAGAAACATCAAACATGTACTTAAGTTAGTGAAATAGTAATACTTTTACAATAGTTAGTTATGCATAGTTATAAATGTCTAAATGTAGACCTATGGTTTCACAAGAAAGGTTTTGGTATGCAATATTGTAATAATGAAAAAAAAAAAAATACAAGAAATGTATTTTTATAGTTTTTAAGCTAGATATCTGAAGAAAAAAATTACTGTGTTTAAACAGGAGGGGGGAAGCAATGTCACACATTTCAGAGTTTCACATATAATATAGCTGTGCAACTTATTTGATATATACTTTTTAAAAAATTTAAGAAAGTAAAACCTGCTGTAAACATTTATTGAAATTATTAAAACAAAAACAATACTTACTGTAACAAAGGAACAAGAATCCCTTCATTTAGCACATAATCTCGACATTCTGGACTGTCGCCTGCAATGTTTCCAAGTGCCCACACTGCCTGTTGAATATATATATATATATATATATATTATTTTTTAAACATTTTAAAATATCGCTGAGAGTATGAGTACTTTTAAAGCTTTGTTTTAATAGTAAAAGTTTAAATGTATATATTTTAGAAACTAGACAAATTGTAATTGTTTTTTACATATGTTTTTCTAGAGTCCCCACTTTTTGCACAGGAGTTTTCACATTGGAAATAGTTATTTTTGGGTCAACAACTTGTAATTTTAAAAAAAAGTTATTCTAAAAAGTTGCTTCTTTAGGACAATTTTTGTTTAGTTGAGACTTTATTTAGACAAAGATCAAAGAGAGTATCAAAACAATGACTCATTTCTTCTAAAGCTTCAATGATTTTAGAACTTTCCAATAATTGTAACATTTTTCAATGGAGCTGAGTGTTAAGATTGCTTGACTTGTTTTTACATACTTTTCAGGACAATGGGTGCTCTTTTCAACCTGAATGCACTGCACACTCTGCAAATATTACCGACCAATGCAGACAGAAATAGATGTAATGCTAGTAAAACTAGATTAAGAGCCAATATATTCATTTTGTTTGATTTACTTTAGTTTTTTATGTACTCAAACAGTACTTTGTCACACAATTAGGGAAATAAAACATATCTGTGTACACTCTTCTAGATTTTATTTCTATATATATTCATGAACTTAAATAAATGTGTAATAGCACATATCACAGGATTTTTTTTTGGATTTTGGCTAGATTTAAAAAGAAGCCCACTATTTCAAATGAGAATTAAAAATAGACTCACTTGTTCTTGAACATCTTCTATTTCTGAATTGAGCAGCCTAATGAATATAGGCACAGCTCCAGCACTGATAACCATTCGTGTCTGCAGTGAAGTTCCAGATGCTATGTTTGTTAAAGCCCAAGCAGCCTCAAACTGATCAAATAAAATTGAGAAACATTTAACACTTTGCTTTATTAAATTAACCACAGATGTAGACATTTTTGTTTAAACAAGAAAAAAGTGAAATTAGAAAAATATCTATTTTTTAAGAGTTTTTTTTTAATTCATTTGTATATTTTTTATTTTTTTTTTTAGAATTTTAAAAAATTGTAAATACCACGGTATTGGAATAAATTATAATTATAATTGAAACTCATTTATTAAATAAAAATACTTAATAAATGAAAAAAAGTGAAAAAACACATTTATTTCAAAAGCTAGAACTAACCTGTAATGACCAACTATTATCTCGCTGTAAAAATTCAACAAATCTTGGTATTATTCCAGTTTGTATAACTTC
>JADKLZ010007465.1:20109-30201 GCA_021533235.1 Biomphalaria straminea
TATTGGTGGATTAGGTTCTGAACACAAAACAAATTAAAAAACATTTCATGAATTCTATACATTAGTTAAATTTTTTTTTTATGGAAGTAAAGTTGAATGGGATGTTATCAAATTGTTTTTCTATCAACAAACTTCAAATATTTACCACGAGATAAAAGTTTTCTAAATTTGCGAGTTGCCACCTCTTGCTCTTCTAGCACATCACTATATAATGACTGTATCATTTCTGGGCTTATGCCACCCTAAAAAAAAATTATATACAATAAGTATAATATTGACTATCAAGTGGATTTGTTAGAAACATAATTGTGCATATATATTCATTGAAATTATTAGTATCTAATTGGTAGTTTATGTTTAGAAATGGAAAATTATTTAACTTATTTTAAATGTACAAAAAGGACCACCTAAGCCTTTTTTTTTTAAACTTTAGAATAAACAGGAACATTTACTAACAAGTAGTCCAATGATACCCCCTTAAAACTGGACACCAGTTAGCTTTGTTATAAATCAATTGATGGTCAAGATATTTTAATGACCAAAAAAAAACACTTCTGGGCATAATTAACAGTTTTGATTTGACACTAAAAAATCAGGAAAAAAGTTTATATTATGGATACAAAGCTTCATAATGTTTTAGTTCTTAGCCTTTTGAGTATGTCATCAAATGGGTTATATTCTTATATGTACTTACATTTAATATTTAAATATAATTAGTCTCTAAAAAAACTTAAATATAAGTAAAATGTAATAATAAACCTTACAGTAGATGATATTAGAGAATCCTGCAATTCAGATGCTGAGTTGTTTTCTTCATGTTCTGGAACTGCAACATTTCTTCGCTTAAAAATCTGTTTGTAAACATGTTAAGTTAGTTTCAGGACAATCTAGACTACAAATTTTACTTTGAAAAAATTTTAACTTTTCACCAAACTTTTAAAATCTTGCTATTTTCCTAATTTAACAGGCCAGAAATCTATGAAACAAAAAGAAAATATCTTTCTTCATGCAAAGACTACATCATTTGAGTCTCTCCCTCTCTGTCATAATGAAATGAGATTCTTAAAATGCTTTATTTTAGTAAGTATAAATAGCGTAGAGTTATTTAAAATTCACAACCGCTTTTTTTTTTTTTTTTATTTTTTAAAAATTTAAAAAAAAAAAATCTTGATTCAATAAGTCATACTTGTTTGTATTAAGTTGAAAGTATACACTGATATGCTTTTACAAACCTGTTCTTCCCTTTTTTGTTTCCTAAGCTGAATTCCTTCTTCTTCGCGACGCCTTCGCAATTCTTGGGAATCTAAAGCTTTATTTTTATAAGATTTAAGTCTGTGATTTGTTGGCCCTGGTGCATCTGACATCTTTAACAAAAATAGAAATCACCAATTTATCAAGCTACAAATTTATGATAAACTATAATAGCATTTTTATAAAGACTATTTGATAACAGAGCTTGTCATATCTTGTGCATAACAAGAAGTTAAATTTGGATTTTTTTAATGAGATCCAAAACTATTTTTGTCATACATGTTTTATATACAATTGGAGAGTGTTTCTCCAATACTATTGACCAAAAGGTAATGGTTCACTAAAAAAAAGTCTATGTCTCAAAAAAATTCTAATTGAAATTTCACAAATTTCATTTCAATGCACTTAGAAATGGTCAATTTATAAATTGTGATAATTTCAGCTTGAATGGTGCATCTAGTAGTGTAATTTTTAAAATTGTAGAAAATGTGTGCAATACCGGTAGTACACAAAATTGTACAGGAAGTAAAAACAGTCTGCTCCCTATTGACTATTGTGTTTCTCTTACAATAATTGATTTACACATTGTAGTTTTTCTTTAAAATTGTAAAAATGTAATTTTTATATAATGTATATAATATAAATATTGTAATAATTTAAGGAACAAGGCAAACTCAATGAGACATATATCTTTATTCACAAGACACAGTTACACAAGACATCTTCTCTTTACTACAGTGTCTTCATTTTCCACTCTCTAGCTTTGGGCGGAAATCGTTACTCTTCTGTAAACATCCTGTTATAGTCCGTTCACTAGAGGTGCGCTAGCCAGACTTGCTATGCGCATGGCGAGGTCATAACAATATAAATAGGTCTTGGTGACTCAAATGAAGCAACTCACTTTTTAAAATCTAAGTTAATGTAAACCTCATTGTTTTATCATTGTTTATAGTGCTTCAGGGGACTGTGACTTGATCTAGATTATTCTAGAAATCTAGGTCTAGTAAAGATTTTTAAATTTATGATATTTCTACTACTCTATTTCAATTTATAATTAAATCTAGTTCTAAATCTTGTTCTTGGTGCATTGAAAGTCAGAAAGCTGCACCTTTTAGTCAAATATGTGTAGGCCACTATGATTAGGTCCTGTTTAAAAAAGTTGTGTGTCTACTACACAGACACATATAAAGTCCTAGTAGCTAAGTAGATATATTTGTAGATATATATGTATTTTGTGAATCACTAATAAAAGAATATTTGATAATGTATTTTAACAGCATATATTGATTTCTTGAAAAAAAAAAGCTATTTTTTTAATTAGTGCCCCATTGTTACTGTAACACCCAAACATTTTGTAATATTTAGTCATGTTTTAATAAATGCTTGAATTATTGTTGAGTAGTAGAGATATTGTAGCAAATAATAGTCTTTTTAGCAGACAGAACATTGTACACTGTTCTCATTCAGGCTGTTGAGAGATAGCTCTTGTTCACTTTTGCTGACCTAGAGTTCCAAGAGCCGAAGGCTCAACTCTACCTCAACCTGACAGTTTCAAGAAGAAGAAGCAACAAAAAAAAAAAACATTAAAAAAAAATTTACCAGTAGAGTGATGTACAGTCGTATAAATCTAGTGTCTAATTTTTTTAACTGAGCCCAAACATAACTTAAGTATCTTAAGTTCTCAAAAACTTCAATTTCTCTATCTAGTTGCTTTAAATACAATGATTGAATAGAAACTTTCAATGCTAAAAAAAAACAGTAGTACTTTTAATCATCATTGATAGTACCTGAAATACAAAAGTAGGTACCCCCTTGACCAGCAGTGGTAAGATCAGTTTAAGGAAATGTATATAATTATATATATATATTGTATTCCAATTCATTTTCTAATAAAGTCTGAGTACAAGGGCTGAAGAAATGAAATTCAACCAACATTTGAAAAAAAAAAGTTCCCCTTTCAGACCTTGTGGTCTATAGGGCAGATGATGTAAAGGTCATCTGATTCTGTGGCCTACGGTTAACGAGGGTGTCATGTGGCCAGCACAACGACCAACCGCCTTTACTTTTCCCCAACTAATGTCAGGTACCCAAATTAGTATTAGAGTAGAGATGGGTGGACTCAGAGGCACCCAAGGATCCCAAAATAAAAATCCCAGTCTTCACCAGGATTCGATCCCGGGACCCCAGGTTCAGAAGCCAAGCGCTTTACTTTTTTTACTGCTCAGCCACTGCGCCTCCAAAATTTGAGAAAATCAACTTTAATTTTTAGCCTAAAATAAAATGTGACACTTTTTGATTTAGCGTGCGACTGTTTTGTCACTTTTGACTTGAGTTTGTCATCTGAGTTAAATATTAAATGCATTTGTTATGCTTATTTAATGGTACTTTAAATTTTGTCTTTCACACTTCAGTCCAGTAGCTGAGTAGCAGTAGGCAGCGGGGTCTGGAACCGATTAATTGATTTGATAGATTTATTAATTAAAATGTGCGAAATTAAATTTTATTCATACTTTAAATTTAGTAATGACTAATTCCAATAACTTACTGCTGATGGCATTAATGTTTATATCAGTTAAAATAGAACGAATAGTTTCTCGGAAAAGGGATTCAACCAAGCTTTTATTTAATGTTCGTAGTCTTGTCTAGTCAGAAACGCTAGATCTAGATCTAAATATGTTTAGCACACGGGCCTCAGATCTATTCGTCTATTAAAATATGACCGACATTAACACACAGGAAGTTGGATATGCACGATAATCCCGATCATTGAATGGGATGTCAGCTTATTGGTTTTATTATTCTTATTATAATATAAGATGTTTATATTTTATTCGATATTATTTTTGTATTAAAATGTAAATGTATGTCTTTTATTAATTAACCTTTTTTTTCGATACGGAACATTGAGTGCCAGCTTCTCGGATTTTGAAAACCAGGTCACGAGATATGACTGTTGGATTAGATTTGTATTTTGGGGGAAAAATAATGAAACGATAGTTGAAACGTTAATTACAGTACTGAATTTAAAATGTAAAAAACTATCTAGATCTATACCCTCCTAATGCTCAGCGATCCTAACTGGCATTAAGTACACGGCACTTTATTGTCCTCACTACTTAAAAAAACAACAACAGCACATTGTAATTTCGCTAGTTACATTAGTTACAATAGGTAGATCTATACAATATGGAATATATATGTACAGGAGGGTTGAGAGAACCACCGCCTAGTAGGCTCTATGAGACATGGACACTATATAGAAAACAGCTAAGACTCCTTGAGCGCTTTCACCAAAGATGCTTGCGCTCCATCATGGACATACGATGGCAAGACCGCACTACAAACAGCGATGTCCTTGCGAACGCCGGCATGGACAGTATAGAGGGACTTCTTATGGTCTGACAGCTACGCTGGGCAGGGCACGTATCCCGTATGGGAGACGAACGTATGCCAAAGGCATTCTTTTTTGGTGAGCTAAAAGGTGGTCGACGTAACAGAGGCGCCCCACGGAAACGCTTCAAAGATCACAGCTGGGACTGCACAGCCACGGGAAACACTGTATTCCTCACTAATCTTCGGACTCGAAGACAAGCCTATTATTATTATATATGTACAAGTCGACCAGCGGCCTGGAATACGTCGCTATTTTGCAGGGCAGGCCTTAGGCACTGCAACATATGCGACCGCAGTGAGTCACGCACTTTCTTTTGACCCGTGCTAATTTGTAGGTGTATAAATTATTAAATTAAACCATTTTATAACATATAACAGTTTTCCCGAGTCCTCTTGATTTACAGGAGCTCCTGGAAATCTCCTGAAATGTTATTAAATATAGGCCTAGGAAAAAGTCCTGGAAATCTCCGGAAATTATTACAATCTTTTGTAAAGCAAAAGTAAAGTAAAAAAAAAAATCCGGAAGAGAATTATGCTATGTTGTGAATGAAAATAGTGCGGATTTGGATACACCATTTTCCATTCACACCATGCTGCGCCATTGGATCTTCTCTATTTACTTTTTGTTGCTTGTGTGTTTGAACTTTTGAACTTGTCGACTTTGAGAATTATATAGATAGATGGATATATAGGGGACACGACAATTCCTTCATCGACAAATCGTTCACGCGACAAATCGTTCACTAAGAATTCGTTCACAGACAAATTGTTCACAGACTAATCGTTCACCGGATGTGTAGTAACGAATAAATCTACATGAATTATGATTATATAGGCCTATATAGTTGGCCGTAGAACGACTATATGTTGTTCATCTCGAACACACATGGCTGTGGAGCCCTATTTTGGAGAGACATTCCCGTCGACATATATCGCAGGTTAATGTGGCCTTGGTGGTAAAGGAGCCGGCCATTTTTCGTATGACATGCTTTTCTTCCAGAGCTGAAACACATGTTTTTTCACTATCCATGGCTTTCTTGTTTACCATCTCTCTCCAATTAGTGCGGTCTAGAGCTTACGTCTTCCCAGTGGGTCAGTATCAATGTTGTCTGAGGTCTGTTAAGATGATGGTAAGGCACACTCGATCTCTCTTGCCATGTGATTTTCAAGATCCTTCGGAGGCAACGCATATGGAATGATTTTAGTTTTCTCTCTTGCTTTAAATTACGTAGGTAGTCCACGACTCACTTCTGTACTCAGAACACATGCCTTGTGGACCTCCATTTCGCAACGTCTAGACGGCATTCGTGCTATATGAACTGTGCACTTACCAAAGTGTACGATCCCTAGTGACAAGTACATGTTGGCACTTTGGTACGACTGTTGGGACGCTTCCGGTAAATGCCGTGAGCTCTATAGGCAGCTGACTAGACTTGACCGTGGTGGGCAACTTAATCTTATCTTATTATACAAACGTTACTTAAAAAAAAAAAGAAGATTACGTCTTACACGTCATGCATTTAGTCATGCATATTAACCAATGACTTAAATTCTGTCAAGTCACTGGTTTCCTGGCTAGCTCAGGCAACCCATTCAATGCTCTAATAGCGCTAGGGAAGAAGAAACATTTGTAGCCTACCAATTTGTCCTAGCATATGGAATGAGGAATGTGCCTTTATATTTGTGTCTTTTTGAGTATTTTATTAAATTTAGTTTTTGTATTTGAAGGTTATAGTTCAGTGTTTTATGCATATTGCTACTTTACTATTAAGTCTTCTATCCTGAAGACTTTCTAAATTTAGTGATTTTACTAAAGGTGTTACTCTAGTCAAATGTGAATATTCGTTTGTTATAAATCTCACTGCTCTATTTTGTGTCTGTTCCAGTTTCTTAATGTTTTCTTGAGTTAGGGGTCCCAAACAGATGATGCATATTCTAATAGGCCTAATAGGCCTACATTTAAAAAAAAAATGTTTACTTTTTTTTTAAAGAGAAAAAATAGGCCTATAGGCCTATTTAGTATGCATATAAGTGAAACATAATTTAAAACAATTAATAGATAGTTTTATCAAACCGTTGCACAAAAGTACAATAGAGATCATAAGAAGAATACGGAAATGTTTTTTTTTTTTTCCTTGAGGTTCTGAATAAGATATTGACCTTATACAAAACAATTAGATCAATTAGATAATCATTACATGACATCAGTTCGGCCAGGGTCACATCTAACTTCACTTTCACGTTACCTATCCCTTGGTCTGCTGGGCCATTGGGGCACCACAAAAGATCTGTCAACATTCTTTCTCCATTCTTCTTTGTCATTTTTTAAAAATAGAATTTCATTCTGATATTCTTTCTGAAAATATTGAAGCCTTCCTTTTTACCTGCTAGGGTGGACAATTTCGGGGGTCGATTTTGAGTTTGTGTTTCCACACTAACTGTCTTTTTTTTTCTGTCACGTTTCTGTTTTCATACATACAAAAAACATTAAAAATAAACTCAGATTAGACACGATCTCTAGCAATCATTTTTTTTTAAATAACTACAAACGTTTTAATGTAGGCTTATAGACTACAAATTAAACATGCAACGACAATACCGGTATATAATATAAACAATATGTTACTATCCATTGAACGATTTACCTATTAGCAATTAGTATATAAACGATTTGTCGTGAACCAACTGTCGGTGAACAAGTTGTCGATTGTGAGCTATATGTCTTGTGAACGAATTTTGGTGGAACCTTTCGCTATCAGGATGGTTAACTGAAGCGTTAAAAAGACACCTTATATATAAGCTTCCTCAAGGAGTGCGAGGTTACATCAACGGGTGGGAAACGCTAGCTCTCTATCACTCCTCTTTTATGTAGCTTTTTCACTTGAAGGTCTGTGGGCAAATGTTGACTACAAAAAGAAGTCCATGGGTAGGTCTAAAAAATATTTGGAAACCACTGATCTAGATCAATGTAGGGCCTAGTTGTCTGTCGTCAAATGAAAATATGGTGCAATAGACAGGTCTTTTCGCCTCCAACAAAAATCAATAGGGCCTGTCTATAAAGCAGTAGTTTTTACAACACAATTGTAGACATGGGTGCTCTATAGGAAGCATCTAAGGCTTCTCTAACGCTTCCACCAAAAATGCCTGATCTCCATTATGGTTATTATACGCTAGCAGGCATACCACTTATCTCTTCTGAGCGTCAGTTTACCATCTTTGGAATAGAAGAAAGCCAGCTGGCAGCAAATGTTTGAAAAAGAGAGTTCAACTCACGCGATAGTAGCGGGACACACATTTGAGATTCATAGAAAAGTCCTTGCCGAAGACAGGTATTCTTTTTCTTGAAACTGTCAGGTAGAGTTGAGCCTTCGGCTCTTGGAACTCTAGGCCATCAAAAGTGAACAAGAGCTCTCTCTCTCACCGACCTGAATGAGAACAGTGTACTCTGTTCTGTCTGGTGGGTGGGTCAGACTCGTAGCAAGAGGCCGCGTACACTAAGCCCCCCCCGCCATTTTTCTTTTCTAAAACAGGCTAACCGTGCGGGACACGCTATGTAACGGCCCCTTGAGGAACAGCGTCTGGATTGTGACAAGGTTGTGGGAGCTTTTTTACAACTTTGCGCAGTGCAATGAGGATGCTCTCGCAACCCCCTTAGGCACCCCCACGGGAGTCTTGTTTTGCTACCCTTTAGCCTAATAGTTTCCTCCTACGATCGTTTCCACCCGGGCGCCACTATGAGGCAGGGTAGCATGCACGGGAAGACAGGTATAACGAAACAAATCATTCAATAGACCCCAGGCTTGTATGCATCTGATGTAACACTATGGGTCTGTCTAGTCACGTACAGACGTTACTTCCAAAAAGAGAATAGCGTTCTACGCTATTCATGTTAATCATTCATGTAACTCTGGCAAATCATTGGTTTTCCTGGCTAATTCAGGCAACCCATTCCATGATCTAACGGCGCTAGGGAAGAAGGAGCACTTGTATTAATTAGTCCTAGCATATGGAATAAGAAATGTGCTTATATGAGGTCTAATGTACCCTACACAAATCCTTGATCTTCGGACTCGAAGACAATCCTTACTATTTCATATGAAGTTTCCGATGTTCACAAATGAAGTTTTCCAATATCCATAGATCTATATTAGTTATAGCTGTCCAACATGCACAGTATTAATGCGACAGTAAAAAGGTCCCAAATACGATGGGCGGGACATGTAGTCCGCATGCCAGAAAATCGCCTTCCCAAGCGACTTCTGTATGGAGAGTTATGTACAGGAAAGCGCTCCCAAGGCGGCCAATACAAGCGCTACAAAGACACCCTTAAGAGCTCCCTTAAGGAATGCGGTATCGACATTCATGGCTGGGAAGCACTAGCTCTAGATCGCTCCGCATGAAGCTGTGAGTCTCGGAGTCTCAAGATTTGAAGTAAGTAGAGTGGCCAGTGCGATAGAGCGCCGAACCAACAGAAAGCAGAGAGAAAAAGCAGGCCCATCTGCAACTGACAAAACTCACCCATGCCACATATGCGGCCGGCTTTTCAAAGCGAGGATTGGACTTTACAGCCATCTTCGAGTCCATAGGAAATGAGAAATGTGCTCATCTTCGTACACGAAGGAGGAGCTATATATATTAGTTATAGGGATATACTCCACTCTCATGATATTCTGCTAAGGACAACTGCTACCCGAGAAGACTCAATTTAGTGAAGAGATTTGCACTATGCTGGAGCAAGAGCGTAACAGGGGGGCTACAATGTCTCGAAACATGGTGAAACAACCTTTAAATCAAATTGAGTTTTATTTTTACCAGGTTAGGATGGGCTCATAATTTTTTAAAATATATTTTATATTATATATATTTATGGAATAGTTCCTGCAATACTGAAGATCAGAAAGTTTGTCCGCATGAGGGCCTTTTTAATGTCTTCTATAACCCTTGTAGGCATTTTTGCTAGATGAGCTAATGATCCAATGAAAATAGTGTTTTTTTCCTTCTTCAGACCTGATAGATGCTTAATAAACATGAGTGTGTTGTATATGTATGTAAACAAATATACCTGAAATATTTCTAATCATGTGCTTTTGATGCTTGTCTTTTCTAATGTAATTCAGTTTCAACTAATTTTTCAATATTAAGTTCCCCTTTCAGACCTTTCGATCTATGGAGCAGGTGATGTTAAAGGTAGTCTGTTTCTGTGTCCCAGTGTTAATAAGGGTGTCATGTGGCCAGCACAACTAGGTTGATTTAGATTCAGAAATTGAAAATTCCAGTCTTGACCAAGATTCAAACCAGATACCACTCAGTTCAGAAGCTTTACCATTCAGTCACTGTGCTTCCAATGTTTTCAATGTGATTCTGATTTATAGAATGTGTTCCTATTAAATGTGTAATGAACAAGCATAATCCAACAATTTGAGTGCAAGCTTATTCTACTCTTAAGAC
>JADKLZ010007662.1:0-13508 GCA_021533235.1 Biomphalaria straminea
GGTATGTGTGGATGTGTGTGTGGTATGTGTGTGAATGTGTGTGGTATATGTGGATGTGTGTGGTATGTGTGGATGTGTATGTGTGTGTGGTATATGTGGATGTGTGTGTGGTATATGTGTATGTGTGTGTGTGGTATATTTGGATTCGTGTGTGTGGTATATGTGGATGTGTGTGTGGTATATTTGGATGCGTGTGTGTGGTATATGCGGATGTGTGTGTGTGGTATATGTGGATGTATGTGTGTCCTGGGGCCATATTTTCTCTACCATTCGTTTTCATATTGTAGATTGAAAAATATTGTTTAGCGCACACGCACGCAAAAACCTTCCGATGCGCATACACACATACACACACACACACACACACACACATACACACTGGTCCCAACAACAATAGAATGCGCCCAAATACAATTTAGAAATCGGAAGATGGATGTGATTTTGTGGGAGGAATGATTGAGGAGGAATCTGAGTGGTGAATATATCGCGGTGATGTGGTGGTGTGTGTGTGTGGGTGGAAGGTGGTCTGACATGGACGGAAAAACAATTGACTTGACCGACGCAGACTGGAAAAAAAAAATTCAAAAAGAGATGACGTCTATCTGGACATTAGTTAGCCGGACTGGGCGTCTGGCTTCCAGGATCAAACTTGGCCAAACGATTACAGATAGTGCCAGACAAAGGGTTCTCATGCTATAGTTTGGGTACATTCTAATTCTAATAAAGCAGAGTGAGGACTTTGACACATCTGTGACCAACAAATTTTGCCATATTTAACGTAGACATAGGCATCGCCTGCTGTAGATTGATAGAATAGCCTATACATTTATACTATGTTTGCCCAACTTTAAAGATTGTTTTTGTTAAAACATATTACTACAAAGTACAATCTTAGAAAATGAAGATTTTATTATTGGCACAGTAAATGAATAGATTTGGGGTTTTTCTTTTGGTCAAAACTCTTTCCCTACAAGCCATACTATAGCTTTATCCTATGTGTGTGGTAAACCTGGTGGTCTTTCATTTTTGTTTGGTGAACAAAAAAACACTATCCTGCACATGTACTACAACCTTAAAAAATGTGTAAGGTTTAACGACGAACTAAAATACTAAACTGTACAATCACTAGATCTAGTACAGGCAACGTTTCTTTCTATAGACATCTCCAGATCCAAACATTGTTTCCCGAGCCGAAATTCACAGCACGCATGTAGAGCGCACAGTACAGAAGACAAAATCTCAACGTTTTTGGGTGGTAGGCATACAAATGATGATCCGTGTTGTTACATGGATCTCAAAACCTGACAACGATGTACCCCTCTGCTAGTACAATGGCGCCAGTAGAGAAGCGAGACTAAACAATGAAGAGACCAACCTTCGTACTGAAGCATTTAAACCAGAGTTTTCCTAAGGAGGATTTATGTACTGAACCAGTTTGGCTGGTAATCATAATAATTTATCCACTTGTATGACAAAATTTCTTCTAAGATGAAGCCATAAACTTTTTAAAGACGCCCACATATGTCAGACAACAGTGTGTTGTCAGGGTCAGATCAAGACTTGATAAGCTATTTGAGCTATGTCATCAACATATGACAACTTTTCCTTTGATCTTTCTTCGAAATGATTAAAAATATAGTTGGAGCCATTTTGGGGGTTAGGGGGGCGGCCCAAGCAAGTGGGAACTCTAAAGTATAGTTTGTGTTGCCTATAGGTCAATCCAGTACTTGACATTGGCTGGTTAGAACCTATTTTTTTAGGATCCGTAAAAACGTCGATCTTTTGTGTGGACACTGCTAAGAGAATAGAGATAAGGTTGACATATCTTCTAAGGGTGCAAGGTGTTACACAAGAACACGCAAGATTTTGATAATGCGAAAGATTTTTAGAGAGATAGAACTGGTTTGAGTGAGATAATGAGACAACGAATGTCTGAAAAGCTAAGCTAACTCTGGAAAGCGCTGCTAACTCTGGAAACCATTGCTAACTCTGGAAAGCGCTGCTAACTCTGAAAAACACTGTTAACTTTGAAAAAACGCTGCTAACTCTGGAAAGCGCTGCTAACTCTGGAAACCATTGCTAACTCTGGAAAGCGCTGCTAACTCTGAAAAACACTGCTAACTATGAAAAACGCTGCTAACTCTGGAAAGCGCTGCTAACTCTGGAAACCATTGCTAACTCTGAAAAGCACTGCTAACTCTGAAAAACACTGCTAACTCTGAAAAACACTGCTAACTATGAAAAACGCTGCTAACTCTGGAAAGAGCTGCTAACTCTGGAAAGCGCTGCAAGAGACTGAGTCTGATCCGCACCTTGTGTGCATAAAGACTTATTATTATCGCTTTATTATTATCGCTTTTATATAGCGCTACTTTCATGCTTATAGCATGCTCAGATCGCTTTGGTCCAATCTCATTTGTGGACCAGTGGGGGGGGAGGGGGTATCTAGGAGCTGGTTTTCCGTGCTGCCTTTGGGCGCTCAGTAAACACAACTCTGCCCGAGTCGGGTGTCGAACCTCGAGCCCCCTTCTAGGTAGCCGAGCCAAGCCAAGCTCAAGCCGCACTTGGCCTCTCGACTTAAAATTGGTTTTGACATGCTGCTCATAGGTATTGGGACAAGTACCTTGAAGTAAAAAAAAAATCATCGATTCTCGATGGGATACTTTGGAGAAGTAAAAAAAAAGGTTTAAGGACTGCTGATCCACAGAAAGTAAAGCTAAGTCATCTAGACAGTTCTGTAATAAATTACATTATGAATTGGCCAAAAGCATCTCACGACGCACGCACGCACATATTCCCCCACTTGCCCGCGCCCTCGCGCCCAAGGAGTTTCACAAATGTGAATTACAGTTGTGTATAAACATGTAGCCACTGAAAACATGTAGCCACTGCTACGAGGGAACAAGATATACGTCTCACAATATGAAGCTCGAACATACAATTAATAGCAAATAATTAACGAGTGTTCCACTGTAGTCTAGACAAGAGAGTTCTATTTCAGTCTAAGAGTGGCCTAAGGGTAGAACAAAACATAAGTGATATATTGGTGCAAAGGTAGGGCAACGGGCTCGGTGAGGTATGAAGGCATGGCTGGAAATAGGTGTTCAATGAGGTACTGAGGAAAGAACGGGCTCGGTGAGGTATGAAGGCATGGCTGGAAATAGGTGTTCAATGAGGTACAGAGGAAAGAACGGGACAATGGGCTTGGAGAGCTATGAAGGCATGGCTGGAAATAGGTGTTCAATGAGGTACTGAAGAAAGAACGGGGCAATGGGCTCAGTGAGGTATGAAGGCATGGCTGGGAATAGGTGTTCAATAGGTTACTGAGGACTTGACTTACTGACTTAATCCTGTGTACTCCCAGGGGAGCATAGGGCCGCAACCACACCTCTCCACTGAACTCGGTTTTGAGCAGCTTTCTTCATCTGCTCCCATCCCATGTCATTCCAGTACCCTCAGCTTCACTGACGACTGACCTCTTCCAGGTTTGCTTGGGTCCGCCCACTTTCCTCTTTCCCCGCGGATTCCAGTCAAGAGCCTGCTTTGCAACATTGGTAGCTGGTTTCCGCAGGGTGTGTCCTATCCAGCTCCATTTTCGTTTGGTAATGTCTTGTGCTATGGGCTTCTGTCTAGTTTTGTTCCACAAATCGGTAGTGGTAATCTTTTCTGGCCACCTAATTCCTAATATGGTTACTGAGGAAGAGATAGAGAAATGGGCTCGGTGAGTTTGGCAAACTGAGACTAGTTTAGTGTAGTACTGTTCGTTCGGTATACCCTCTGGACTGTAGTTCTGTTCGTTCGGTATACCCTCTGGACTGTAGTTCTGTTCGTTCGGTATACCCTCTGGACTGTAGTTCTATCTTGATCACTAGAGTCTACTCAGCTTTAATGAGGACCTGGCATTAGTTGTGGAAAATTCTAGGCGGTTGGTCGTTGTGCTGGCCAAATGACACCCTGTTTGTTAACCGTTGGTCAAAGAAACAGATGACCTATGCATCATCTTCCCTAAAGTTCGCAAGGGGAACTTTTTCTTTGAAATTTATCATGATACAATTGGATCTCAATTTTTTTGGATTTTAATATTAAAAGTATTACGTAAACATTCCCCCCCCCCTTAAAAATATATTCACACGTTTATTAACTTCGGGGAGCAATTGTAGCACTAAAATAATTTTTAACTCTTTGTCTCCGTAATTAATTACCACATTCTGATGGAATCAACTTTGGTATCGTCAGTTAGGAGAGAAAGAGTTAAAAAAGCAGGACACAAAATTGTAACTTCAACAAATAAAAGAAACGAATCAATAAACCAGAATAATAAAACGCATCAAAATATTTGGATTTCAAATTGAATGCAATCTTGTTTTCTGTTTCAATGGCTTATCGGCTTTTTAACGCTTCATCCTTCGCGTCTAACTTCGTGTCTCTCTTGCTCAGCTGCCTCACACTATCCTTCATGCCTCTCTCTCTCTCTCTCTCTCACTCTCTTCTCTCTCTCTCTCTTTTTCTCTTCGTTCAATGCTAACATAAAATCCTTCATCTTTTTTTTTTATTCTCCATTTTTTTCGTTGACATCTTCCTATTGCCCAATGATGAAATCCTTCACGTTTGACAAAATCCCTCAAGTCTCTTGACCGCTCACGCTAGGGAGAAAAAAGAGAGGATCTCGGATATACAGACATGCTAAGAGAGAGAGAGAGGGGGAGGGGGCGGTGAGAGAAAGAGTAAATAAACAAGAAGATGCACAATAATAAGACAACACAAAAAAGCTAGCAACGTGTTGAAAAGATCGCCTTGATTTACTGGTCTTTTGTCCAATAGGAGCAGACAAACACGCGCATTTCCGCCCCGCTTGCAAGTGAGTCTAAGGGGTCACGTGGCGTGGACATGTCATCCCTCCCAACCCTCCCGTACGCGTCGACGTCACTTCTGCCAATCCCGGCAATCAGCGCGTCTGCTGCAAGATGTAAAACATTCATTGTCGTTAGATTGACATCTCCGGGGTAAATAGACGGTAAATAAAAAAAAAGACCTCCCCCCAAAAAAAAAAATGTCTTCAGCAAAAAGAAAAATTCATAACTTTTGATTGTTTTTCCTTTATTAGTTTCCAAATTATTCCATTTTTGAAATGGGAATTAAAAATGTGTATTTAAATGTCTGTTATTTCCGTTAGCGCAACGATCTATGGCGAGAATGTAAAACCTGACATAGATTCTATTTTGCGCAAGTGTATGTACCTAAAATAAAATTCTTATGTCAATTAATTACATCGTAAGAAATAGAAGAAAACTCATTCATTAGTACTTGGGGATACACGAAGATCTTTGATGAATGTTGGCCTCAGAAATCGGTAAAACAAATGGCTGCAAATAGGCTCGCCGCCAGAAATGTTTGGGCCCCAGCAAATGACCGCCGGGGGCGCCTCCGGAGGCAACGAGGTAAATGAACCTCCTGACCGCAACCCTCTCCGGGAACTGGCTTTTGACTGCACTGTCCGGAAAATGACTTCTGCCAACACTATCCGGGAACTGGCTTTTGACTGCACTGTCCGGAAAATGACTTCTGACTACACTGTCCGGGAACTGGTTTCTGGCTGCACTGTCCGGAAAACGACTTTCTGACTTCACTGTCCGGAAACTGGCTTCACAATGCACTGTCCGGAAAATGACTTCTAACTACACTGTCCAGGAACTGCTTTCTAACTGTACTGTCCGGAAGAAAATTTCACCAACTTTTTTTTTCTTCTGTTTTGTGCTGTCCAGAATGTGGCAGTGACATTCACTGTGATATTTTGTTATAGATCTATATGAAGATGATAATAATAGTACCACATCATTATGGGATAAAACTCATTTCTACAATACCTCTATTTGATTCGTACCTTTGTGAAAACGTCTGGCTGGCTGGTAGTTCTATTAAGAAGATATTGTCTTTAAAAAAAAAAAAAAGTAAAATGTTTTCCTTGTTTTACTTGCACAAGAACATTTTTTTTTTCCTTTCTAGAACCTTAAAAACTAATAAAATTAAAACTAATAATAGTTGTATACTTTTTATCAGAATCGACATTCCCGAAATGTGCCGAATAGATAAAGATGATTGATTCCAATCAACAGTTTCCTTTGTTCACCAGAGCGTGACTTGAATGGAAACTTTGTTCCCATTCTCCTCTACCAGTCAAAAGATTGGAACACGTGATTACTAAGCGTGGCATCGCAGATGAGTCCATTGTTTGAGTCAACGTTCGTACGTTAAAAACTTTAATTATCGCTTTTTACTTTTTTTCGTTCTTACTACATTTTTCATTAGACTAGTTTGTACCCATTTATTCCTTTTGTTTTCTTGTTGTTTTATTCATTTGTAAAAAAAATTACATTTTTTTTTCACTTGAGATGAAACATTCCGGCCCTCGATGCATTCTCGGGCCGTCAGTTCATAGATCGACCACACAACAAGCTACGTGTTACACATGCAGACAATGGCGAGACTTGAACAACTTTTGAGTGTTTTGGAGGGATAGTAAATAACATGGATATGGTTACGGAAAAGAGAGAGAGAGAAAGAGAGAGAGAGAAAGAGAGAGAGAAAGAGAGAGAGTGGGGAAAAGATCGTGCGGTGTGCGCGCTGGACTGTCTTTCGGTCGTCCCGATGGTCCCAGGTTCAAACCCTGCCCGCTTCCATCCCCCATCGTTCTGCGGGAGGTTTGGAGTAGGAAGTAGATTATCTTTACCTCTCAAGGAACATCCCAAACATGTAAAACATTTTACAAACATTTGACAAGAAACACAGAGAGAGAGGGAGAGAGAGGAGGAAAGAAAGAGAGAGAGAGGAGAGAGAGGAGGGAGAGGAAAGAAGAGGAAATGTACTTTCCAGTTATAAAACTTTAATTCCTTATTTAAAATGATTACAATGAAACAAAACGAGATATTATACTCAACATAGGAATCCCATAGGCACCCGGGACGCAATTCACCTTGGAGCAGTTGTTTCCCCTTCTTGTCCGTACGATTACGTTCGTTCTCGGTGACCTTGGTGGCATGCTCGTTTACTCCATGCAATAGTAATGGCAGGATCGATTACAGGTATCGGTTATAAAAAAAGGCGGGAAATCGTGCTCTGATATTAAACTGAGTGCAGCGGTACTGAATAAATAGTTCACTGGTTCTCAACCTCTTGTTAGACTCGGGGAATAACTTATGAAATTGAGTCACAGTGTCCCGGTCGATGTCCCTGCACCAAACATAGCCCTATGTCTGACTAACGTGTGAAGCGTTTAAAATTGATTGCGGGCTGGTAAGAAAATGGCAGAGCGCCAAAAGTGGGCAGCAGAGCACAGGATGAGAATCGATGAATGGTTGATGATTGTACGCACAACCTGTGGTATTGTTGTCGATGCATGGAGCTGGTCTATTCATCTCTAGCCTGCTATTTTAGGTGCGAGTATCGAACGAATGGTCGTAGATGTATCGAGCAAGTGGTGGCATTTCTATTGTATGGTCCCAGTGGTCATAGATGTTGGTATCGAGCAAGTGATCGTATAAGTATCGAACAAGTGGTAATAGATGTGAGCACCCAGCCAGTGATATTTTGTGTTAAGTATCGAAGGTGTTTATAGAAGCGTGTATCGAGCCAAGGATTCTATGTGTTAAGTATCGAACCAGCGGTCATAGATGTGAGTATCGAGCAAGGGATTATATGTCTTTAGTATCGAACCAGTGGTCATAGATGTGAGTATCGAGTATGTAATCATTGGTGTGTGTATCGAGCATGTGGTTGCATGTGTGAGTACCAGTACCAAGCAAGTGGCCCGTTGTTGTGAGTATCGCGTAAGTTGTCGTCTGTGTGAGTACCGAACAAGTGGCCATATATTGTGAGTATCGAGAGTTTGATCGTAGGAGTGAGTATCGAGCGAGCAGTCTTCAACTGAAATAGTTACAGAAAGAAAGAGATGATGCATGAAGGACAGAGAGGGAAGTGAAAATGGAAAGGGGGGGGGGAGTTGCGTAAATTATTCTTGGCGTAAATAAAGCCAACGACTTAGGCCAGACAACGAGGCCAATAGTTAAACTACAAGAGCACCAATCATATAGCATGGTTCACTTTACAACGAGGCCAATAGCTAAACTTCAAGAGCACCACTCATATAGCATGGTTTACTTTACAACGAGGCCAATAGTTAAACTGCAAGAGCCCTCTCATATACCATGGTTTACTTTACAACGAGGCCAATAGTTAAACTGCAAGAGCACCACTCATATACCATGGTTTACTTTACAACGAGGCCATTAGCTAAACTACAAGAACACCAAACACTTTCCCACTGCAAGTAGAAATCATGGAAAGATTTCACTTTCTTTAACAATTTCAATAATACATACAATGAAAATAGTCTTAATAGGAATCTCAAATCTTATTGGCTGGTTCCACGCATTGTCCTACATTGTATATAAAATAGTATATTATAACCTCTCAACAAATTAGCTATTCCAATAGACAGAACCAGATTGCTCTATTCGATAGAGCAGCGCTTTTTTTTTTAAAACTCCTTCTGTTATTTTTAGTTCTATTCCAAAACTAGTTATTTTTAGAAAAGTAAACATGCTGCTTGTAGTTTATAGATTTAAAACTGCCTTGATATAGACACTAAATAGTACGTGATAATTACACTTAGGCCGCTGTTTATAGCTTATGCGTTTATTAATCTATCATTTGATAATCTTTTTTTTTAAATGCACGATAAGCCTGAAATGATCCTATGTGATAAATTAATACACTAATGATCAGCTTTTTGTTTAGGTTTATTGGAACAAATTTAGGCCATTAGATTCCCAAATTGCCCTTAAATTCACAGAAAGATAAAACGACAATTTATTTCTCAAAATGTACGTAAACAGTGAATTCTTTTTCTTTTTAACTTACCGTTGTGTACGTGTTTCTGTTTACAAATGATGTAAGTGCACGGGGGCTTGAACTCCCACCACTCACACTGCTAAGTCATGCTCTACCACAGTGCTTCCCAAACTGTGTTCCCCTGAACCCTAGTGTCCTGCGAGGCCTGAATAGGTGTTTCACGAAGTACTGAAATAATGAACTAGTAGGCCACGACGTGATTTTAACTCTCTAAACCCGGGCATGCCTCATAGTGGCGCCCGGGTGGAAACGATCGTAGGAGAAAACGATTAGGCTAAAGGGTAGCAAAACAAGACTCCCGTAAGGGTGCCTAAGGGGGTGCGAGAGCATCTTCATTGCACTGTGCGGAGTTGTAAAAAAAAAAGCTCCCACAACCTTGTCACAATCCAGGCGCTGTTCCTCAAGGGGCCGTTACATAAATGGCGTGTCCTGCACAGTTAGCCTGGTATAGAAAAGGAAAATGGCGAGATTCTTTGTATACGTGGCCTCTTGCTAGTCTGACCCACCCGCCAGACAAAACAGTGTACACTGTTCTCATTCAGGCCAGTGAGAGGGAGCTCTTGTTCACTTTTGCTGGCCTTGAGTTTCAAGAGCCGAAGTCTCAACTCTACCTGACAGTTTAAGAAGAAGAAGAAGAATCTCTCTAAAAGAAAATAAGCAAAGTGTTCCGCTAAATGTTCAGAATGCTGGTATATGCTTTCCTCAAAGTCTAACCCCAGCGTGCTGTAGAGGAGAAGAGAAAGGTAGCAGTATTGCCTTCATTGACCAAAAAAAAAAATATTAGGAGGCTGGAGATTTCTTAACAAAGGCCGCGGAATACACACTCGAGGCCAAAAGGGAATCCATTACACTGGACAGACGTCAATGCCAAAATGATAACGTAAACCGACGACCGATGCACCGAAGCAGGACGTTTGGTCGACGCCGTTTTGGCGCGAAGGTCGTTTTGCGCCGCCGTTTTGGCGCGAAATACATTGTGTACGTTTATTGTATTATTTCTTTAAAAAGAATTATTCATATCTATGTTCTGCATGAGTGTTTGTGTTAAGACATAATTTATAGTCAATATTATTAAGTTATTAAGACTTTTTTTTTGAGGGAGCGGGGGGGGGGGTAGGATATATATATATTTTGTTTGTCTCGGTATAAAATAGTGAAAAAAAAATCTGTTTGTTATACATTTTCAAACACATATTTAAGCAAAAATAATTAGCAGCTTTCGTGCATTATATATTTTATGCACTTTAGACAACGGTTATGTCTGCGCTGGGTATGCCAAAATATGTAGGTCGCAGCCGGGACTGCGTATTATCGTGAAATATTGGACTCCTCGTTTACCTTCGGACTCAAGCTTCATAATTATACATTCGTATTCGACTATTTATCAGGGGAAAATGTCACAATCACCGATCTTTAAGAAAGTAGAATGGGTTTAATAAAGAGGTGTCGTTTCATTTTATAAGAAGGACCATTCACACTGTTTCCGCGAGAGGCACCTGCAATAAAATCGATTCCAAAATGTAAAGGTTCTACTGCCTTGAACATTTCTCGTCATTCAGTATCGGCCAGCCTCACTCATTCTTAATTAAAATTTATTTGACCTGCTCTCTTTGAAGATCGAAAAACGAGTTTGAACATTGATCTTTATGTCGGGGAGGGATGGGCGGGGGCGTCACCATTAAAAGTTTGAGACTCGCTGAAATATACACACAAAACTGGGAAGGATTTTCTAGTCCATATAGAACTACACAAAGACCTAATTCCTTTTTGTCTCTAGCAGATGAAGCATAGCCTACTTGTAATTAAATAATCTATATTAATCCACTGTGGTGATCTCGCAGCTGAAGAGTGATGTAGGGAAGCCTGTGAATTAAGACCCACTGTGTTGACCTAGGTTAGTAACCAACTCCTGGATGACACGTTGTGATCGCCGGTGTGTAGGCGGAAGGAAATGTATGCTGGTGGCACGGAATGTGAATTGATGTCGTAGATAACTGCAAGAGAAGAATAGAAGAACGTAAATTGGTTCATTCGGAGACAGGGATTCTCAAAAAGTCGGGCTTGTAGATCTAGTTGTAGAATAAATTTACGTGTGTAAATTTTTCTTACAATTAATTTACCCAGTATTTATCAACAGTGCCTTCTATATTAACAATATAATGTTACCAGCCGTTGCACAGAAGTGCCTCTTATCTTTTGGACTATATTGTCTTCTATCGTTTGGCTATAGGATTTTCTAACTTTGGGCAATAATGTCTTCTATCTTTCAACTATATGATCTTCTAGCTTTGGGCAATAGTGTCTTCTATCTTTGTGCAACTGCGCCTTTTATCTGTTGACAATAGTGTTTTCTTTATTTCTGTAATTGTGTCTCCTATCTTTGGGCGATAGTGTCTCCTATCTTTGGGCAACAATGTCTCGTGTCTTTGTGTCATTGTCTTCTATTTTTTTTTTTATTGAGAACATGATCACAATGGTAGCCTGCTATAAAAGGCATACTTAGATCCAAAAAAAAAAATACAAAAAAATACTTATTAATTATTGCGCTTATAATATAGATATATACTAAATAATGGAGAAGTTTTACACTTTTTCGATATCAAAGATAATAATTAATTACCAAAAATCAATTGATTAATAGGTTAATTTTGTTAAAATTGATTCATATTTTGTTTGGTACCATAAATAACTGTTTAAAGCTTCAACTTGATCCGTTATAAACATACTAAATATTTAACCATACCTCTAAATACTGAAGAATTAATTTCTTTGTCGTTATAAAACATAATTACCAGTAGCCTAATTAAATGACTAATTTTTTTTAAAAATTGATTATTGTCTTTATCAATGAAAAATTGTTCAATTTGATCCGACGATATGTGTTGGAGACATGATGTGTTCAAACTTCTTATAAGACAGACGGAGATGACAAAGGCTTTGTAAATACCTGGCGAAGGCTGGACTCATTACAGTCATACAGTATGATTCATTTTACTAGCCAAAATAAAGAGATTCCGCTATACTGTCTATACACACTAAGAGACTGTAACTCTGCAAAGTCGTTGGTTTTTCTGGCTGATTCAGGCAACCCGTTACATGCTCTAATAACACTTTTATAAGTTTGTCCTAGCTTGTAGAATAAGAAATGTGCCTTTAACTTTTTTGTTTATCTGGGTATTTTATTAGCTAATTTTTTTTTAAGTTACTGTTCAGCAATCTATAAATTATTGCTAATTTTCCTTTTAGTCTTGTCCTGAAAAGTCTCTAAGTTTAGCGATTTTACTAATAATGTTACTTTCACGTAGACATCTGTTGTTTGTTCACAAGTCAAGGCCATTCCCCCCCCCTTTCGGAAAGTCCAGCGGCCATTTTAATTTGTTCCAGAATTTCAGCCACGTGCTTTGCAGACGTCTAAATTCAAATTTGTTTGGTTGGAATAAATTAGCTGTTGCAAAGAGACGCGGTTGCAGAGCGTAGCCAGTCAGTTGAGCTTGGATTCTACTTGGGTACAGTCAC
This sequence comes from Biomphalaria straminea, assembly GCA_021533235.1. NCBI lineage: Eukaryota > Metazoa > Mollusca > Gastropoda > Planorbidae > Biomphalaria > Biomphalaria straminea. The sequence continues at coordinate 12,424 of JADKLZ010007662.1, forward strand.
GTTTTGTAGATCTAATATTTTTACATATAAATTATATTTTTGTTCAATTACAAGTTTTATTGATACATATTTATACATAGCTGTACTTATGTTGGATTTAAATAAAGGTTCCAGTATTTTATTATCAAAGCATTACTCGAGTGAATCCTAGATCGTCTTCGTCAATATTATTCAAATAATACAATCCCCGGCGTCACAGTATTGTGACAGTTACTATAGTCAAATCTCAGTTTAACTCAATGTTTAGCATATAGGACTAGATGTAAAATGTAAACGCATTAGACGTAATGAGTTCTTTTATTTTGAAGTTATGTTTGTAATTTAAAAGGCGCTGCTTCTGCTCTACTTTCTTTTATGTTTTTCTTGAGTTGAAGAGCGCAAATTGGTCTTTAGTATATCATTACAAATTTACAATACTTTTGTCCTTTTTTTTTGCTGACTACAAACACTTCATTGAAGCACAATCACCATACGAACTCTTGAAAATAATAAGGATATAATAAGGATAGACAAATGACTGGATTTTTTTTTCAAGGCCATGTTTCTCAATTGCCTAACAAAGTGCATGCGAATGTGCGCGCGTGAGAGTATTGAATGTCCATGACCTGCTTTGTTCAAAGTGATACACTTGTCCACTTAAACACTCGACCTTCGACCTCCTACCACTTGCTAACTCACTTGAACATCTGACCACCGAATTACTTTCTCTCTCGTTTCAATTGTAGCTTTAAAAAAAAAAAAAAAAACTTATACTCCTACTCTCTCGCTTTTATTTTTTAAATGTCGATTGTACTATTAACAACCATGACACCCACATCGATTCACTCCCCTTTCCCCATGGGAGACGCCTCTTCTACTTGTAGAATGGAATAAAAACTAATCGGAAACACCAATTCTGATGCACTGAGTCAAGGTCGCTTTAGTATTGAATCATGGGCGGCACGTCAAAATGTCAGAGGCAGGTTCAAGAAAAGTTTATTTCTGTACGTTCTATTATCGTCACACTGCTGATATCGATACGTATCGTCACGCTGCTGGTATCGATACGTGTCGCCACACTGCTGATATCGATACGTGTCGTCACA
>JADKLZ010007663.1:0-13065 GCA_021533235.1 Biomphalaria straminea
CTCTATATGAGGAAATATGAAAATAACTTACATTATACTAACACAGAATTCTCTCATTCTATAGAGTAAACATTTAGTTTGACTAGAATGAACTTGGGTCTTACTCGAGGTAATGATTCAAGGAGTGAGATATTAAATTCGTTAAAATGATGTCTATAATAACTAAGTTGACAACTTTACCGAAACGGAGAGATATAAATAGTTATATTCTAAATTATGACATCATAGACATAAATAAATATAGACTGGCCGATAAAAGAGTTTTATGAAACTAAAATTTGTGACTTGCAATTTTGTGTTCTTTATTTATGTCTACGAGTTTTGTTTAATCTCTAAGACTGAAGATCATGCAATTTTCATAGACATAAATAAATATAGACTGGAAAAAGGAAGTAACTTCATGTAACTTGAAAACATGTATATCTATTGCATTCAGATTTCCGAATTATGAAAAATTTAAAAATTGCATGATCTTCAGTCTTAGAGATTTAAAAAAATTTATAGACATAAAATAAAGTACACACAATTGCAATTCACAAATTTTCATCTCATAAAACTCTCTTATTGGCCAGTCTATATTTATGTACGTCTATGGCAACTTTTCAGATTTCGGAAATCCAAATACAATACATGTTTTCAAGTTACATAATGCAATGTAAACACAATAAACTATATTTATATATGTCTATGTATGACATATGTGCCAACTTTAAGTGTGTTTTCACAGACTCTAAAAGTTGATTTATTTTATTCAAGGAATATTTATTGATTTCATTTATAAGTCTACGTTTGGGATCTTGAAAGTTCAAAATGACTGTAACTTTTAAAAGTTAGACAATGAAAAAAAGACAAAAAACTTTCAACTGATTTTCTATACAAATAAACTGTTACTAAGGACAATGCAAAAATAAATAATAATGTTTAAAAAAATACCACGTGATAGAGATTACGTGACAAAATGTTAGTAAAAATATTTGTAAAATGTTTGTTTGTAAAATGTATATGTTTTGGATGTTCATTCAAAGTTGAAGATAATTACTTCCTAGTTCAAACTTCCCGTAGGACGACGGGGGATGGGGACAGGCTGGGTTTGAACCCTGGAATCTGAATGACATCGTGCAAGCCGCACGACCAGGCAAATGAACTCTGATCTTCTTTTGTTTAGTAATGTAGTGCCACAAAATGTCGTCCCCAATAATGTCCTAAATAGAGAGTGCAAATAAATGTCTTTATACTGCAATCTGTTCTCATGCATTAAATACCAGAACTTAAGTTCTCAATGTATTTTAGTCTGTGTTAGTCTTTGGTCTTGTCCAGTTATCAATTTAACGATGCTGTGCTCATTTCTTCTTTCTTCCGTTTGGAAATTTATTTCGGAGGAAAAATTCGTTTCTTAACTTCTTATATTTGCTGTTAAGCTTAAATTAATTTTTTTTTCTTATGTAAATCACTAAGCTAAAGATTTATTCTGTTAAAGCAATTTTTATGGGGCCCCAATAAGAGCGGTTTGGCGTACTGGTACAATTATGCACAAAGTAAACTAAATTTGTACAATAAATTGTCAAATCCGGTTAATCGGACTACACTGTGCGTGATGTTTTGGTCTGAACGAAGGGACTCGGTTCGAATAAGCGACTGGTCCGATTAACCGAGGTCTGATTAACCAGATTCGACTAAAGATTTGTATTTAAAAAAAAAAGATCGTTTATATAACATGACACAGTTATGATTTTAAAAAGGTAAAATAATAAAGTAGGCCTAAATGATTTATACTCATTTTGTGAAATAAATAAAGACTAAGCACTTGCGTTGGTTATTAAAACTAAATCTATGTTTGTTATCACTTCATCTAGCGTTTATTTTTGTTGAAAGCAATTAGCCCATACACACTTCGGTGTCAAATACAATACATTTTTTATTCACCAGTTTCATAGATTAGCGGTGACTTTCTTTATTCGAGTGTAACAATATTGCATGGCCGCGTCAATCTAGTGTACATTTACAGTAAGCCTTTGGTGTTATTATTGAAGTATCGCATGGATATGCTAATAACATATAGACATTTTAGTAGACCAATAGTGTGGGTTTTTAATGTACCTTAAGGACACGACAAGTCACTGAGAGAAATGAAAACAAGTTGCTGATAACCGTTGACTTATCTGAGGCCTCCATATCACCGAGCCGATTGTCTTGTTTTTGTCAGTCATTAGATATGCGCCTCGGATATTGCAAATGACAGAGGCACTGTTCAGTGACCCTGGAAAAAGGAACAGATTTTCTCTGCCATTGGAAAGAGGAAAAAAAAATGTTTTCTCTGCCATTAGAAAGAGGAACCAACACTATTTTCTCTGCCTTTGGAAAGAGGAACAAACACATTTTCTTTTTCCTACTCGTTTTCATTATTATTATTGTTGGAGGGTTCAGAAGTCTAACTGAGATGAATTACGCAGTGATTTCACTATCAGGCAGTTCTTCGTCTATTGTTTCTTCTATACGAGAGTTTCGGGGCGAGTTCCTTGTTCTGGCCTCTCGATGGAGTATGCAGCTTTTGAAGGTCATGGTCGGCATTCTCTGGGGATGCTCCGCAAGGGCCAAATTTCCCGTGTTCCTATCTTTAGCTTCCGAACATGCTTAGTCTCATTCTGTTATGCCCGGCTCTGATTTGAGACAATTTGTTTATAGGCAGCGTGGACAAACAAACAATATTCACAATAAAAAACACGTGAATCTAAAGATACTGTAGGTTTTTGAAGTGTTACTCATATAAAAGGAAAAGACCAGCTTGAAATGTAATTATTTTTTATTTGTTGTGAGAGAAATCGTTTGTGTGTTTTAAATTAAAACATGAAAATTAGACATGGAAAATGTTGTATAATGTGTCTTTCGATCTTTTTTTTATATAATTATTTTTTTAGGCTCCATTATATATCCTCCACATTTCTTCGTATTGGTTTCTCTTCTTCTCTAAGGCATTCTCAAAAGAATGTAAACTGGATCTTAAAACACGTAAGTGTTAACAAAGAGCAGATAACTGTAATTAACTTTTTAGTATGAGATACGAGGCTTATCACTCGTAACAGAAGGTATGAGCACTGACCTGCAACGTCACAGCCTGTGGGCAGTTTAGGCCAATAGCTCGCGAACAGTGAGAAAAAAAAAAGTTTAATATGTAACGATGTTTGTTTTCTTGTTTTTCTCAGTAATGTTTTTTTTTTGTTTTGTTTTGTTTTTAACTACGAAAGAGTTCATGACCTTTAGCCCGAATCTCTACATTCGATCTTAACATTTTCTCAAACATAATTCAAGTCTTTTTTAAGTTTTTGTGTCCGTCCGTCCAATCCCTTAACCTCATTCCCAAACAAAAGCTACTTGTGTCTTTTTCTCTTTCTTTACGTTACACTCGTCCCCTTTTGCTCCATTTCTCAAGGCTTCGGACCTCGTTACGTAGTTCTCACCCAGGTTTCTTTCTCCGCCCTCCCCACCCCGTCCATTCTCGTCCATACCACTATGACCAGGGTTGGGCATTGACCTGTTCTCGGTGACAGACGAAGAATATTAAATATCCAGTCCACCGGCCTCGTAATACTGTCTGTTTTCTTCTTCTCTCTGTCTTTTCCCACACACGCGCGCACACACAATGACTGGCCGGCGCCCTTACACAACGCGGGTAATGTTTCCCCCCGTGACGTCCGTGAAGATGACCTCCTCTTCTTTGACCTTTCTTTTAAGAAATACTTTTTTTTTTTTGCTAACCACCCCTTAAAAAAAGAGTCCTTTTTCATGAATTACAATAGCCGCTACTGCGAACAGGTCATGGGGCTATTTTTGGGGTAGTCTTAAGATAGTCCTCTAGTAGGTCACTCATCTGCTTTAAAAAAAATAGTGTGCGTCCTAGTTCAAAAATTTTAGTCCACCATCTTTACTTCTCCTTCCACAAATTTAGAGGGGGGGGGAAGTTACTCCATCAGATTCCCAAAATCTAACAGAAGGGCCCACCTTTCTTAAAAAAACTAAGAGCTATTGTCCTCCATTTAGAGGATAAAATACAATTAAAAAAAAGAGCACAAAATTTCCTTGTCTTAATATGTCGCGGAAGATCATCAGTACTGAGAAATTTTGTATCCATCCGCCTTCAGTTTTACTCCCACTTCCCATTCTCTGATCAAGTGAAAACTTTGCACAATTATTCATTGTCCCTAACACCATACGAATTACTCAAACAGTTGACCTATTAGTTTATCAGCAACATTAGATGGCTATAACCATAAGACACTACAAGCACTGTCTGGCTCAGTTGCTAGCGTTTTGATCTTACATCAAGGAGGTTTGAGCCCTGGATTTTAAAATTCAAGTCCAGTAATTTATTTAAAAAAATTGCCTTTGAACAGGCAGTAGGGAAACCTTCTCCTATTATACCTCCTCCATCCCTCTCCCCGACTGGTGCACACACGTGATTGGACCATAGAGTATAGAGCATGATAAAAGCTTTTTTTTTTTTTAAATATATCAAAATGAATTAATAATAGAGATAGGGGGGATTAAAAAGGCTTAACCCATAGACATAAAACTATATCGACTGGTCGACAGAAATCGGCTTCACTTGGTGAGAGGCACATTTTCAAACTGTGCTCTTCTATTTTGAAAATACTTTTTTGCACTCAGTCTAGATCTATTTTTGTTGATGGTTTCCCTGATTTCTGGCCGATGACTCGTCGCATCGAATTGTTGAAATTAGTTTTATGGATTTTTGTTTTCTTCAGAATGTCCAAATAAACTAAAATTAAAACAATTTTATAAAATAAAATGATCATAATGACCTGATATAATAGAAACAATTAGATCTATAATAATAATACAGATATATTTTTTTTACATTATTGCTCTAGTAATATAGATAAAGGCAATTTCATTTATTTATATTTCTGGTAATTGCTGTATTCCATCAGCCAAAACTTTGCACTTACAAAATAATATAACTTGCTCTAGTCTCTTTGGTCTACAAATATTTAGGATGTCTTGGTCCTTCTAGTCACAACACACATTCCTAGTGGATAAATAAAAAAATCTTCAACAAGGACAAATAAGTCGGATAAGTCTTTCCATTTTTAGTTCTTTATGTTTCTATCGGATAAGTCTTTCCATTTATAGTTCTTTATGTTTCTATCGGATAAGTCTTTCCATTTATAGTTCTATATGCTTCTATCGGATAAGTCTTTCCATTTATAGCTCTTGATGCTTCAATCAGATAAGTCTTTCCATTTATTGTTTTTTTGTGCTTGTATCATATAAGTCTTTCTTATTTTTATAGTTCTTTATGCTTCTATCGGATAAGTCTTTCCATTTATAGTTCTTAATGCTTCTATTGGATAAGTTTCCCATTTATTGTTCTTAATGCTTCTATCGGAAAATTAAATGACAGATAGCCTCTGAAAAGAGACAGCTGGAGGCTCTGACGAGGAAAACGCATTTGAGACACATTGAAGTGACCTAGCTGGATACAGGCACAGACAACGAAAAGACATCTTAAATAGCCCCCCCCCCCCTTCCCGGTGGACAACGGCTTTACCTGCATTTACTTTGGCAAAAGGTTTATTGCTCTCATCATGAGTCTATTACATCAAAGAATTCATTATTTGTAGTATACTGAACAAAATGTTAACGTATTCCAGCTTTTATTTCAATATGGCTATTTTTAATCATTTATTTTTATACATAATATGTCATTTAAATGACCAAAATCACAAGATAAAATAGACTGGACTTCTGCTTTAGAATCAACGAATTGACCTCTTTATGATAAAGGTTTCAATACAAAACAAAAATGGATTAACTGTTTGCCCATTATCTCCTGTTATTTTCCTCCTAATCTTTACCCTAGTCTATTAAAAGCAGGGAGGGGTAGTATATCCCATTTAACACCGTACCCTTGGCTCTTTTCCTACCATCCCCCCTCCCTTTGATATTTTTTTTTTTTGTTTCTTTGAGAATCTGTACAGAAACATAAAAGGGGGAAAAAAACATCTTCCTGCGTCTGACATTCCATAAAGCGCATACCTTAGTTGACCTTGACCACTGACCGTTACAAAAATACGAACTTCTCGGCTAAGTCACGTATGGTCAATGAGATTACATCACCCAGTCTTCAAACCTGGTCAGACCATCCCGCTTTTTTTTTTTTTAATGTCCGTTTTACAGACGACTGCTCGCGACCTGTTTGAATTTGACATGGCCTGGTCAATGGGCTTTCCAGTCTCCATCCCCCCATTCATAAAACCTGTTACTTTTTTAGAGCTGGTCCATGACCAGACGACACTGGACACGAGTGACCACTGCGAAAGGGGGGCGTGCCGGATCTTAGATTAACGAGACGGAAGAGGAAGGAAAGAGAGAAAAAGGGGGGGTCTATTTACGTTTGGAAGTGTGCACTACTCGTGTGACCTGGCCGCTATTGTCCAAGCAGTAACGGCCACGACGGTCAACAGACGTGGACAATGATTTGGAAGAGGTGTCGCGAATGGACATCAGGGATAACGGAACGAGGTGTGATGACTGGGGAAGGGGTGAGATAGAGCAAACAAAAACATGCGTGAAAACGCATGGAGGGATCAGCGGGGAGGGGTTAGAAGTGGTGATTGAAGTGACTGACCACACACATGCTGGACCGTCCATACACGCAAAAAAAAAAGGATTTGAAAGGTCTTTTTTTTTAAATTTCTTTCCTCCTTAACAAAAAAAAAAAAAAAAAGCTAGGAAATGTGCTAATTGCAATACAATTTATGCTTCAATGCGCTTATCTCGCTGAAGAGGTGGCCACTAGAATTCTATGATGGGCCACACATTGAGTTGAAATAGCTGGCCAACCCGTCTGAACAGAATAGCGCTTTTAAGTATTCAGGATACATATCCTTTTTTATATATAACTTAAAAGCGTCTTATAGAGATAAAAAAGACAACAACATATAACACAGAATTCTTATCGGAGACATGTGATAGTAATGTAAAGCTAGCACGGAAATGTGTACATATACATTAAGTATTGTTTGTAAAATGTTTTACATGTTTCGGAAATTCCTTCAGACTTGAAGATAGTTATTTCCTAGTCCAAACCTCCCGCAGGACGACGGGGGATGGGAGCGGGCAGGGTTTGAACCCGGGACCATCGATAAATCGAAACGACAGTCCGGCGTGCAAACCGCTTGACCAGGCAGCCATTATCTTGGACATAAGTGCTCCCCGTTTTCTTCAGATTATGTGGTCTATAGGGCAAATGATATAAATGTTATCTGTTTCTGTGGTCCGCGGTTAACGAGGCTGTCATGTGGTCATCAAAACAACCAATGTCAGGTACTCCGAGGCGACCTAAAAAAAAGCCCGAAATTAAAAATCCCAGTCTTCATCAGGGTACGAACCAGGGAACCCAATTTCAGGTTTACCGTACATCTCGTTTTGCTTATGTACTTTTTTTTTAAAATAGTAGCCATTTTTTGGTATTTGTACTATTCATTGATTGTATGTATGTACTGTAGGTTCAAAGTATAATTACCCACTGAGCTTCTATCTTATCTTTTTCTATTGGTTTTCAAACAATTTCCTGTGTTAGATTGTTTATTCTCGAACGGAGGATTGCATATCTGGTGGAGATGTTGAATATACGAAATGTAAATAAATAAAGTATTTTATAAGGTATGTTATTATTTGTTTTTACTTGTTAGTTTTGTCCGGTGAAATTGCTTTCTAAACTCTTTCGTTTTTATGGCATAGTTTATTTCGTCTCTGTCTGTCTGGTAAAAAATTTGAACTTATTTTTTACAATTCCGATTCTCGGATCAAGTTGAAATTTTGCATTATTATTCATAGTCGATGACAATACAGAAATCAATCCAAAACAATAACCAGTTAGTTAATCATTTAGTACTACTTAAATTAACTACCTTTGTTTTATTATAGAGGTAAACCCTGTAAGTTTCAATAAATTGCTGTAATTAGCGTTATTTCTATTAGGAAGTCGTTATTTCTATTAGGAAGTCGTCTGAGGTTTAGTGAACACAAACATGAACTAGAGAAAATAGATAACGGATGGCTACCTGGTCGTGCGGTTTGTGCGCCGGACTGTCTTTCAGATTTATCGATGGTCCCGGGTTCGAACCCTGCCCCCTTCCATCCCCCCGTCGTTCTGCGGGAGGTTTGGACTAGAAAGTAATTATCTTCAACTTTGAAGGAACATCCAAAACATGTAAAACATTAACAAACAACTGTACAACCTTCCGTGTTCATAGAATCTTTGCTAACAGAGTGATAAGCTTGAGGGGGAAAAAAAATACATTTAAAAAGCGATCACTCAGATACCCCGTTCTTTCTTCCCCTAGCCCTTTCTTACTGTCCTCGACGAGAGGGTCGTAGCGTATTGAGAACGCTAATAGCTTGAAATTGCGCAAAAACAGAAACAGAGGTAAAAAAAAAAATATTTCTAGCCGCATAGATCTATTACTGTTAGTCTAGATCTGTTACAAATTTAATCACATGACTGATCCAAAATTATTATTATTATTATAGCTTTTATATAGCGCTACTTTCATGCTTATAGCATGCTCAGAGCGCTTTGGTCCAATCTCATTTGTGGACCAGTGAGGGGGAGGGGGTATCTAGGAATTGGTTTCCCGTGCTGCCTTTGGGCGCTCAGTAAACACAACTCTGCCCGAGTCGGGTGTCGAACCTCGAGCCCCCTTCTAGTTAGCCAAGCAAGCCAAGCTCAAGCCGCACTTAGCCTCTCGACCACGCTTCCCAAATAATGAATACACATTTTATTAAAAGTATTTTTTTTAAGTAATAAAATAGAAAGAGGAAAAAATATAAAGCAATATGCTGAAATTCGTGGACGATATAATGGAACTTGAAGAAACACTGATGAAAATAGAGGGTATGTTTTGGAAATACAAGGAGCACGTCCCATTCTGTTGTGTCCGGTTCTGTGATTACATAATCGTGTTTGTTGTAATATTGTTTTTAAAATGTTTTACATGTTTCGGAAATTCCTTCAGAGTTGAAGATAGTTATTTCCTAGTCCAAACCTCTCGCAGGACGACGGGGGGATGGGAGCGGGCAGGGTTTGAACCCGGGACCATCGGTAAATCGATACGACAGTCCAGCGTGCAAACCGCTCGACCAGGTAGCCTTCATTGATCGCTAGTCTATCAGTTGGTGTCGACCGAAGAGAACTATGCTCACACTGATTACGTCACGTTAGGGACAATTAACAAGTAGATCTGTGCCAGTGCGTTCCCCCGCACGGAGCGCGTGCCATGCTTTGCCCATCCCAGGCTGTTTACCTGCTTTATTTTTAGACCGAATTTATAATTATTTTACAAACAGGGTTGAAGACCCACTAGAAAGCGGGCACTGGGTCAATATGTTTCAACTCTATCATCGCTTGCTTTAAGAAAAGGTGAGAAAAAGAATGCACACTAATGTAGGTCATCTCAGGTAGCTGCGGCCTTTTTTTTTTCTTCCCTTTTGCTTTTATTCTTTTCATCACTCAACAGCATTGGTCAACAACTGGTTGAATGTATATCGGTCAAGGTTGGATCTGGTTTGACGTTGTTTTTTTTTTTTTTTTTTTTTTAAATTATAACTAGTGTAATTAGTTAACTCTTTTTGAAGAAAAAAACAACAACGCGGTTTTCTTTTCTTGAAAAAACAAGAAACAAGCTAATTTTTGCAGACATTTTTACGTTAGTTAGAGATAGGCTGACCAAACAGAAGTCGTTAATTAGAGATAGGCTGACCAAACAGAAGTCGTAATAAGCGGGGTTCTAGTGTAATGAGGGGACATCATGATTATGAAGCAAGGTTTTGGTAAGATCTGGCGGTTGTGTGATGTAATCATACAGAATATGTTTTGGCATTTGATCAAGCCGTGTAATTTAAGGCTTTTAATCATTAATCATAATCGTACCGCGTACATTTGGTGTATAGACTTGATCATTTAACTTTGGGCTTTTAATGTTAACATGAAGTTTGGGATTTTAGTCATACAACTACATTTGGGCTTTTAATATATAATTAACTTTGGGCTTTTAATCATACCATGAATATTTTATTTTAATCACACGAATTGTGTCTTATAATCATAAAGTGTTTTTTTTTAAACATACTATTAATAGTATCGGCTTTTAACTCTTTCTCTCCGTAATTATTTTCACGTTCCGACGGAATTATTCATTTTGTCCATTACTAATTAATACGCCCATTAGGATTGAACCTTAAAAATGTTGTTGTTTGCTATCAGAAAATGTGTTATTTTTTTTTTTTTTTTGGTACAGAAGTAAATTGAAATGCAAGCTCTTTTTATATAACAAATTAAACATCAAAAATTAATTTATTGAGGTCTAATTAACGATGGTATCGTCACTCAGGAGAGAAAAAGTTTTGGACTTTTGATTATATATAAATTTGGGGTATCATAAAATGACATTCGGGCTTTTAATCATACAATGCATTGTTGATTTAATAATGTGATGAATAAATTCTTTTAATCATATCATGTAATTTGGGCTTTTGATCATAATGCCACGGTTTATATCCTTTTTATTGAGTGACTGTTGGGGTTTGTGGTGTATCCACGAGAAAAAGATCGGAAGATTTGGTTGTGCAGACTGTTCGAATCTGATGAAATTACGATGTGACGTGTCGTAGTCCTTGTTAACAAATACTCGTGTGAACGTTAAAGAAAGGAAGACTAGCAAGGGACGTGTATTTTTTTTAGGTATTTTTAGTGAGTTATATCATCCCACTTCTGACACCATTTGTTGATACCAAATCGTTGGTTTGTATCTCGAAAACAGATAGTACAAAACTAAAACGATGTAGGCGTGATAAATTCTTTATTTAGAGCTTGAAATAAACACAAGCAGCTTATTTTAAAACAAAAACTGATTGTAGTTGTTATTTATAAATAAACACAGATTCAACGTGAAAGTAGATGTAAAAAAAAAAGATACAGGTGAAATGAAGGTCCACACCAAAATTCAGAACATAAATCTAGATTTATTTCTTACAATGATATGAGAAAGCATTCGTCATCAATGCTTTCAATGAACTGAGATAAAGAAGCAGACACCTACAGTCATGTCCTTATTGCCTCCTTACGTCTTGACGTGGCCTTACAAGGTGTCTGTGTTGTCACGGTAGTGTGTGGTGGAGAAATAGGACGGCCATTATTTTATAATTAGCACATCACTTTTACAACACACGTACTACCTGGCAGAAAGCAGTTGAAATAATAAATTAGATACACGCGTCCTGATGAGGGGAAAGTTAAATTAATTTTGGTCAGCTTCGAGAACAAAAATACTGCTAATATTGAGTGGCCATTAGATTGTTATGTAAAATGAAGTCTATTGTGGCCCTTTGGTGGGCTGTAACATTATGTCTTTGTAGGTCCTTTGTGTGGTCTTTAACACTAAAAAAAACAACAACATCAAGAAACTAGAACATACACAAAAAGAGAATTGAATTCACAACAAACGACTGCCCACATTAGATAAGCACCTCTAGTAAAATCATTAAATTTATTAATCCTTCAGGATCTAAAAAAGTAAACTGGCAATTATACATAGAACATTGAACCATAATCTTCAATTACAAAATAAAAACTTAATAAAATATTCAGAAAGACAGAAAGTACACTGTATACACATACGCTACGACATATTCATACAAATACTCTTTTTTCCCTGGTGATGGTGCATAGAATGGGTTGCCTGAATCAGCCACGAAAACCAACGACTTGGCAGAGTTGAAGTCAATAATTAACATGCTTGACTAGTTGACCTAGCGTCACTCGTTGGAAGTAATCATCTTTTTTTAAAGTAACGTCTCTACTTAAAGGATAGGGTCAGACTAAAATGTCGTTATTGTTGTTAGCAAAACTAAGCGAAGAGCCTACCTGCTAGGGCTTAGAAGAGAAGCGCTTTGTTTTTCCCTTTTTGCAATAATTGCCATGCACTAGTAAAATGACTTGAATGCCCTTGCGTCTAGATATGCCACTTTATCCTTTAGGAGTGCGAAGAAGTCACCAGAGGAGTCACTTGGGATGGCGTTACTTGGTACTTTAAGCTAAACGTGTCACTTACCCCCAGTCGCTCCCTCCTATAATAACCTTTATTATAAGACGTTCTGAAACATGTATTGTTACTAGCTAGAACATATTGCAAAAAAAAAAAAGGTGGGCATGATTCTGTTGTTATTCCATGATGGATGACACCCACTGCGGCCGCACCCTTCACACTTCCGTAGCAACGTCACTGATGTTTAAACTTGTCTTCATAGTTACAAGTCCGTAGGTTAATTTTCTGTCATCTGGGGACACAATTTTTTTTGTATTCATATCGGGGCCGACTCTGAGTTTATGTTATAACATTAACTCTTTTTGAAATCTTGTTATTCTTTAAGTTCATATCAAGTGACTGCAGCTTTACAGACATATTCTTTAGATCCTATATGATTTTGTTCTATCTTATAATCAGCTGAAATAAAATGTTGGTGTCTAAATTGCTGGAGATGGTCTGGTAAAGTTTTTATTCATTAATAATAGTCACAAGAGTTGCTTCCCCTGCAGGAATTAAAATGTCCCTACTTATAAAAAAAATATTAACATGGCGGAAATTTTTTCCAAACATAGTTTTCAAGTTTCTCAGGAATGCGATTCGAAAGGAAGCAGCACGTTAAAAGCGCGGTACTTCAAATAGCAGATTTTCACACTAAAAATTAATCAAAGTTATGCAGACATGATAAGTCGATAAATTGATAAGTTGAGTAATAGGACAGGATATGAAAATAAAATATCTTGGCGCCTCTTTGTAAAAAAAATAATAATAAAGAAATAAAGAAATAGAAAACTAGTGAGCCAAGCCAACGTGCGTGTTAGTGTAAGCATGGGTATACAAGGGTGCTAATTTCTTGTGCACTACAGACAACGTTAATATAGTCAAGTGCGTGCTTGTGTGGATGTGTGTGTGTTTGGTATGTGTGGATGTGTGTGTGGTATGTGTGTGAATGTGTGTGGTA
>JADKLZ010007670.1:0-19915 GCA_021533235.1 Biomphalaria straminea
CTATTATACAAGGTACTACTATTTCAAATTATATGTTTTATTTTGTTTTAATATATATATTTTGGTATATTGTAGTTGGGACTGCGTTGCCCCGTGAAGTCCTGTACTTATTATTAATCTTCGGACTCGAAGAGAAGCCTATTAGTATCAAATCAAACATATTTTTTAATAAGCTTTAATAAGTAGTGTTTATTATTATACAAGTGGAATACAATATACAGGTAACATTATATATTAAGACATTTAACCAAAAGTAAAGATTTCTTCCTTGAGAAATTGAATAAGAGATTGGTCCTTCACAAAACAATTAGATAAACATTCAATGACATAGTCAGATAATTACTCATAGGTTCTGATATTAATGCTGAAAATACTGAAACCTTTTTTTTTTATCTGCCTGAATTGCCCTGAATGGACAACTTTCGGTGCCGACTCTTAGTTTGTGTTTCCACAAACTATCTTTGTAATCTTTTCATTAAATATTTATACTTTCGACTTAAAAAGAAACATACTAGTATTATGTTACTAGATATAATTAAACTTCTATAAAAAATCTTATTGTAAATGCTAGGGTATCCTATATCCTCTTGTGTCGTCAAGACTTGTAAGATGACACTTGATTGTTGACATATGGTTGACATTTTGGTGGCATATTTCATTAAAACGTAAATAATCTGACATTAGTATGACATTTGCTAGGGATAAGGTTAAAGAAACGGAACAGTTGTGTGTTTTCAACTAATCAAAGATTCAACGTTGTTTCAATTCGATACGACTAGCAATATGCCTTTGCTATTCAAGCGGTAAGCCTGATCAAGTCAGAAGACAACAACACGTTCGATGACTCTTTTTTGAGTGTTCATCGCATTCTTAGGTGCTTGACTATTTATAGTCTCATCGTGACACTCCAGTAAAAGCATCCATTGATGAGAGCTGATAGACTAATAACACTTTGAGAGGGGACATACTAACAACACTTTGAGAGGGGATAAACTAACAACACTTTGACAGTGGATAAACTAACAACACTTTGACAGTGGATAAACTAACAACACTTTGACAGTGGATAGACTAACAACACATTGAGAGTTAATAGACTAACAACACTTTTTAGTCCGAAAGGTTCTTCCAATGAATGGAACTCTCTAGTAAGTAGAGTGTTTCTAAGATAAGTTCCCCCCCCCCGAATCAAAGTTGGTGATAAGATAGTAAGAACCTTCAGACAGAATCGTGGCAGGGGGGACTAAGAGTATCTGCTTCAGTTCTGGCCACTAGGAGAAATTCTTTCCACTTGCCACAAGGTTTATTTGGCGCTCCCTTAGCTATATCAAACGGATGTATCACTCAAATAACGGAATTCAATAACAGCGAAAGGCCAACAAGTCAGTCGACACGCTGGTAGTGAAGGTTGAAGAAGTTTAATAATAACTTAGAGAACCGTGGAATGTCGTCAAGCTGCCTCTCTCAAAACTTGTCTTGTTACGTTTCGCTATTCTTCCTAAAATCCTAGTTTTGTTTTCATATGTCTCGTCATTGTTCTCCTATTTACGAAACAAATAACTAATCCCTAATCGTCGCATAACAGGCTTCATCGTTAGCTCTACTATTTAAATGCTATTATTTTATATGAGTAATAAAAAAATAGTTTATTTGCAATGAAATCATTATAGATTTGTTTTTTTTTTAATCTAAAAAGAAATGAACAGTGTATGATAGGATCCTGTTGTTAAATTGGTGTAGGATACTCTGACAGGTTGTCTACTGTCAACATATGGTTCAATCATTTTATAGTAGTTCAGACCAGTGCACTGTAGCGACCCGAAAGATTCTTTTTTGAGGAGAAATCTGGTCCTGTGAAACGCTCCAGTCTCCTAGCAATGGGTGGCGGGAGGGTCGCCCATAATAGAAGAGGCAGTCGGCGCAGCAGATAACATCTCCGCCATATTGGAGTTGTTGTTTTTATGCAGTGGACACCCTCACATTAAGGCGCAAGGGGCAATGAAACGACAGACGCCCTCGCAAGGGAGGGTGCAAGGGCAGTCACACACTTCGAATCACCAAGCACGTTTTTATAAGCTACGGCAGAAATGCGAACGCTCATTCATGAGAAGTGGCTTAAGTCCTGGATGGAATCCGATAGAGCACGTAGTGTCTGGCAGCACATGCGTCACCCAGATAGGGACGAACCGTGGTAGCGGTTGAAGAGGTCAGAACAAGCAATCATTGTGCAGTGTAGGACGGAACATTGTCCTGTTGGGGATTACTTTGCCCGGTTCCGCCCGAACTATGACTCCCGATGCCGTCACTGTGGAGAGAGCGTCGAAACAGTGTCGCATATCTTGTAAGAGTGTCCCCAGCTCCGAAGTTAAGGGAGGACGTGTCGCGACAGTCACTCAATTTGTATGGTAGCCATGAGGCACAAAGCCGGACGACCCAGTTTCTTGCCAGAGCGCTACGGGAGGATTGAGTCCTCCTGCTCTGATTTTTCAATAGGAGTTCATTCAGGGTCCTGTGAGAAGTTTAGCTGTTAAGCAATGTAGCCGAAACTATGGAACTTATGTTTCTGTGCCAGGCACACGATCGCTAGGGGGGACGACTCAGCCAGTAGGGAAGCAAAACAAGACTTCCTTAGGAGTGCCTTTGAACCACAAGCTGATCCTCAAATTGCCGTTTCATAATTGGCGGACTCCTGCACGTTCATGTGCTATAGTAAAAGAAAACGGCGGAGGTCCCCGGTGTGCTCGGCCTTCGCCCTCGTCTCTAGTACCGAGCGTCTTGGGATGTGATACACTCATATGCTTGAGTCTCTCCGAGAGAGAACATTTATTTGAACAGGCCCACGAATTTTCGTTGGCTTATACCTGGAGTTTAAAGAGTTTATGACCCAGCTCTCTAGACAATGACAGTGTCAACAGGCGGTGACCTCTGTTTCGGTGCTAACGGTGTTCCTTGGTTCGCGCTCTGGGTTAGGCTTAAATGCGTGTTAACATATTTTTACATTTCTCTCAAGCTTTTTCAAACAGGAGGAGGGGGGAGCCTTGCTGCTGTGTTTAAACTCTGGAACGGCTTGGGAGTTAACTTTGATGGAAGAATGGAGGGGCATGACCCATATGCAATTTGTGGCACACAGTGCTAACGACGCTGTTGATCCCTGGCTGTATCGTTTGTTTGCCTTTCGTTTGGATACAACAGCTCCGTAGAGAGGGAGAAGCTGTTGTCTAGGCGACAACGCTTAAACTAATACTAAAGCTTTTATCATATGAACCATATTCGTTCTAAGACCAACATTTCTCTATCTATTGTATTGTAGTGCAGCTATTCAGTGTATCATGTTTATTCGGACAGAAATCTAGGTCTTTTTTTTTTTTTTCTTCTGTTCATTCATCTCTTGCTTTTCCTGCATTTTTTGTTTGTTAATTCAGTAGAAGATAACATGGCCAAACAACCACGCAAGACAATACCGAAGTCTCATGCTATCACATCGATTAAGGTTAACATTGTTTAGAAATTGTCCAAACTTGATGATCACTATGTTGTCTATTGTTCTGTTGTAGACACAGCTACGTGTCAGACGGGCCAAACGAACGAGGTATTTTAAATTGGGATTCTTTTGAAAGGAACTGTCTTTAGTTGCTATGGAAGCCCAAAATTTCCGAAAATGTTTTTGTAGGTGCGTTTACCAGCTGACAAGCGTGAATTCCTCTTGTAAATGTTCTTATGTCCAACAATGTAAACTTAAAACTGATCTAATCAACGCAAACAATATTCCTTAACATAACTTAGTTGTGTACAATATAAGTCTTGTGTTCTGCACCATTTAATTTATTATTCTAAATAACTTTTTACTTTTGTGATGTGCTATGTTTAATACATCGAAATGATGGCTATTTATTATAAAAGAGGCTTGGCACTTCAACGTCGATATTTTCTTTCCAGATAAAAAAAAAAGTCATTTGAGTGTCAGCGCGTGCGCGTGAGAGTGAAGTTGTTTGTACTGGAATGTTTAATAGAAACAATTTGAAAACAACTGAGTATCACATAACATTATGTTTTTTTATGTTGCTTTTAAAATAGTGTGTGTGTGTGTGGGTGTGTGTGTTTGGGGGGGTGTTCTTGCTATCATAATGCTGTTTAAAGTAGGAGATGTCAGCTCTAGTGATCACTAATACAAACTGATTTTCTCTTTTTTTTTTTTTTGCTAGTGGCGAGGCCAGTGGGTGTGAGAATTTGTACCGCAACGATAAAATTAATTAATAGATCACATCGAAGTGGCAAAAGAAATCAGTTGTTTTCTAAAGCATTTTTTTGTTTATTTGCTAAAGTGCGTTTGATTATTATTATTATAATTATTATTGTTATTAATTCTACAAATAATTTTGTCTTAAATTTAAACTTAAACGTCGCCACACTTCATAGAGCAAGCAGAAGTGAACAATCGTTTTGAGCGGCAAGTCATCTTGCTGAACAGGAAGATCCTATGACTTCCTTGAATTTGTTCAGCTCTGTTTACATTAACTCTGTTCGAGCTGCGCTCTTCTTCTTAGGATGAATAGTTCGTTGTAAACGCTAAGACAATGAATTTCGCTAAGACAGAATGCAGTAAGAGCGAGGCGACGAATTACATCCAAAACCAACTCGCTGGTAAATGGGGGGGGGGGGAGACAAGTGTACGGGAGAAGTAAATTTTTGAAAAACATTTTCAGCTCTGTACACGTACAACAATCTCAACACTGCTTTCATGCAACATTTTAAGCTCTATGCACGTACAACGATCTAAACACTGCTTTCATGAAATATTTTAAGCTCTATGCACGCATAAAAATCTCAACACTGTTACCGTACCTGTTACCTATCCCTTAGTCTGGTGGACCGTTGGGGCACCAAGCAAGACTTGTAGACCATCTTTCTCCATTCCTCTCTATCCTTCGCCCTGTTTAAAACCTCTTTCAGTAGTAGGCCCGTCCATTCTTTTATGTTGTCTTCCCACCGCTTTCTCTGTCTGCCTCGTCTTCTTTTTCCTGGTACTGTTCCCTCAGGAAGGTCTTTGCGAGTCCCGAAGATCTAGTTATGTGGCCATAAATTTTAAGCTTTCGTTTCTTCACAGTAGTTAGCAGGTCATCATGGGGTTCGATCGCTGCAGAAACCCTGTCTCTAATCTCTTGGTTTGTGATGCGGTCTTTAAATGTGCTCTCAACACTGCTTTCATGCTAAAGAGCTTTTGTCTTCGAGGATTATCCAGTACTGTAGTTGTAGGTCAGTTTTCAGGCCTTCTACTACGATTGGTCTTTGTCTGTGTCCACCAACAAAATATTTTTATTGAAAAGTATGTTGTTGTTTTTTATAATGGGAGGAGAAGGTGAAATGGGAGGAACACCGCACCGGATGACACCTTGCCTAGCGACGCCACTGTATTATAGGAAAATTAAAAATTGCAGCCACTTTTAGAAACAAATCTCTTCGTTCAAAACTTAATCAATAAACTTGAACAATATATATTTTTGAAAAAAAAAATAGTGGAACTTCTACATCGTGTTAACTACACTCTAAATTTCACAACCTTTAAAACAATTGAAAACTTCAAATCAATATTGCTAGTTTTGTCTCGTCAGTCGCACAATTAATCTATGACTTTGCATTGAACAGAAAGACAACAGAGCAGTTTAGCTTTCCATTTTGGCTAGCCGTCCTCATTACGAAGAAAAAAACGGAAATGTCAAAATGGAGTTTAGATTTCTTCCTTCATATGGCGCATTTTTTGAAGAAGAAAAAAAGAATGGTGTGCGCATGCGCTAAAGTAGGCCTACTATGATCAATGTAAGCTCCGAATGGCTGCTGGGAAGCACACATCTGAATGTTAGGGTTAACATGTGATAGTCAGCATTTGCGTGACAGTTAAAGATGGCTGCCGAGATGAGTCCGTCATTGACAGGCCAGAGGAAAAACATAGAATTGCCATTATGCCAGTATGTCTTTATCACCTTTCTTTCACAGGTTAAAGGTTGGGTAAAAAAAAATAATAAAAAAAAACTAGATTTCAACTACGTTGATTTCCATGCTTAACTGAATAACCAAGGTGTACGATTGTCTAGATAGAAATAAACTAAATTGACTTCATTTTTTTTTTGGTTCTTCTCTTGAAGTTGACACATTAGTATAGAACTATTGATTGTGCATTATGGATCGGTTACTCTTCAATTAGAAATACAAATTAGCGGCATACAAACACAGGTTTCATAACTCTCAGAAAATATATGTTGCTATTTTCTTGAGTTAACTTTTTTTTTTAATTTCTGAATATTTTTATTGATTAAAATATAAATATTTACTAGATCGAGATTTTTTAAATATATAAAAAAAAATTGATTTTACTCAATATTTAGCTGTGGGGAAAAAAACAGAAAAATGTTCAAATGACGGAAAGCTCTTTAGTAAAAGAAATTAAAATAGATAACACTTACTCTCGTGATAAATGTTGCTGTTATGCCACAAATAAGCAGACACACTCAGGTTCTAAGTTTTAAAATACTTTAATATTATTACAACTTACGTAAACATACTATTTTCAACTCTCTTCATATCGACATCCATCTACCTCCTGTCTTAAAACAATGTTTAAATTTGAAAAGAAAATTTAAAATGTCGATAGTGCCCTTGCCCTTGACTTTAAGTGACTTGGGAGGAGGGGGGGGGCTGATCATAAAAAAAAACAAGTATAAATTTGATTGTATCACACGTGGAGAACCTCGAATGTGTCAATTCGCTATTAGCTTCCACCATGAAGACGCTCTTAAATTTAGAGTAGTTGAACCACGTTGTCACGCCTTCGTGTTCTACATCTGGTCACAAAAGTGAGACTATTCATTCAGCAAAGAAAACGAAACAAATACAAAATTTACGAAAATCAATGCTACACTAAATCGACAAGAATCTTGATTGAATTCGTCACTAAATAAGGGGAGAGCAGAGGAGGGGGGAGGGCGTGTCATTGTCAAGTCTAGTGTCCGTCCAGAGAGATCAATAGGCAGCAGACGACAGCGTTGTCAAATACTGACATTTTGGAGCATAAACTACACTTTATGAAATACAATATTATCAACTTTATTAAGAGATAGTTGAAGTGTCAGCCTGTGTCTGTATTTGTGTGTGTGTGTCGGTGTCGGTGTCTTTGTGTGTAGGCGTCAGTGTCAAGTTTCATGTGTGTCAGTGTCTATGTAAATATATGTGTGTCAGTGTTTGTGTCATTGTCTGTGTATATATGCCTTTGTATGTGTGTGTTAGTGTCGTAGTATGTGTATGTTAGTCTCCAGTGTATGTGGGCGTTAGTTAATCTGCGAGGGTAGTGGCGGTAGAGGAGAGTGAACAATAATTACTGAAATGTTACAAAAATGGCAAACTACTTCTATGAATGATTGACTTATTGTTTTCCATTGGGTCTCTGATGAATTAATTTTACAGAGCAACGCTTTCAAATTAAGATTTTTTTGTTAACTTGAACATGTTTTTATCGGCAACTTTGGAAGTTGTTCATGAACAAATCTCCCGAACAAGTCACTGACAACTAGACAACAAAAGGAGTGGTTGAATGTTTTACGATTCATTGTTTCCCTCTCTTACTCACTCTCTTTCATTATCTTTTCTCTATCTTTCTCTCTCACTCTCTCTTTTTGTCTATCTTTTTATTTCTCTCTTTCTCTCGCTCTCTCTCTATCAAACTATCTTTTTTCTCTCTTTTTGTTCTCTTTCTAAACCTCTTATGCTCGATCTGCCAGTCTTTCTCTCTCTAAGGCTCTCTCAATCTTTCTCATTCACTATCTCTCTTTCTCTCTCTTAACCTCTCCCATTACTCTCTCTCTCTCTCTCTCTCTTTCAATCTCTCTCACTCATTTTTTTAATCTTTTATTTCAAATGTAAATGTTAGAGTTATTGCTTATTTGTATACAACTTTTAGTCTAAATGAATTCTATCCTCCTGAATACACTCACTGACACAACTGACTTCTACCATTCGGTGAGTAGATAGTCATACAGCTAAGTATTTCACTCATGTTCTTCCAACGTTACTAGCAGCTTCACGGTTGATTTGTTATCAATTATCTCGATGCATGTTGCATGACTAATTTTCAATCATCAACATTTCTTCATATTCAAGATTATATTGATGCATCTTCCTTCTTATCTTAGGAGGCCAATAAAAAAAAGAAATACGAAGCAGGTCAAGAGAAAATAAAAGCAAACGTTTAATGGCTTTACATTTCCCAATTTGCCGAAATAATCTTTGAAAGAAACGCGAAAGATTGAAACTGACAAGCACTTTCACATTTGTTTTGGGGTCAATAAGTCTAGAGAGCTCTATGGTTTTCTTTTCTTCTGTTTAAATACTCACCTATATTGAACTGATAAAGTCTCTTCTTGAAATACTGAATAAACAATGAGTATTTTACTGTCTGTCTAGCTAAGCTTTTAGACAGTAACAATTAAGACAAGTTTGTATGAGAAATGTTATTGTTATATCTACCATATAGTATAGTTCCATGTATCTACGAAGTCAAACTGGTGAAAGAAATGTTATTGTTATTTATACCTAATGGAACTGTTGATAGTAATGTTATTTTTATAGGCCCTGGAACTGTTGACAGAAATGGTATTGTTATTTCTACCTAGAGGAAATCGCCACAGCAATGCTAGAAGGCAGTTCCTTGTGTAGTTTAAAAAAGGCCGTTAGCTATTAGAAATATATGGCACCTTTAGGGCTGTATATAAGTCCTGATATTATATTGAAAAGCAAGTCGTTATTTTTAGTTGGTACATCATATTTAATGTACCATTATTTCATTTGTGTTTCTACATACGTCTACAATAATCTACATTAAAGTTGAATGCGTTGTATAGTTATAAGCAAACATTTTTATTCGGTTTTGTTTAAAAAGAAGTTTTCTCAGGTTTATTTCAAGTTCTATATTTAAAATAGAATACTCCTACATCACTTTATTTGAACCCGCTATTTGGAGCTACAGTCCTAGGGCCGGGCATCGAAGGAGTAATGCTAGAACATGTATAGACAAAACAACATTTTTGCCTCTTCTACTCAAACAAATAATGTAAGTTTTAAAAGAACGTTTTTATCAAGTAGCTGATGTTTGTTTTGATAACCACTGGGTTGTTGAGTGTTCGTCCTTAGATTATACCACAGAGTTTGAAACTAATTGAAACTTTCAGGCAACTAGTAATATAGTGTTTACAACTTTGTGAAATAATAAAACAATCACGTTTAGAATTACAATCATTGATTGAGTTAACGGTTTCAAGAAATAAGATTTATTTATGCAAGCAAATTAATTACGGAGATATCTTATTATTGAAATATCCAACTGGCTAGAGTGAAGTGTTGTTGTTGTTTTTTAACCGATGCTTTTAGAAATCATCAGCAATGAAAACAAGAAATAAATTTAAAAAAAAAATTCTTCTTGCTCTTATTTTTAAAAAAATGTTTTATAACAATTTGAACATTTAAAAGAAAAATAATTCTGGAACAGCCTTTTCAATTCCATCAGAAAATAATTGTCAAATAATTGAAGGATTTTTTTTTCGGTTTTGTATTAAAAGTAAATTTCGGAAAGAGTGAATGCTGCCTTTAATGCAGGCATGTCAAACTGGGTGTTCGGGGGCCACCTAAAAAATTAAAAAAATAATGTTAAACTATTACGCTGGAAAACAAGAGATGACTAGCTATTTGAATGGAAAAAATAGTATCTGTTAAACTGAACAACGATGGTAAGTCTGCAGTAAAAGCAAGCTACATTTTGTCAAACTTCATTGTAAGCCTTTGCAAATCATTTAATAAATGTGATTTATGAAGCCGAAGTAATTTGTCCTAAAAAGGTGAAAGCATTCAAAGAAATAGCGTTAACTAGTGACACTGTGGCAGATAGAAAAAACTAAATATCTGATCTTGAATTATTTTCATTGGCTCTGAGTCAACTGATGTAAAGGTTGTGAAATAACAGAAAGTGATAATGCAGTACAATTTACCATTGTAAAGTTAGCTAGTCTAACAACGGATGGCGCACCAACTATGAAATTAAATGGTTTTGATGCAAAGTTACTTGCAAAACTATGAGAGACTGATAATACTTTTAAATTTGCTCATTTTCAGTGCATTATTCACCAAGAAACATTCTGCGCAAAGCAATTACAGTTTCAACATGTCATAAGACCGGTTTCAGTCACTTCTCAATTTTATTCGTGCCCGTGGTTTTAATGCTTGCCAAATTTTAATGTTTCTGGATGACATTGAAAATGAATTTGATTGTGTTCCCTACTACACAGAAGTCCGCTGGTTCTCATGACATATAATATTGAAGACATTGTTTGCACTGCGTGATGAAATTGTATTGTTTCTGAACATGAAAGGTGAACCTGTTGAACATTTCCAAACTGGCATTAGCAGTTGATCCCACTGGTCACCTACAAGACTTGAATTTGAAACTTCAAACTGGGTGTAATCAAGTGAAATACATTTTTAAGCAAAATTAGGACTGTGGATAAACCAAATATGAAGTGAAAATCGTGTTCACTTATCAACGTGTCAGGAACTTAAAAGATTGAATACGGTTGCGACATTTAGTGAATGTCTTACATCTAGAATCGTTAGTAGATGCTTTCAATTACCGTTTTCGCGACTTCGTTACATAAGTGCAAGAATTTTCGTGTTTTGTATCTCCATTCTCATTTGATTCTGAAAATGCTGTTGGAAATGTGCAACTCGAGCTGATAGAATAGCTGTCAGATTCTTAATTGAAATCGAAGAATATTGAAATGGCTGTGACAAAATTGTAGTTATTTACCCTGAACGGTATGTTGAATTGCGGGAATTTGCAGCCAGAATTCTAGCTATGTTTGCAGGCACTGGTCTCTATGAGCAGTTCTTTTGCATAATAAAAGCTACAAAAACATATCACCGTTCGAGATGATCTGATCAAAATTTGCCATCTGTGATGAAAGCGACAGTGGCAAACAAATTTCAACCTGACATTAATAAAATGGTATCCCAGAAATGATGTCAAGCATCAGGACAAAGAAAATAATAAGTAACCATAGTAGTTTTTATTTACAAAATAGTACTACAAATTTAGTTAAGGGACAGGTATGCCATTAATTATTGTATTCTATTGTATTGTTTCTAATATACAAAAAAAACTAGTAGGCTGTTTTGCAGCTGATTTTTTGCTGCGGCCCCTCAGGTCATAGTAAGTTGTTTTTGCGGCCCATATACCTTAATGAGTTTGACATGCCTGCTTTAATGTATTTAATGTTCTTTACAAAATCTATTCGGACTGACACACAGACCTATATATATATATATTTTAATTGACACACAGACCTATATATATTTAAACCATATAGGTCTATGGATTGACACACAGACCTATATATATTTTAAACCATATAGGTCTATGGATTGACACACAGACCTATATAATATTTTAAAACATATAGGTCTATGGATCGATACCGACACACAGACCTATATATATTTTAAACCATATAGGTCTGTGGTTTGACATCTAGACTCCTAGAGTATTAAGATGTAACAAAACAATTTCTAGTGCGTGTTAATATAATCGTTTGTTCTTCATTTCGTTACAATACCTCTATTCAGCTTGTAACGTCATGGAAACTAAAACCTTCTGGGTGGATGGGCTCAAAAACCTGGGTGGACACGGATCTCAAAAACGGCTTTAACGATTTTCCTAAAAATTTCACAGTTGATGTTTAGGCTACATCGTTGGGAAAAGAATTACTAGTTCGTTGGCCACAATAGGAAAACAGTTTTCAAAGTTCTGGGTTTTATAAACATAAAAAAAATGTAGCCAGAGAACTAGAAAATATTGACTTGAATGGTGCTTTTGTATTCATTCAAAAGTTCAATAGATAAATGTTCAAGAATATTTTGCTTCTAAGTCTAAATCTTATCTTATCTTATATAATACAGACGTTACTTCAAAAGAGAAGATGATTACGTCCTACGCGTCATGCATTCAGTCATGCATATTTACCAGTGACTTAAATTCTGCCAAGTCACTGGTTTTCCTGGCTAGCTCAGGCAAACCATTCCATGCTCTAATGGCACTAGGGAAGAAAGAGCATTTGTACAGATTTGTCCTAGCATATGGGACGAGGAATGTGCCTTTATCTTTGTGTCTTTCTGAGTATTTTATTAAGTTTTGTTTTTGTATTTGGAGATTATGGTTCAGTGTTTTGTGTATAATTGCTACTTTACTCTTAAGTCTTCTATCCTGAAGGCTTTCTAAATTTAGTGATTTTACTAAAGGTGTTACTCTAGTGAAATGTGAATATTCGTTTGTTATGAATCTCACTGCTCTATTTTGTGTCTGTTCTAGTTTCTTAATGTTTTCTTGAGTTGAGGGGTCCCAAACAGAGGATGCATATTCTATTATTGGCCTAACCAAGGTTAAATAGCATTTTAGTTTTATGTTCTTATTTGATTTATAGAAATTTCTTTTAATAAACCCTAATGCTTTGTTTGATTTTTTTATAGTTTATCTAAAGGTCTATCCTTGGAATACCTTAAGGTGTAGTAAATCTATACATTCGCTTAACCAGGATTCTTTCTCGGAGTGAGGGGGGGAGGAGTAAAAATGTTTCATTGTTATATCTAACATTTATTAGTTATTTAGAGAAACAAATAATCACTATATATGTTGTATAAATGTAGTGTTGTATTTTTTTAAGTATTCTCAAACGTTTTTCTTGTTATTTTTTACTATGAACATTTTTTAAAGTCAAGGAAATTGTCATGACAACAAAATGAAATTCAAATGGCTGAATTGTTGATAGAGTTTTAAACAACATTGTAAGATAAACTTTCTTACGGGCAATAAATATTATTATTATTAATAGAGAAATAAAATGAAATGAAAGCTTAGTGCTAAGACATTTAGTTTGACATTTAGTTAAACATTTTACTAGATGACTTTTTTTTAGTCCACCTTTAAAATTATTTATTTCAGCGGCCCCGCAATGAGGGGCTTCTCTTTGGTTCGCTGTCTTACGTCTGGTGCTCAAAAAGCAACAGCGCTTTAGAAAATCCAAATCCAATTTATGTCTTTGTCCTCAAATCAGGGTCGATGTTGTTGGATTGCTCCGCTGGCCTTTTTTTTTACGTGTCTATACTTGTATTGCTTGATTGTTTGTTTTATTTTTGGTCATCACTGTGAATCCTATCGGAATAAAATGTTTGTGTCTGATATCAAGAATGAGCACAGCCAGTACACAAAGATACGCCACTCGTTTTTTGTGTAACGCAAACTTCGTTATTTGAAATCAGACGAGCGATTGTAGTTTCAAGGCTTTCATTTCTAAAACATTATTTTCAATGGTTCTGGATAGTCCGTAGTTGTGTAAAATATGCATTGTGAGTCAGACATGACAGATACACGATACCAGGTGACTCAAGAGCTAGAATGTGTTAATATTTATCACACATAAAATGAAAGGCTAAAGGTTACATGAATAAATTATTGAAAGGCTAGAATGACTCACCTCTTGAAGACTCATTAGGACTAAATCTTTAAACATATCGAGCTCTCTTCTAGTATCCATATACTTTGGTCTTTTTTCTAAAGCCATATTTGCTTCCTGTTCAATAGCAGAAGAAGTAATGACCGAAAAAAAAGTTGTAAAAGAGGATAAAGCAATAATAAAACGGTTGTAATAGAGAGGTAAAGAAGTAGAGAAGTAAAGAAGTACAGAAGTAGAGAATAGAAACATAGAATATAGTGTAGATAATTTAAAAAGATCTCTATAATTCGTTTATTTATCGGTTGAAAAAGGTGAAAACATCAGCTGAATAAGGAATTACATATATATGTTACATAGTTGTACTTTGTATTATTTATATAATCATGTCAGACCTACAAATATGTTCATCAAGGCTGCATACATCTGTTATACAGAAATGCAGAAATTAGTTTACCAGGATAGGGCTTCAACCTTTATTAAGATTTATAAATCTGTTGAACTAATAAGTATATAACTGTTATACAAGGATGTGGCTTTATTCTTCGATACTATATGTCGAAGACTCTTAATACAACAGTTCAAAGGTTCTCAAAGAACCAGTCCAAGGATCTTTGACTGGAATTTTCTTTCTGTTACCCAAAGATTTCAAATTAACCAGGCCTTTTGTCACAACTGCTCCACAACACAACACATCTAATAAAGAACTTAACAAGACTTTCTAGTAACAAGGTGGCGATTTATTTACAAATTACATCAACAGCCAATACGACAGACAATTGGCTACCTAACTTCAAATGCTTTCTAAACAACAGAACTGCCTAACACTACAAGTCTATCTAGTTCGTACAGCTACATTTTCAAGACTCTATCTATTGCTGTGCTGGACCCAACTCTTTCTACACATTCTCTCTGGTCCGTAAAGGTCTTCAGTCCATGACCATAGCACAGGACACGCTTGCGTGCAATAGTAGAACACTCCCTTGTTTATAAAGCCGTTGACCCGTTGACCTGTGTTATTGGCCTGAGTGGTGTGTGTCAGTAGGCCACAAACACATTTCGTCCTGTAAGATTTTATCGATATCTCTTTTTTTTCTAGCTTTTCCTTGGTCAGATATTATTCTATCACGAGCCTCTAAGTGTCCTAACTGTCCCTTGGTCCAATATATTTCTCTCTGTCAAGTATGTGCTTCTAAGAGTCCTAGCTGTCCCTTGGTCCAATATATAGAAATAGCCTTTAATTACACAATGCGATTTGTTGTGAGTTTTTCATTGGAATATACTAAGTTTGTTTTGTCAGCTGAAAGGGTATCATTCACATAAAGGTCATTGCATGTCAAATCTGATGCTGAAGATCTGGCGGATCACTAACAAAAAACTATTTTCTGTTAAAAAAAAGCTCGTGATATTCAAAACAAAAACTTCTTCAATGTTCTTCATTGTTTGGACATGTTCATTTTGTTCACACACAGACCACGTGACATGTCGCGATGTTCATAATTCAAGAGCATTCAATTAATTTGAAAAAAAATCGAAATCTGAAAGCTTCGTCCATTGTCAGAGATTGGTAGGAATCAGGTGTCACGGAGTGGTGCCAATAGTTCTGTAGCAACTAAAATGTCCATGATTTAGCGGCATTTTAGCCTATATCTAAGCACAATCGTCCAACACAACCCTAAACCCAACCCCTAAACATAATCTTTGAACTATTTATAATGCTAGACATTTTTATGAAGGAAACACTACATCATTCAAACTCAGTAGCGTAGCTAGGGTGGGGAGGTGACTCCAAATTTGAAAATCTTCCGTCCCCCTTTAAGGGGACCCAAATAAGTGTTTGAAATTTGTTTTTGCATTAAATATTAGGCTTTATCTCATGTCATGACGTCGAATGTCAAAATGTAGTGGCCCCCAAAGACGTCAAGCCTTCTGGCCCCTGAATCCTTAGACGCCAAGCCTTCCGGCCCCTAAATCCTTAGCTACGCCTGTGTTCAAACTAGTCTCAACTGGGCTTTAACATTTCTGCTTCTAATTTTAATAACTTTTCTAGACCCAAAGCTAAACCTTTGAAGCTGATTATCGCGGTATGGTTAAACGATTATAATGTATAAATGTAAAATGCACAATATGCACATGGTTCTTGGGTAGTTTCTTAGTAGATAACTCATGTATGGTAAAGACCCACGGTCAAGTAAGGTTTCCACATTCAGTTTCTCTGTAAAGATTTTTGTTATGGTGGCTTTCTAGATGCAAGTAGTAAGCTTCACAGACCAGACATATGCTAAAGTGTCCACTGACCTGTAAAACATCTTCTGTCCTTGTCGGTAAGCTGTTGCTAAGAGACACAGATACAATGGTCAAAACTAGGACGAAAAAGGGAAAAGTTGGAAAATCCATTTTCTATGTCGACAACTGAAATGAAACAACAAACAAGCAAAAGATTAAAAAACAAAGCTCATCTATGGGAAAGGACTCCGCACTTACAGCTGTATATCTCAATCATGCAACATTTTTTCCCTTATTAGATATTTAACAAAACAGCTCATTACCAACAATAAATTGACTGATTGGTTAATTTTTCAATTGATTCATATTTCGTTATTTACATTAAATAATTGCCTAAAGTTTCAACTTGATCCGAGAATGGGTGTAGTAGAAATAGAATGTTAAATTCTCTAGGAGGACTAAACCCTACATATTACTGTGAATAATAAAGGATTAAGTTCCCTAGTAGATTTAGTCGGTATCAAACTAAGTAATGAACTACCAGTAGTTACGTGACTGATTGTTTTTTTTTATTCATGTCAATAAAAATTGTGCAAAGTTTCAACTTGATCCGAACATGGGTATGTAAGAATTAACATGCACAATTTTTTTACATCAGACAGATAGGCAGACAGAGTGAGTTGATATAAGCTTCTTAACACGAATTAAAAGATTGTCATTACATCTGGTTATTTCCCACTGGCAACTCTCGATATTTCAAAACCATGTTATCAAAGTACTCTTGTTTTAAAAAGTCCCAGACATCCTGCTCTCTCAGGTTTCGTACTGGCGTCAGACATTTTTATTTGTATTTCATTATTTAAAGGTAGTTCAATGTATTCCCATAATGAGTCCCGTGAGGGACCATCGCTTCCGGTCTCCGCCCAATTAATCTCGATCTAATTTGTTTGTGATTCCGTGGATCTATCGTACAGTTGAGTTCCATTGTGATACAATGAATACGAATTGCGCGCCATGGTGTGTAAATGCAAACAAATCTAATCCTACTCTCAACGTTTCAGTACATGGCTTCAAACATCAAAGTACATGTACTCTTTAGTTCTATCAAAAGATCGTTCGATCACGTTACATTCATACATAACTGGTAGGCTTTAAGACATGGTGTAATTAAACACAGGTAAACAGGAAAAACATGTTTAAAAAAACACTGTTTTTTTAAAAGACAATAGCTCCTTTCTGTAACTTTTACATTGATTATTTACTAATGAATGTTGTATTTAAAAAAATACCATTTTAAAAAGACAATACCTCTTTTATACAGCTTTAAGAGTGATTATTTACTGATTTTATAGCTAAAAAAAAACACTGTTTTTAAAAGATAATACCACATTTATACAACTTGTAGAGTGATTATCCACTATTGAATGTTATGGTTAAAAAAATGGAGCATTTTACATCCACCATCCCCAGCCCCGAGAAAGAATCCAAGTTAAACGAATGTATAGATCTACCTTACAATATTCCAACAGCCCAGAGAAAGAATCCAAGTTAAACGAATGTATAGATCTACCTTACAATAGTCCAATGATAAGTATTTAGATCTAGACTTAGAAGACGATGTGCAAAATGTTCCTGAGCATTATTTATTAAGCCCTTGAAAAATGCAGAATTACCTGAAGACATATAGTTCGATAAAGATAAAAATTCTCTAGTTTTCTATCTAAATTAGAATGTATTTCTTTTTACACTGTTAAAAAAAATATAACAGCCAAACTAGAGTTTTTCCATTTTTGACACCGAGCTAGTCATTCTTTTTCCAACGATACGTATCAACTGTTAAATCTCTAGAAAACTCTTTGAGCTGTTTATCAGCTGGCCAGGTTCCTAGACTCTTGCTGCACCTATGTTCCTGTAACCAAGTTCCATGAAGTTCTGACTTGAATAAAAGTATTGTACAGACGTTACTTCCAAATTGATTATATGTATATTAAAATTGTGATATGATTAAAAGAGTAAATAAAAAATGTAACAGAACTCATCAATTTTTACACAGTGGAAGGTAAGAGACGGAGGCTGGTGGTGTAAAGAACTCCAAGTGTAACATGTAAGGCAGGATAAGATAACTGTGTTTTGTGTTATGAAAGATGCACATTGTAACGTACACGTAATGCTCCAGACACTTTTCCTAATACTCATAGTAGCCTCTCTTGCTCTCAGCCTAAGTCTTAATTTATCTCTTTATGTAAATGAAGAGTTGGTAACACAAATGACATGTCTTCAATCAATATAGTATTCTCATTGGTCAGCTTTGGCAGTGCCATAGGCTAGTTCACGCCAGTTTTATATTAAGTTTTTGTAGAGACATTATTGACACAAAATAAACAGCCTCTATGAAAAATAAACAGCCTCTATGAAAAATAAACAGCCTCTATGAAAAATAAACTGCCTCTATGAAAAATAAACTGCCTATATGAAAAATAAACTGCCTCTACAAGGTTCTCGTTAATGAACTAGTCCCGCCCCTGTTGTTTTCCCCCTAATTCACCAGTTGCTTGAAGAGACAGTCGTTTGACTGAGCACGGTTTATTTCAATGTGACCAGACCTCCAGGCCTACTTAACATGATTCACTTGTAGCCTGACCACCATTTCGATGTTCATTCAGTTTTCTGGCAACACTTTAAATAGATTTAGCCTTTAAACCCAAGAGCCAATAACTCGTGATCTTTCGCTAGCAGACTGCATTAGTGGGCACGTCTATGACCTTTTAATGTACTTTCAAAAGGAGCAGAATTTCCTTTCGGCATTGGGGAAAAGTCATTATTGGTTTTAGTTTGTCTGTCTGTCCTTTTAAAAGTCCGTCTAATACAGATCACAGTCAGAACAAGGAGCACCAATTTACTATTGGCTAGTGATTTCATGTAAAAAAAAATGCGTTAACTGTATTTAAATTGGAAGGTTATATTCATACATATTCTCGATTTAACTAGAATCGCCATAGAATCTGTTTGCTTAAAAAATTATGGCGACATTGTCTTAGGAGACGACTTCAGAACGTGAGACTGACAAGTTGTGTTCTTGTACATTTTGTTATGAAATATTATTTCTTAAGGACATTATAGTTATTTTATCTCATTTCAACTTGATTTTGTCTATATTATAATAAAAGTTATACGTTTGGTCACAAGGAAGTTATTCAAGTTATTTGAAGTTTTATTGGTTAAGATATTGTTATAAACCTGGTGGTGGCACAGATGGGGTTAGGGGTGTGTGTGCGTAGTCAGCCGACCCAAATCGCCCCAGTCCAGCGTTAGACGAGCGGTCAAGCGTGACGAGTTACCCCGGTCATTCGAGTCGAGTGTCAACATGACGGTTCGGGAAAGATCGGCGTCATGAACAGAGCTCAGTGTGTTCAGAAAGGGGTTCACGACAGAAGGTTCAGAGCACGGTCGACTACAGCACAGTTCAGCGGTGTGGTTCTGTACGGAGCATAACAACGGTTCAGTGCGGAGTACTGTCAAGTACAGTTGAGTTGAGACGGCTGGCGTCTTGATCTTGGTCTGTGATTGAGTCCGACACAACGAACCTAGTGTTGAAGTCAGTCCTGAACTGTTGAACCCAGTGCAAGCCCGGAACGAGACGGAGAGACCAGTGCAAAAGTTGATACGGCGATACGGTGTTATCGGAAAGCTATAAGTACAGTATACGTGTTGCCGATGTACAATATTGGCTGTTCTTTATTGACATTAAACTATTGCGTTACTTTGGAGCCCGGAGTTGTCAAGTTCTTTTAAGTTGATGGTGTATGATGCAGTTTGCAGAGGGCCTGGATAGTGAGATTCGTAACAATATATTACGCATATAACGGTTTTGTTGTCTTCCAGCAGTTTGGTGCTACAAATCAATGACCGGTAACAACACCCACATAAACAGATGACTTTACATCATCTGCCTTATAGATCGCAAGGTCTGAAAGGGGAACTTTACTATTACGTGGCATCGTCGTTTTCGGATAACCAACGGAGTCGCTGAGACTATTCGTGGTACGTCGTAGTTTCGGAAAATGACTCGAACAATAGACAACTGTAGACAACGATAGACAACTGTAGACAACGATAGACAACTTTAGACAACGATAGACAACTTTAGACAA